>CP136069.1:1521461-2121461 GCA_032622095.1 Siphonodentalium dalli
GGCTCTCAAAATTCGCATTTTGGGCCGGGTTTGACTATTTCCCAATCCCGTCACCCAATTTCGAGGCAGGGGTGGGGTCACTTCCAAACACTTGAGATCAACCCACACATGTTAAGGGAAAGAGATAATCATCCTACTTCATATGTTACGTCCCTTAACTGCGATTTATTGAGCTCATGATTTGCCCTATTATTATACTTCCATGGTGTAACCAAGGAAGTATATTGTTTTTCTACTGCGGCCGTTTTCTGTTTAATTGAAAATACTCAGAAACTAATGGGAGGAGGACCGCGAAATCTCTAGCGAATATAGGCATCTAAGGTCTACTAAAAATAATGGTATCCAGATGTTGGTCCAATATCTTTTGACAGAGTTATGGCCCTTTTTCGATTATTTTTCATTATTATTATTATTATTATACTTCCATGGTGTAACCAAGGAAGTATATTGTTTTTCTACTGAGGTCGTTTTCCGTTTATTTCGAAATACTCAGAAACTGATTGCAGTAGGAACGCGAAATCTCTAGCGAATGTAGGCATCGAAGGTTTACTAGATATAATGGTATCCGGATTTCCGCCCAATGTTTCTTGGCGGAGTTATGGCCCTTTTGCGATTATTTTTCATTGTTATTATTATTATTATTATTATACTTGACACTTTTGTAATCAATATTACTCGAAAAGTACAAGAAGTAGGACACTAAAACTTGGTAAGTAGGTTGGGGTACATGAGTTCTAACCATATGGCCCATAACGATTTTGTCCGCGCTTTCACCGAGGAGTTATCTCCCTTTATTTGAAAAAATGTCATTTTATTATCTCGGAAATTATAAGAAGCAGAGCATCGAAAATTAGACCGTATGCACATCTCGATATGCACTACTGCCCACGGGCATAAAAACTTGGGTCCGCGCTTTCCCTGAAGAGTTACCGCCCATAGTTGGCAAACCTCTATTTTATTGTACTCTGTTGTCCTCCCGTATCATTCCAGATAACTGTATTTGGTTTTTGTAGTCGTGTTGACCGTTGTCAGCTTAGTCCGAGGAAGAAAATTTGACACGGTTGGACATATATTTTTACACTGGGGTGGGGGCAATATTTTCGCAATTTTTTTTTATTATTGACATTCATCTATTTAAGTATGTAGATTCCCTGAACGACAACAAACCCATACCGGAAAGGATTTTTGTAATCCGAGAAGAAATGCAAGAGTTACGGGCCCTCAAAGTTTGCAAGTGTCGGTCCCATGTGCTTGTGACCCTATCTCCTCCGAAGATGTCGAACTTTGGATGTCGTCTGATATCCCAGTGCGTGCGGGCTGAAGAGAGCACGTGATGTGCCAAATTTTGCCAGTGTCGGTTCAGTGTTGTGGATCAGGGGAGGGGCGGTCCGGGGTACCAATTTTTTATTCTTCTCCGAATCAGATGAAACTTGGAGTGTAACATCTACACCGCCAACCGATCTAGAAACTGAAACAATTTCGAAAATCCATTGAAAAATGACGGAGTTGCGGTCCTTCAAACTATGCAAATTTGGGCCCATGTGCCTGTGACCTCATCTCCTCCGAAGATCTCGAACTTAGGATGTTATCTGATATCGCAGTGCGCGCGGTCTGAAGAGAGCACGCGATGTGCCAAATTTTGCAAGTGTCGGTTCAGTGCTGTGGGTCAGGGGAGGGGTGGTCCGAGGTACCAAAATTTAGTTCGTCTCCGAATCATATGAAACTTGGTATATAACATCTACCTTACCCGTTGATCATAAAACTGAAAACAGATCGTAAATCCGTTAAAAAATGGCGGATATTTAGGCCCTCAAACTTTGAATGTGGGCCCGTATTCTTTCCAATAAACAAAATGTTATTCGTCTCTGAATCAGACAAAATTTATAACAAATAATCAATGTAACTAGCTGATCACAATACTCAAAACAATTTTAAAATCCATCGGAAAATAACGGAGTTACGGGCTCTCAAAATTCGCATTTTGGGCCGGGTTTGACTATTTCCCAATCCCGTCACCCAATTTCGAGGCAGGGGTGGGGTCACTTCCAAACACTTGAGATCAACCCACACATGTTAAGGGAAAGAGATAATCATCCTACTTCATATTTTACGTCCCTTAACTGCGATTTATTGAGCTCATGATTTGCCCTATTATTATACTTCCATGGTGTAACCAAGGAAGTATATTGTTTTTCTACTGAGGTCGTTTTCCGTTTATTTCGAAATACTCAGAAACTGATTGCAGTAGGAACGCGAAATCTCTAGCGAATCTAGGCATCGAAGGTTTACTAGATATAATGGTATCCGGATTTCCGCCCAATGTTTCTTGGCGGAGTTATGGCCCTTTTGCGATTATTTTTCATTGTTATTATTATACTTCCATGGTGTAACCAAGGAAGTATATTGTTTTTCTACTGAGGTCGTTTTCCGTTTATTTCGAAATACTCAGAAACTGATTGCAGTAGGAACGCGAAATCTCTAGTGAATGTAGGCATCGAAGGTTTACTAGATATAATGGTATCCGGATTTCCGCCCAATGTTTCTTGGCGGAGTTATGGCCCTTTTGCGATTATTTTTCATTGTTATTATTATTATTATACTTGACACTTTTGTAATCACTATTACTCGAAAAGTATAAGAAGTAGGACACTAAAACTTGGTAAGTAGGTTGGGGTACATGAGTTCTATGCCTATGGCCCATAACGATTTTGTCCGCGCTTTCATCGATGAGTTATCTCCCTTTATTTGAAAAAATGTCATTTTATTATCTCGGAAATTATAAGAAGCAGAACATCGAAAATTAGACCGTATGCACATCTCGATATGCACTACTGCCCACGGGCATAAAAACTTGTGTCCGCGCTTTCCCTGAAGAGTTACCGCCCATAGTTGGCAAACCTCTATTTTATTGTACTCTGTTGTCCTCCCGTATCATTCCAGATAACTGTAATTGGTTTTCGTAGTCGTGTTGACCGTTGTCAGCTTAGTCCGAAGAAGAAAATTTGACAGGGTTGGACATATATTTTTACACTGGGGTGGGGGCAAAATTTTCGCAATTTTTTTTATTATTAGACATTCATCTATTTAAGTATGTAGATTCCCTGAACGAAAACAAACCCATACCGGAAAGGATTTTTGTAATCCGAGAAGAAATGCAAGAGTTACGGGCCCTCAAAGTTTGCAATTTGGTCCCATGTGCTTGTGCGCACATCTCCTCCGAAGATGTAGAACTTTGGATGTCATCTGATACGCCAATGCGTGCGGTCTGAAGAGAGCACGCGATGGGCCAACTTTTGCCAGTGTCGGTTCAGTGTTGTGGGTCAGGGGAGGGGTGGTCCGGGGTACCAATTTTTTATTCTTCTCCGAATCGGATGAAACTTGGAATATAACATCCATACCGCCAATCGATCTAGAAACTTAAAGAATTTCGAAAATCCATTGAAAAATGACAGAGTTGTGGGTCTTCAAACAATGCAAATTTGGCCCCATATGCTTGTGATCACATCTCCTCCGAAGATGTCAAACTTTGGATGTCATCTGATACGCCAATACGTGCGGTCTGAAGAGAGCACGCGATGAGCCAAATTTTGCCAGTGTCGGTTCAGTGTTGTGGGTCAGGGGAGGGGTGGTCCGGGGTACCAAAATTTATTTCGTCTCCGAATCATATGAAAATTGATATATAACATCTACCATACACGTTGATCATAAAACTGAAAACAGATTGTAAATCCGTTAAAAAATGGCGGAGATTTGGGCCCTCAAACTTTGAATGCGGGCCCATATTCATTCCAATAAACAAAATGTTATTCGTCTCTGAATCAGACAAAATTTATAACAAATAATCAATGTAACTAGCTGATCACAATACTCAAAACAATTTCAAAATCAATTGGAAAATAACGGAGTTACGGGCTCTCAAAAATCGCATTTTGGGCCGGGTTTGACTATTTCCCAATCTCGTCACCCAATTTCGAGGCAGGGGTGGGGTCACTTCCAAACACTTGAGACCAACCCACACATGTTAAGGGAAAGATATAATCATCCTACTTTATATTTTCCGTCCCTTAAATGCGATTTATTGAGCTCATGATTTGCCCTATTATTATACTTCCATGGTGTAACCAAGGAAGTATATTGTTTTTCTACTGAGGTCGTTTTCCGTTTATTTCGAAATACTCAGAAACTGATTGCAGTAGGAACGCGAAATCTCTAGTGAATGTAGGCATCGAAGGTTTACTAGATATAATGGTATCCGGATTTCCGCCCAATGTTTCTTGGCGGAGTTATGGCCCTTTTGCGATTATTTTTCATTGTTATTATTATTATTATACTTGACACTTTTGTAATCACTATTACTCGAAAAGTATAAGAAGTAGGACACTAAAACTTGGTAAGTAGGTTGGGGTACATGAGTTCTATGCCTATGGCCCATAACGATTTTGTCCGCGCTTTCATCGATGAGTTATCTCCCTTTATTTGAAAAAATGTCATTTTATTATCTCGGAAATTATAAGAAGCAGAACATCGAAAATTAGACCGTATGCACATCTCGATATGCACTACTGCCCACGGGCATAAAAACTTGTGTCCGCGCTTTCCCTGAAGAGTTACCGCCCATAAATAAGCACACACTATACACCAGTATGAATAAACCGAGGTTTTTTTTTTTTTTTTTTTTTTTTTTTTATAAGTACAGAGCTCTAAAAAATTTATTGCATATTCCGAATTGGACTAGTGATTAGGACACGAATATACCGCTTAAAAATGTTTTTAACCAGGACTTTCCGCGTTACGGTGTACGGAAATATTGCAACTATTTTTCCCGCCAAATCCAAACCGGCTGATTAAAGAGCAAGTACGTTGAGATACTTTATGTACGTGCCAGAAGTTTGACTGCTATACTATAAATGTAACATGCCCAATGGAGAATGCGTGTCAGGGTGGTTTGAGACTTTATGAAAATTCCACGAAAATTGCAAAGGGGGGAAAATTCAAACATCGATATAATTTTTTTTGACGAGTACATCTGATGGCTAGTGTTCACGCGCATCTAGAGCACAATTTTCTAATTTTCAGATGGAACGGTTTACTCGTGACAACGCTATATATCATAAATATGTATACGTATGTAGTCTATCACTAGCCGATTTTTAGCCCCAAATCCAAACGGGCTAATGTAGGAGCGACTTTCACGCAGGAGCATGTAAGCCGGTATAATGTAGGCACGCCTACAAAATTTGACCGCTCTACTATAAACGCAACCTGCTCAAGGGAGTGTTTTTGTCGGTTGGGTTCAGATTTGGCAAATTCCACCGAAGATCAAATGGGGAAAATTACTCCGAAAATCAGATATTGAGATAAAAACTTTTCGACGAGTGGATGTGATAAGTAGTATCTAAACGCAAGATTAGTACGCTTTTTAAAGATTTAGATTTGACGGTTTAACGCTGGTAGTGTATAACGTTGTAACGGGTGATATATATTACTGAAAATCAAACACTCTCTTCATGACGCAAATTCAAACGGACTTGTCAAGAAGCAAGGCAAATGCATGAACATGCTCACCGATATACTATATAGGTATGCCCGCTCTACTATAAAAGTAACCTATTGTCACGATTTGACCTGTCCAAAACACTCCCCGGACAAAAGTTTCCCTAGGTATCAAATTTCGTCGAAATCCGTTCGCTTTACTCGATATTACCTTGAACTGACCATTTCGAAGGCCAATGTCAGGTCGGGGTCACGATTTGACCCACCCAAAAGACTCCCCGGACAAAAGTACTCCTAGGCACCAAATTTGGTTGAAATCCGTCTGTTTTACCAGATTTGACCTTGGATTGACATTTTTAAAGGTCAACGTCATGTCGCGGTCACGATTTGACCCGTCCAAAACACTCCCTGGACAAAAGTACCCATATTTAACAAATTTAGTCAAAATCCGTCCAGCAGTTTTCCCGGTCATAGCTAACAGACAACCAAACAGACAGAAGTCCCAAAATATATATTAAATTTAGAAATGTTAATGCAAGTGCACCATCAGATCATAAGACACCAATACGTTGTCGCATGAAGAGGAACACACATATACGCATAGCACTCACATGGGATGGGATGGTATACCATGGAAGTATATCTGATTCCATGGAATCTGACCTCTAGTTATTCTTATTATTATACTTGACACTTTTGTAATCACTATTACTCGAAAAGTACAAGAAGTAGGACACTAAAACTTGGTAAGTAGGTTGGGGTACATGAGTTCTATGCCTATGGCCCATAACGATTTTGTCCGCACTTTCACCGAGGAGTTATCTCCCTTTATTTGAAAAAATGTCATTTTATTATCTCGGAAATTATAAGAAGCAGAGCATCGAAAATTAGACCGTATGCACATCTCGATATGCACTACTGCCCACGGGCATAAAAACTTGTGTCCGCGCTTTCCCTGAAGAGTTACCGCCCATAGTTGGCAAACCTCTATTTTATTGTACTCTGTTGTCCTCCCGTATCATTCCAGATAACTGTATTTGGTTTTTGTAGTCGTGTTGACCGTTGTCAGCTTAGTCCGAAGAAGAAAATTTGACAGGGTTGGCCATATATTTTTACACTGGGGTGGGGGCAAAATTTTCGCAATTTTTTTTTTTATTGACATTCATCTATTTAAGTATGTAGATTCCATGAACGAAAACAAACCCATACCGGAAAGGATTTTTGTAATCCGAGAAGAAATGCAAGAGTTACGGGCCCTCAAAGTTTGCAATTTGGTCCCTGTGCTTGTGCTCACATCTCCTCCGAAGATATCGAACTTAGGATGTCATCTGATATCCCAGTGCGTGCGGTCCGAAGAGAGCACGCGATGTGCCAAATTTTGCCAGTGTCGGTTAAGTGTTGTGGATCAGGGGAGGGGCGGTCCGGGGTACCAATTTTTTATTCTTCTCCGAATTAGATGAAACTTGGAGTGTAACATCTACACCGCCAACCGATCTAGAAACTGAAACAATTTAGAAAATCCATTGAAAAATGACGGAGTTGCGGTCCTTCAAACAATGCAAATTTGGGCCCATGTGCCTGTGACCTCATCTCCTCCGAAGATCTCAAACTTAGGATGTCATCTGATATCGCAGTGCGCGCGGTCTGAAGAGAGCACGCGATGTGCCAAATTTTGCAAGTGTCGGTTCAGTGTTGTGGGTCAGGGGAGGGGTGGTCCGAGGTACCAAAATTTAGTTCGTCTCCGAATCATATGAAACTTGGTATATAACATCTACCTTATACGTTGATCATAAAACTGAAAACAGATCGTAAATCCGTTAAAAAATGGCGGAGATTTGGGCCCTCAAACTTTGAATGTGGGCCCGTATTCTTTCTAATAAACAAAATGTTATTCGTCTCTGAATGAGACAAAATTTATAAAAAATAATCAATGTAACTAGCTGATCACAATACTCAAAACAATTTTAAAATCCATTGGAAAATAACGGAGTTACGGGCTCTCAAAATTCGCATTTTGGGCCGGGTTTGACTATTTCCCAATCCCGTCACCCAATTTCGAGGCAGGGGTGGGGTCACTTCCAAACACTTGAGATCAACCCACACATGTTAAGGGAAAGATATAATCATCCTACTTCATATTTTCCGTCCCTTAACTGCGATTCATTGAGCTCATGATTTGGCCTATTATTATACTTCCATGGTGTAACCAAGGAAGTATATTGTTTTTCTACTGAGGTCGTTTTCCGTTTATTTCGAAATACTCAGAAACTGATTGCAGTAGGAACGCGAAATCTCTAGCGAATGTAGGCATCGAAGGTTTACTACATATAATGGTATCCGGATTTCCGCCCAATGTTTCTTGGCGGAGTTATGGCCCTTTTGCGATTATTTTTCATTGTTATTATTATTATTATTATTATTATTATTATTATTCTTATTATTATACTTGACACTTTTGTAATCACTATTACTCGAAAAGTACAAGAAGTAGGACACTAAAACTTGGTAAGTAGGTTGGGGTACATGAGTTCTATGCCTATGGCCCATAACGATTTTGTCCGCACTTTCACCGAGGAGTTATCTCCCTTTATTTGAAAAAATGTCATTTTATTATCTCGGAAATTATAAGAAGCAGAGCATCGAAAATTAGACCGTATGCACATCTCGATATGCACTACTGCCCACGGGCATAAAAACTTGTGTCCGCGCTTTCCCTGAAGAGTTACCGCCCATAGTTGGCAAACCTCTATTTTATTGTACTCTGTTGTCCTCCCGTATCATTCCAGATAAATGTATTTGGTTTTTGTAGTCGTGTTGACCGTTGTCAGCTTAGTCCGAAGAAGAAAATTTGACAGGGTTGGCCATATATTTTTACACTGGGGTGGGGGCAAAATTTTCGCAATTTTTTTTTTTTATTGACATTCATCTATTTAAGTATGTAGATTCCATGAACGAAAACAAACCCATACCGGAAAGGATTTTTGTAATCCGAGAAGAAATGCAAGAGTTACGGGCCCTCAAAGTTTGCAATTTGGTCCCTGTGCTTGTGCTCACATCTCCTCCGAAGATATCGAACTTAGGATGTCATCTGATATCCCAGTGCGTGCGGTCCGAAGAGAGCACGCGATGTGCCAAATTTTGCCAGTGTCGGTTAAGTGTTGTGGATCAGGGGAGGGGCGGTCCGGGGTACCAATTTTTTATTCTTCTCCGAATTAGATGAAACTTGGAGTGTAACATCTACACCGCCAACCGATCTAGAAACTGAAACAATTTAGAAAATCCATTGAAAAATGACGGAGTTGCGGTCCTTCAAACAATGCAAATTTGGGCCCATGTGCCTGTGACCTCATCTCCTCCGAAGATCTCAAACTTAGGATGTCATCTGATATCGCAGTGCGCGCGGTCTGAAGAGAGCACGCGATGTGCCAAATTTTGCAAGTGTCGGTTCAGTGTTGTGGGTCAGGGGAGGGGTGGTCCGAGGTACCAAAATTTAGTTCGTCTCCGAATCATATGAAACTTGGTATATAACATCTACCTTATACGTTGATCATAAAACTGAAAACAGATCGTAAATCCGTTAAAAAATGGCGGAGATTTGGGCCCTCAAACTTTGAATGTGGGCCCGTATTCTTTCTAATAAACAAAATGTTATTCGTCTCTGAATGAGACAAAATTTATAAAAAATAATCAATGTAACTAGCTGATCACAATACTCAAAACAATTTTAAAATCCATTGGAAAATAACGGAGTTACGGGCTCTCAAAATTCGCATTTTGGGCCGGGTTTGACTATTTCCCAATCCCGTCACCCAATTTCGAGGCAGGGGTGGGGTCACTTCCAAACACTTGAGATCAACCCACACATGTTAAGGGAAAGATATAATCATCCTACTTCATATTTTCCGTCCCTTAACTGCGATTCATTGAGCTCATGATTTGGCCTATTATTATACTTCCATGGTGTAACCAAGGAAGTATATTGTTTTTCTACTGAGGTCGTTTTCCGTTTATTTCGAAATACTCAGAAACTGATTGCAGTAGGAACGCGAAATCTCTAGCGAATGTAGGCATCGAAGGTTTACTACATATAATGGTATCCGGATTTCCGCCCAATGTTTCTTGGCGGAGTTATGGCCCTTTTGCGATTATTTTTCATTGTTATTATTATTATTATTATTATTATTATTATTATTCTTATTATTATACTTGACACTTTTGTAATCACTATTACTCGAAAAGTACAAGAAGTAGGACACTAAAACTTGGTAAGTAGGTTGGGGTACATGAGTTCTATGCCTATGGCCCATAACGATTTTGTCCGCACTTTCACCGAGGAGTTATCTCCCTTTATTTGAAAAAATGTCATTTTATTATCTCGGAAATTATAAGAAGCAGAGCATCGAAAATTAGACCGTATGCACATCTCGATATGCACTACTGCCCACGGGCATAAAAACTTGTGTCCGCGCTTTCCCTGAAGAGTTACCGCCCATAGTTGGCAAACCTCTATTTTATTGTACTCTGTTGTCCTCCCGTATCATTCCAGATAACTGTATTTGGTTTTTGTAGTCGTGTTGACCGTTGTCAGCTTAGTCCGAAGAAGAAAATTTGACAGGGTTGGCCATATATTTTTACACTGGGGTGGGGGCAAAATTTTCGCAATTTTTTTTTTTTATTGACATTCATCTATTTAAGTATGTAGATTCCATGAACGAAAACAAACCCATACCGGAAAGGATTTTTGTAATCCGAGAAGAAATGCAAGAGTTACGGGCCCTCAAAGTTTGCAATTTGGTCCCTGTGCTTGTGCTCACATCTCCTCCGAAGATATCGAACTTAGGATGTCATCTGATATCCCAGTGCGTGCGGTCCGAAGAGAGCACGCGATGTGCCAAATTTTGCCAGTGTCGGTTAAGTGTTGTGGATCAGGGGAGGGGCGGTCCGGGGTACCAATTTTTTATTCTTCTCCGAATTAGATGAAACTTGGAGTGTAACATCTACACCGCCAACCGATCTAGAAACTGAAACAATTTAGAAAATCCATTGAAAAATGACGGAGTTGCGGTCCTTCAAACAATGCAAATTTGGGCCCATGTGCCTGTGACCTCATCTCCTCCGAAGATCTCAAACTTAGGATGTCATCTGATATCGCAGTGCGCGCGGTCTGAAGAGAGCACGCGATGTGCCAAATTTTGCAAGTGTCGGTTCAGTGTTGTGGGTCAGGGGAGGGGTGGTCCGAGGTACCAAAATTTAGTTCGTCTCCGAATCATATGAAACTTGGTATATAACATCTACCTTATACGTTGATCATAAAACTGAAAACAGATCGTAAATCCGTTAAAAAATGGCGGAGATTTGGGCCCTCAAACTTTGAATGTGGGCCCGTATTCTTTCTAATAAACAAAATGTTATTCGTCTCTGAATGAGACAAAATTTATAAAAAATAATCAATGTAACTAGCTGATCACAATACTCAAAACAATTTTAAAATCCATTGGAAAATAACGGAGTTACGGGCTCTCAAAATTCGCATTTTGGGCCGGGTTTGACTATTTCCCAATCCCGTCACCCAATTTCGAGGCAGGGGTGGGGTCACTTCCAAACACTTGAGATCAACCCACACATGTTAAGGGAAAGATATAATCATCCTACTTCATATTTTCCGTCCCTTAACTGCGATTCATTGAGCTCATGATTTGGCCTATTATTATACTTCCATGGTGTAACCAAGGAAGTATATTGTTTTTCTACTGAGGTCGTTTTCCGTTTATTTCGAAATACTCAGAAACTGATTGCAGTAGGAACGCGAAATCTCTAGCGAATGTAGGCATCGAAGGTTTACTACATATAATGGTATCCGGATTTCCGCCCAATGTTTCTTGGCGGAGTTATGGCCCTTTTGCGATTATTTTTCATTGTTATTATTATTATTATTATTATTATTATTATTATTCTTATTATTATACTTGACACTTTTGTAATCACTATTACTCGAAAAGTACAAGAAGTAGGACACTAAAACTTGGTAAGTAGGTTGGGGTACATGAGTTCTATGCCTATGGCCCATAACGATTTTGTCCGCACTTTCACCGAGGAGTTATCTCCCTTTATTTGAAAAAATGTCATTTTATTATCTCGGAAATTATAAGAAGCAGAGCATCGAAAATTAGACCGTATGCACATCTCGATATGCACTACTGCCCACGGGCATAAAAACTTGTGTCCGCGCTTTCCCTGAAGAGTTACCGCCCATAGTTGGCAAACCTCTATTTTATTGTACTCTGTTGTCCTCCCGTATCATTCCAGATAACTGTATTTGGTTTTTGTAGTCGTGTTGACCGTTGTCAGCTTAGTCCGAAGAAGAAAATTTGACAGGGTTGGCCATATATTTTTACACTGGGGTGGGGGCAAAATTTTCGCAATTTTTTTTTTTTATTGACATTCATCTATTTAAGTATGTAGATTCCATGAACGAAAACAAACCCATACCGGAAAGGATTTTTGTAATCCGAGAAGAAATGCAAGAGTTACGGGCCCTCAAAGTTTGCAATTTGGTCCCTGTGCTTGTGCTCACATCTCCTCCGAAGATATCGAACTTAGGATGTCATCTGATATCCCAGTGCGTGCGGTCCGAAGAGAGCACGCGATGTGCCAAATTTTGCCAGTGTCGGTTAAGTGTTGTGGATCAGGGGAGGGGCGGTCCGGGGTACCAATTTTTTATTCTTCTCCGAATTAGATGAAACTTGGAGTGTAACATCTACACCGCCAACCGATCTAGAAACTGAAACAATTTAGAAAATCCATTGAAAAATGACGGAGTTGCGGTCCTTCAAACAATGCAAATTTGGGCCCATGTGCCTGTGACCTCATCTCCTCCGAAGATCTCAAACTTAGGATGTCATCTGATATCGCAGTGCGCGCGGTCTGAAGAGAGCACGCGATGTGCCAAATTTTGCAAGTGTCGGTTCAGTGTTGTGGGTCAGGGGAGGGGTGGTCCGAGGTACCAAAATTTAGTTCGTCTCCGAATCATATGAAACTTGGTATATAACATCTACCTTATACGTTGATCATAAAACTGAAAACAGATCGTAAATCCGTTAAAAAATGGCGGAGATTTGGGCCCTCAAACTTTGAATGTGGGCCCGTATTCTTTCTAATAAACAAAATGTTATTCGTCTCTGAATGAGACAAAATTTATAAAAAATAATCAATGTAACTAGCTGATCACAATACTCAAAACAATTTTAAAATCCATTGGAAAATAACGGAGTTACGGGCTCTCAAAATTCGCATTTTGGGCCGGGTTTGACTATTTCCCAATCCCGTCACCCAATTTCGAGGCAGGGGTGGGGTCACTTCCAAACACTTGAGATCAACCCACACATGTTAAGGGAAAGATATAATCATCCTACTTCATATTTTCCGTCCCTTAACTGCGATTCATTGAGCTCATGATTTGGCCTATTATTATACTTCCATGGTGTAACCAAGGAAGTATATTGTTTTTCTACTGAGGTCGTTTTCCGTTTATTTCGAAATACTCAGAAACTGATTGCAGTAGGAACGCGAAATCTCTAGCGAATGTAGGCATCGAAGGTTTACTACATATAATGGTATCCGGATTTCCGCCCAATGTTTCTTGGCGGAGTTATGGCCCTTTTGCGATTATTTTTCATTGTTATTATTATTATTATTATTATTATTATTATTATTCTTATTATTATACTTGACACTTTTGTAATCACTATTACTCGAAAAGTACAAGAAGTAGGACACCAAAACTTGGTAAGTAGGTTGGGGTACATGAGTTCTAACCATATGGCCCATAACGATTTTGTCCGCGCTTTCACCGAGGAGTTATCTCCCTTTATTTGAAAAAATGTCATTTTATTATCTCGGAAATTATTAGAAGCAGAGCATCGAAAATTAGACCGTATGCACATCTCGATATGCACTACTGCCCACGGGCATAAAAACTTGTGTCCGCGCTTTCCCTGAAGAGTTACCGCCCATAGTTGGCAAACCTCTATTTTATTGTACTCTGTTGTCCTCCCGTATCATTCCAGATAACTGTATTTGGTTTTTGTAGTCGTGTTGACCGTTGTCAGCTTAGTCCAAGGAAGAAAAATTGACAGGGTTGGACATATATTTTTACAATAGGATGGGGGTGCCAAATTAAAAAAAAAATTCATTACGAATCTCGTCTATTTCTGTGTATGGCTTGACTGTGTAAAGCTGATCAAATACCGCGAAAAAAATTTGAAATCTGAGTAGAAATACCAGAGTTGTGGGCCCTCAAATTTTTTTTTTGGGAGACAATCGGGTTGTCGCCCTATCTTCTTTAAAACGGACAATCATTGCAAATAGTGACACACTTCTAAGTATCCAGACTATCTAGTGCTCGGTGTGAGCCAAATTTGGCCAGTGTCGGTTCAGTATTGTGATTCTGGGGAGGGGTGGTTTATGGTTCAATATTTTATTTAGTCTCCGAATCAGATGAAACTTGGAATATAACATCTACCCTACAAACTTATCACGACGCTGAAAACAGATCTCAGATCCGTTGGAAAATGGCGGAGATTTGGACCCTCAAAGTTTGAACTTGGGGCCCATATGCTTTCCAATAACCGAAATGTTTTTCGTCTCCGATTCAGATGAAATGCATTCCATACAATATATGTGAGCAGCAGATCACAAAACTGAAAACAATTTTTAAATCCATTGGAAAATAACGGAGTTACGGGTCTTCAAAATTCGCATTTTGAGCCTGGGTTGACAATTTCCCAATCCCGTCACCCAATTTCGAGGCAGGGGTGGGGTCACTTGCAATCACTTAAGATCAACATAAACATGGTAAGGACGTGATATAATCATCCTACTTCCTATTTTCCGTCCCTAAACTACGATGTTTTCAGCTCAAGATTCGCCCTATTATTATACTTCCATGGTGTAACCAAGGAAGTATATTGTTTTTCTACTGAGGTCGTTTTCCGTTTATTTCGAAATACTCAGAAACTGATTGCAGTAGGAACGCGAAATCTCTAGCGAATGTAGGCATCGAAGGTTTACTAAATATAATGGTATCAGGATTTCCACCCAATGTTTCTTGGCGGAGTTATGGCCCTTTTGCGATTATTTTTCATTGTTATTATTATTATTATACTTGACACTTTTGTAATCACTATTACTCGAAAAGTACAAGAAGTAGGACACCAAAACTTGGTAAGTAGGTTGGGGTACATGAGTTCTAACCATATGGCCCATAACGATTTTGTCCGCGCTTTCACCGAGGAGTTATCTCCCTTTATTTGAAAAAATGTCATTTTATTATCTCGGAAATTATTAGAAGCAGAGCATCGAAAATTAGACCGTATGCACATCTCGATATGCACTACTGCCCACGGGCATAAAAACTTGTGTCCGCGCTTTCCCTGAAGAGTTACCGCCCATAGTTGGCAAACCTCTATTTTATTGTACTCTGTTGTCCTCCCGTATCATTCCAGATAACTGTATTTGGTTTTTGTAGTCGTGTTGACCGTTGTCAGCTTAGTCCAAGGAAGAAAAATTGACAGGGTTGGACATATATTTTTACAATAGGATGGGGGTGCCAAATTAAAAAAAAAATTCATTACGAATCTCGTCTATTTCTGTGTATGGCTTGACTGTGTAAAGCTGATCAAATACCGCGAAAAAAAATTGAAATCTGAGTAGAAATACCAGAGTTGTGGGCCCTCAAATTTTTTTTTTGGGAGACAATCGGGTTGTCGCCCTATCTTCTTTAAAACGGACAATCATTGCAAATAGTGACACACTTCTAAGTATCCAGACTATCTAGTGCTCGGTGTGAGCCAAATTTGGCCAGTGTCGGTTCAGTATTGTGATTCTGGGGAGGGGTGGTTTATGGTTCAATATTTTATTTAGTCTCCGAATCAGATGAAACTTGGAATATAACATCTACCCTACAAACTTATCACGACGCTGAAAACAGATCTCAGATCCGTTGGAAAATGGCGGAGATTTGGACCCTCAAAGTTTGAACTTGGGGCCCATATGCTTTCCAATAACCGAAATGTTTTTCGTCTCCGATTCAGATGAAATGCATTCCATACAATATATGTGAGCAGCAGATCACAAAACTGAAAACAATTTTTAAATCCATTGGAAAATAACGGAGTTACGGGTCTTCAAAATTCGCATTTTGAGCCTGGGTTGACAATTTCCCAATCCCGTCACCCAATTTCGAGGCAGGGGTGGGGTCACTTGCAATCACTTAAGATCAACATAAACATGGTAAGGACGTGATATAATCATCCTACTTCCTATTTTCCGTCCCTAAACTACGATGTTTTCAGCTCAAGATTCGCCCTATTATTATACTTCCATGGTGTAACCAAGGAAGTATATTGTTTTTCTACTGAGGTCGTTTTCCGTTTATTTCGAAATACTCAGAAACTGATTGCAGTAGGAACGCGAAATCTCTAGCGAATGTAGGCATCGAAGGTTTACTAAATATAATGGTATCAGGATTTCCACCCAATGTTTCTTGGCGGAGTTATGGCCTTTTTGCGATTATTTTTCATTGTTATTATTATTATTATACTTGACACTTTTGTAATCACTATTACTCGAAAAGTACAAGAAGTAGGACACCAAAACTTGGTAAGTAGGTTGGGGTACATGAGTTCTAACCATATGGCCCATAACGATTTTGTCCGCGCTTTCACCGAGGAGTTATCTCCCTTTATTTGAAAAAATGTCATTTTATTATCTCGGAAATTATTAGAAGCAGAGCATCGAAAATTAGACCGTATGCACATCTCGATATGCACTACTGCCCACGGGCATAAAAACTTGTGTCCGCGCTTTCCCTGAAGAGTTACCGCCCATAGTTGGCAAACCTCTATTTTATTGTACTCTGTTGTCCTCCCGTATCATTCCAGATAACTGTATTTGGTTTTTGTAGTCGTGTTGACCGTTGTCAGCTTAGTCCAAGGAAGAAAAATTGACAGGGTTGGACATATATTTTTACAATAGGATGGGGGTGCCAAATTAAAAAAAAAAATTCATTACGAATCTCGTCTATTTCTGTGTATGGCTTGACTGTGTAAAGCTGATCAAATACCGCGAAAAAAATTTGAAATCTGAGTAGAAATACCAGAGTTGTGGGCCCTCAAATTTTTTTTTTGGGAGACAATCGGGTTGTCGCCCTATCTTCTTTAAAACGGACAATCATTGCAAATAGTGACACACTTCTAAGTATCCAGACTATCTAGTGCTCGGTGTGAGCCAAATTTGGCCAGTGTCGGTTCAGTATTGTGATTCTGGGGAGGGGTGGTTTATGGTTCAATATTTTATTTAGTCTCCGAATCAGATGAAACTTGGAATATAACATCTACCCTACAAACTTATCACGACGCTGAAAACAGATCTCAGATCCGTTAGAAAATGGCGGAGATTTGGACCCTCAAAGTTTGAACTTGGGGCCCATATGCTTTCCAATAACCGAAATGTTTTTCGTCTCCGATTCAGATGAAATGCATTCCATACAATATATGTGAGCAGCAGATCACAAAACTGAAAACAATTTTTAAATCCATTTGAAAATAACGGAGTTACGGGTCTTCAAAATTCGCATTTTGAGCCTGGGTTGACAATTTCCCAATCCCGTCACCCAATTTCGAGGCAGGGGTGGGGTCACTTGCAATTACTTAAGATCAACATAAACATGGTAAGGACGTGATATAATCATCCTACTTCCTATTTTCCGTCCCTAAACTACGATGTTTTCAGCTCAAGATTCGCCCTATTATTATACTTCCATGGTGTAACCAAGGAAGTATATTGTTTTTCTACTGAGGTCGTTTTCCGTTTATTTCGAAATACTCAGAAACTGATTGCAGTAGGAACGCGAAATCTCTAGCGAATGTAGGCATCGAAGGTTTACTAAATATAATGGTATCAGGATTTCCACCCAATGTTTCTTGGCGGAGTTATGGCCCTTTTGCGATTATTTTTCATTGTTATTATTATTATTATACTTGACACTTTTGTAATCACTATTACTCGAAAAGTACAAGAAGTAGGACACCAAAACTTGGTAAGTAGGTTGGGGTACATGAGTTCTAACCATATGGCCCATAACAATTTTGTCCGCGCTTTCACCGAGGAGTTATCTCCCTTTATTTGAAAAAATGTCATTTTATTATCTCGGAAATTATTAGAAGCAGAGCATCGAAAATTAGACCGTATGCACATCTCGATATGCACTACTGCCCACGGGCATAAAAACTTGTGTCCGCGCTTTCCCTGAAGAGTTACCGCCCATAGTTGGCAAACCTCTATTTTATTGTACTCTGTTGTCCTCCCGTATCATTCCAGATAACTGTATTTGGTTTTTGTAGTCGTGTTGACCGTTGTCAGCTTAGTCCAAGGAAGAAAAATTGACAGGGTTGGACATACATTTTTACAATAGGATGGGGGTGCCAAATTAAAAAAAAAAATTCATTACGAATCTCGTCTATTTCTGTGTATGGCTTGACTGTGTAAAGCTGATCAAATACCGCGAAAAAAAATTGAAATCTGAGTAGAAATACCAGAGTTGTGGGCCCTCAAATTTTTTTTTTGGGAGACAATCGGGTTGTCGCCCTATCTTCTTTAAAACGGACAATCAGTGCAAATAGTGACACACTTCTAAGTATCCAGACTATCTAGTGCTCGGTGTGAGCCAAATTTGGCCAGTGTCGGTTCAGTATTGTGATTCTGGGGAGGGGTGGTTTATGGTTCAATATTTTATTTAGTCTCCGAATCAGATGAAACTTGGAATATAACATCTACCCTACAAACTTATCACGACGCTGAAAACTGATCTCAGATCCGTTGGAAAATGGCGGAGATTTGGACCCTCAAAGTTTGAACTTGGGGCCCATATGCTTTCCAATAACCGAAATGTTTTTCGTCTCCGATTCAGATGAAATGCATTCCATACAATATATGTGAGTAGCAGATCACAAAACTGAAAACAATTTTTAAATCCATTGGAAAATAACGGAGTTACGGGTCTTCAAAATTCGCATTTTGAGCCTGGGTTGACAATTTCCCAATCCCGTCACCCAATTTCGAGGCAGGGGTGGGGTCACTTGCAATCACTTAAGATCAACATAAACATGGTAAGGACGTGATATAATCATCCTACTTCCTATTTTCCGTCCCTAAACTACGATGTTTTCAGCTCAAGATTCGCCCTATTATTATACTTCCATGGTGTAACCAAGGAAGTATATTGTTTTTCTACTGAGGTCGTTTTCCGTTTATTTCGAAATACTCAGAAACTGATTGCAGTAGGAACGCGAAATCTCTAGCGAATGTAGGCATCGAAGGTTTACTAAATATAATGGTATCAGGATTTCCACCCAATGTTTCTTGGCGGAGTTATGGCCCTTTTGCGATTATTTTTCATTGTTATTATTATTATTATACTTGACACTTTTGTAATCACTATTACTCGAAAAGTACAAGAAGTAGGACACCAAAACTTGGTAAGTAGGTTGGGGTACATGAGTTCTAACCATATGGCCCATAACGATTTTGTCCGCGCTTTCACCGAGGAGTTATCTCCCTTTATTTGAAAAAATGTCATTTTATTATCTCGGAAATTATTAGAAGCAGAGCATCGAAAATTAGACCGTATGCACATCTCGATATGCACTACTGCCCACGGGCATAAAAACTTGTGTCCGCGCTTTCCCTGAAGAGTTACCGCCCATAGTTGGCAAACCTCTATTTTATTGTACTCTGTTGTCCTCCCGTATCATTCCAGATAACTGTATTTGGTTTTTGTAGTCGTGTTGACCGTTGTCAGCTTAGTCCAAGGAAGAAAAATTGACAGGGTTGGACATATATTTTTACAATAGGATGGGGGTGCCAAATTAAAAAAAAAAATTCATTACGAATCTCGTCTATTTCTGTGTATGGCTTGACTGTGTAAAGCTGATCAAATACCGCGAAAAAAATTGAAATCTGAGTAGAAATACCAGAGTTGTGGGCCCTCAAATTTTTTTTTTGGGAGACAATCGGGTTGTCGCCCTATCTTCTTTAAAACGGACAATCATTGCAAATAGTGACACACTTCTAAGTATCCAGACTATCTAGTGCTCGGTGTGAGCCAAATTTGGCCAGTGTCGGTTCAGTATTGTGATTCTGGGGAGGGGTGGTTTATGGTTCAATATTTTATTTAGTCTCCGAATCAGATGAAACTTGGAATATAACATCTACCCTACAAACTTATCACGACGCTGAAAACAGATCTCAGATCCGTTGGAAAATGGCGGAGATTTGGACCCTCAAAGTTTGAACTTGGGGCCCATATGCTTTCCAATAACCGAAATGTTTTTCGTCTCCGATTCAGATGAAATGCATTCCATACAATATATGTGAGCAGCAGATCACAAAACTGAAAACAATTTTTAAATCCATTGGAAAATAACGGAGTTACGGGTCTTCAAAATTCGCATTTTGAGCCTGGGTTGACAATTTCCCAATCCCGTCACCCAATTTCGAGGCAGGGGTGGGGTCACTTGCAATCACTTAAGATCAACATAAACATGGTAAGGACGTGATATAATCATCCTACTTCCTATTTTCCGTCCCTAAACTACGATGTTTTCAGCTCAAGATTCGCCCTATTATTATACTTCCATGGTGTAACCAAGGAAGTATATTGTTTTTCTACTGAGGTCGTTTTCCGTTTATTTCGAAATACTCAGAAACTGATTGCAGTAGGAACGCGAAATCTCTAGCGAATGTAGGCATCGAAGGTTTACTAAATATAATGGTATCAGGATTTCCACCCAATGTTTCTTGGCGGAGTTATGGCCCTTTTGCGATTATTTTTCATTGTTATTATTATTATTATACTTGACACTTTTGTAATCACTATTACTCGAAAAGTACAAGAAGTAGGACACCAAAACTTGGTAAGTAGGTTGAGGTACATGAGTTCTAACCATATGGCCCATAACGATTTTGTCCGCGCTTTCACCGAGGAGTTATCTCCCTTTATTTGAAAAAATGTCATTTTATTATCTCGGAAATTATTAGAAGCAGAGCATCGAAAATTAGACCGTATGCACATCTCGATATGCACTACTGCCCACGGGCATAAAAACTTGTGTCCGCGCTTTCCCTGAAGAGTTACCGCCCATAGTTGGCAAACCTCTATTTTATTGTACTCTGTTGTCCTCCCGTATCATTCCAGATAAC
Organism: Siphonodentalium dalli; assembly: GCA_032622095.1. Taxonomy (NCBI): domain Eukaryota; kingdom Metazoa; phylum Mollusca; class Scaphopoda; order Gadilida; family Siphonodentaliidae; genus Siphonodentalium; species Siphonodentalium dalli. The sequence continues at coordinate 1,542,213 of CP136069.1, forward strand.
TGTATTTGGTTTTTGTAGTCGTGTTGACCGTTGTCAGCTTAGTCCAAGGAAGAAAAATTGACAGGGTTGGACATATATTTTTACAATAGGATGGGGGTGCCAAATTAAAAAAAAAATTCATTACGAATCTCGTCTATTTCTGTGTATGGCTTGACTGTGTAAAGCTGATCAAATACCGCGAAAAAAATTGAAATCTGAGTAGAAATACCAGAGTTGTGGGCCCTCAAATTTTTTTTTTGGGAGACAATCGGGTTGTCGCCCTATCTTCTTTAAAACGGACAATCATTGCAAATAGTGACACACTTCTAAGTATCCAGACTATCTAGTGCTCGGTGTGAGCCAAATTTGGCCAGTGTCGGTTCAGTATTGTGATTCTGGGGAGGGGTGGTTTATGGTTCAATATTTTATTTAGTCTCCGAATCAGATGAAACTTGGAATATAACATCTACCCTACAAACTTATCACGACGCTGAAAACAGATCTCAGATCCGTTGGAAAATGGCGGAGATTTGGACCCTCAAAGTTTGAACTTGGGGCCCATATGCTTTCCAATAACCGAAATGTTTTTCGTCTCCGATTCAGATGAAATGCATTCCATACAATATATGTGAGCAGCAGATCACAAAACTGAAAACAATTTTTAAATCCATTGGAAAATAACGGAGTTACGGGTCTTCAAAATTCGCATTTTGAGCCTGGGTTGACAATTTCCCAATCCCGTCACCCAATTTCGAGGCAGGGGTGGGGTCACTTGCAATCACTTAAGATCAACATAAACATGGTAAGGACGTGATATAATCATCCTACTTCCTATTTTCCGTCCCTAAACTACGATGTTTTCAGCTCAAGATTCGCCCTATTATTATACTTCCATGGTGTAACCAAGGAAGTATATTGTTTTTCTACTGAGGTCGTTTTCCGTTTATTTCGAAATACTCAGAAACTGATTGCAGTAGGAACGCGAAATCTCTAGCGAATGTAGGCATCGAAGGTTTACTAAATATAATGGTATCAGGATTTCCACCCAATGTTTCTTGGCGGAGTTATGGCCCTTTTGCGATTATTTTTCATTGTTATTATTATTATTATACTTGACACTTTTGTAATCACTATTACTCGAAAAGTACAAGAAGTAGGACACCAAAACTTGGTAAGTAGGTTGGGGTACATGAGTTCTAACCATATGGCCCATAACGATTTTGTCCGCACTTTCACCGAGGAGTTATCTCCCTTTATTTGAAAAAATGTCATTTTATTATCTCGGAAATTATTAGAAGCAGAGCATCGAAAATTAGACCGTATGCACATCTCGATATGCACTACTGCCCACGGGCATAAAAACTTGTGTCCGCGCTTTCCCTGAAGAGTTACCGCCCATAGTTGGCAAACCTCTATTTTATTGTACTCTGTTGTCCTCCCGTATCATTCCAGATAACTGTATTTGGTTTTTGTAGTCGTGTTGACCGTTGTCAGCTTAGTCCAAGGAAGAAAAATTGACAGGGTTGGACATATATTTTTACAATAGGATGGGGGTGCCAAATTAAAAAAAAAAATTCATTACGAATCTCGTCTATTTCTGTGTATGGCTTGACTGTGTAAAGCTGATCAAATACCGCGAAAAAAAATTGAAATCTGAGTAGAAATACCAGAGTTGTGGGCCCTCAAATTTTTTTTTTGGGAGACAATCGGGTTGTCGCCCTATCTTCTTTAAAACGGACAATCATTGCAAATAGTGACACACTTCTAAGTATCCAGACTATCTAGTGCTCGGTGTGAGCCAAATTTGGCCAGTGTCGGTTCAGTATTGTGATTCTGGGGAGGGGTGGTTTATGGTTCAATATTTTATTTAGTCTCCGAATCAGATGAAACTTGGAATATAACATCTACCCTACAAACTTATCACGACGCTGAAAACAGATCTCAGATCCGTTGGAAAATGGCGGAGATTTGGACCCTCAAAGTTTGAACTTGGGGCCCATATGCTTTCCAATAACCGAAATGTTTTTCGTCTCCGATTCAGATGAAATGCATTCCATACAATATATGTGAGCAGCAGATCACAAAACTGAAAACAATTTTTAAATCCATTGGAAAATAACGGAGTTACGGGTCTTCAAAATTCGCATTTTGAGCCTGGGTTGACAATTTCCCAATCCCGTCACCCAATTTCGAGGCAGGGGTGGGGTCACTTGCAATCACTTAAGATCAACATAAACATGGTAAGGACGTGATATAATCATCCTACTTCCTATTTTCCGTCCCTAAACTACGATGTTTTCAGCTCAAGATTCGCCCTATTATTATACTTCCATGGTGTAACCAAGGAAGTATATTGTTTTTCTACTGAGGTCGTTTTCCGTTTATTTCGAAATACTCAGAAACTGATTGCAGTAGGAACGCGAAATCTCTAGCGAATGTAGGCATCGAAGGTTTACTAAATATAATGGTATCAGGATTTCCACCCAATGTTTCTTGGCGGAGTTATGGCCCTTTTGCGATTATTTTTCATTGTTATTATTATTATTATACTTGACACTTTTGTAATCACTATTACTCGAAAAGTACAAGAAGTAGGACACCAAAACTTGGTAAGTAGGTTGGGGTACATGAGTTCTAACCATATGGCCCATAACGATTTTGTCCGCGCTTTCACCGAGGAGTTATCTCCCTTTATTTGAAAAAATGTCATTTTATTATCTCGGAAATTATTAGAAGCAGAGCATCGAAAATTAGACCGTATGCACATCTCGATATGCACTACTGCCCACGGGCATAAAAACTTGTGTCCGCGCTTTCCCTGAAGAGTTACCGCCCATAGTTGGCAAACCTCTATTTTATTGTACTCTGTTGTCCTCCCGTATCATTCCAGATAACTGTATTTGGTTTTTGTAGTCGTGTTGACCGTTGTCAGCTTAGTCCAAGGAAGAAAAATTGACAGGGTTGGACATATATTTTTACAATAGGATGGGGGTGCCAAATTAAAAAAAAAATTCATTACGAATCTCGTCTATTTCTGTGTATGGCTTGACTGTGTAAAGCTGATCAAATACCGCGAAAAAAAATTGAAATCTGAGTAGAAATACCAGAGTTGTGGGCCCTCAAATTTTTTTTTTGGGAGACAATCGGGTTGTCGCCCTATCTTCTTTAAAACGGACAATCATTGCAAATAGTGACACACTTCTAAGTATCCAGACTATCTAGTGCTCGGTGTGAGCCAAATTTGGCCAGTGTCGGTTCAGTATTGTGATTCTGGGGAGGGGTGGTTTATGGTTCAATATTTTATTTAGTCTCCGAATCAGATGAAACTTGGAATATAACATCTACCCTACAAACTTATCACGACGCTGAAAACAGATCTCAGATCCGTTGGAAAATGGCGGAGATTTGGACCCTCAAAGTTTGAACTTGGGGCCCATATGCTTTCCAATAACCGAAATGTTTTTCGTCTCCGATTCAGATGAAATGCATTCCATACAATATATGTGAGCAGCAGATCACAAAACTGAAAACAATTTTTAAATCCATTGGAAAATAACGGAGTTACGGGTCTTCAAAATTCGCATTTTGAGCCTGGGTTGACAATTTCCCAATCCCGTCACCCAATTTCGAGGCAGGGGTGGGGTCACTTGCAATCACTTAAGATCAACATAAACATGGTAAGGACGTGATATAATCATCCTACTTCCTATTTTCCGTCCCTAAACTACGATGTTTTCAGCTCAAGATTCGCCCTATTATTATACTTCCATGGTGTAACCAAGGAAGTATATTGTTTTTCTACTGAGGTCGTTTTCCGTTTATTTCGAAATACTCAGAAACTGATTGCAGTAGGAACGCGAAATCTCTAGCGAATGTAGGCATCGAAGGTTTACTAAATATAATGGTATCAGGATTTCCACCCAATGTTTCTTGGCGGAGTTATGGCCCTTTTGCGATTATTTTTCATTGTTATTATTATTATTATACTTGACACTTTTGTAATCACTATTACTCGAAAAGTACAAGAAGTAGGACACCAAAACTTGGTAAGTAGGTTGGGGTACATGAGTTCTAACCATATGGCCCATAACGATTTTGTCCGCGCTTTCACCGAGGAGTTATCTCCCTTTATTTGAAAAAATGTCATTTTATTATCTCGGAAATTATTAGAAGCAGAGCATCGAAAATTAGACCGTATGCACATCTCGATATGCACTACTGCCCACGGGCATAAAAACTTGTGTCCGCGCTTTCCCTGAAGAGTTACCGCCCATAGTTGGCAAACCTCTATTTTATTGTACTCTGTTGTCCTCCCGTATCATTCCAGATAACTGTATTTGGTTTTTGTAGTCGTGTTGACCGTTGTCAGCTTAGTCCAAGGAAGAAAAATTGACAGGGTTGGACATATATTTTTACAATAGGATGGGGGTGCCAAATTAAAAAAAAAAATTCATTACGAATCTCGTCTATTTCTGTGTATGGCTTGACTGTGTAAAGCTGATCAAATACCGCGAAAAAAAATTGAAATCTGAGTAGAAATACCAGAGTTGTGGGCCCTCAAATTTTTTTTTTGGGAGACAATCGGGTTGTCGCCCTATCTTCTTTAAAACGGACAATCATTGCAAATAGTGACACACTTCTAAGTATCCAGACTATCTAGTGCTCGGTGTGAGCCAAATTTGGCCAGTGTCGGTTCAGTATTGTGATTCTGGGGAGGGGTGGTTTATGGTTCAATATTTTATTTAGTCTCCGAATCAGATGAAACTTGGAATATAACATCTACCCTACAAACTTATCACGACGCTGAAAACAGATCTCAGATCCGTTGGAAAATGGCGGAGATTTGGACCCTCAAAGTTTGAACTTGGGGCCCATATGCTTTCCAATAACCGAAATGTTTTTCGTCTCCGATTCAGATGAAATGCATTCCATACAATATATGTGAGCAGCAGATCACAAAACTGAAAACAATTTTTAAATCCATTGGAAAATAACGGAGTTACGGGTCTTCAAAATTCGCATTTTGAGCCTGGGTTGACAATTTCCCAATCCCGTCACCCAATTTCGAGGCAGGGGTGGGGTCACTTGCAATCACTTAAGATCAACATAAACATGGTAAGGACGTGATATAATCATCCTACTTCCTATTTTCCGTCCCTAAACTACGATGTTTTCAGCTCAAGATTCGCCCTATTATTATACTTCCATGGTGTAACCAAGGAAGTATATTGTTTTTCTACTGAGGTCGTTTTCCGTTTATTTCGAAATACTCAGAAACTGATTGCAGTAGGAACGCGAAATCTCTAGCGAATGTAGGCATCGAAGGTTTACTAAATATAATGGTATCAGGATTTCCACCCAATGTTTCTTGGCGGAGTTATGGCCCTTTTGCGATTATTTTTCATTGTTATTATTATTATTATACTTGACACTTTTGTAATCACTATTACTCGAAAAGTACAAGAAGTAGGACACCAAAACTTGGTAAGTAGGTTGGGGTACATGAGTTCTAACCATATGGCCCATAACGATTTTGTCCGCGCTTTCACCGAGGAGTTATCTCCCTTTATTTGAAAAAATGTCATTTTATTATCTCGGAAATTATTAGAAGCAGAGCATCGAAAATTAGACCGTATGCACATCTCGATATGCACTACTGCCCACGGGCATAAAAACTTGTGTCCGCGCTTTCCCTGAAGAGTTACCGCCCATAGTTGGCAAACCTCTATTTTATTGTACTCTGTTGTCCTCCCGTATCATTCCAGATAACTGTATTTGGTTTTTGTAGTCGTGTTGACCGTTACAGGCCCTCAAAGTTTGCAAGTGTCGGTCCAGTATTGTGGGTCAGGGGAGGGGTGGTCTGCGGTACCAATTTTTAATTCTTCTCCGAATCATATGAAATTTGGGATATAACAGAAATATGTCTATCCAAATGTAATTCGCGAACTATGAACGAATGTTGTACAAGCTCACATCTCATTCCCCAAACTATCCGTTACTTATTCATAAAAGTCATATTATGCTACACGCGAAACGGAGATAACTTTTGGGAAATCCAGAGTCCAAAACGGATCCAAATCGACCTGTCCCAGAAAAGTCGTTCATTTTGTTTTCACTTTTTGAAAAAGGCTCCAATATTTCAACCAAAACTTTTGGACTTAGAACATTATTTTTTTCTCAGTCAAGTGAAAAGAGCTCTTCAAAATAATTCCGCTTATATATATAATATATATTATCTATATATACGCCAAAAATTTGTCACTCCCCTCTCTCCTTCCTCCTTCCTCCGGCTACCCCATCCTCCGTGGGATGGAACCTACCTCGAATACACCCGTCATGCCGCGGGCCAGTCTCATTCCTCTACCAGAGAACTGATAGAACGCCCGTCGAATTCCAACAATCATTTCCAGAGTGCTATATTGGTATGAGTTCATATCGGAGCCGTTATAAAGCAAATAACTTGGATTTTAATATAAACCCACCTATTCGTAAATTGTGTAGCCCATGGTGTGTGGTAAATTATCATTTTATCGTGTATAGTGTGTCATGAGCTATCTGCGTGCGTGCATTTCACTTTTGTATTTTCTTTCGCATCTTCAACGCACTGCATATCATATACAACCAAACAAAATACAAACATTACATTAATTTGATCACACAAGACTTCGTTATATGGTGTATATTTCTACTAACGTAATGACGACGTATAGCCAATTATTCCATTTGCGATAACGATAAACACATAGAAACATGCAAACATCATCAGTTTCGTAAGATCAATTTGTATATTGTTATAAACCGTAGTATACTGCTGATAGACATTCAATTCTTTCCGTGAGTATATGTCTGCCGAATTGGAAATGACTCCTTTTATACTTTCGCAAACTAAAACACCACTGACAGTTTCGTACTCCGTCATTTAAGTCTTGTCAAAAAAGCAAACGTGAAACATCCGCTCATTATTCCTACCATAAAGGAATCTACATTATCTTTAGTTTGGTATTATTCGTATTTGATGATTAAAATACACCAAAACATGTTAAAAATAAAAAATAAAAAAAGATAATTTGACGGGATTCGAACTCACGTCGCAATAAAACACAAACTGAGGGTTTGACGCTCTCACCACTCAGCTACGCACTGCGCTGTTATTTTATAAGAAAATATATTAGTATTAAATATGTAAGCATATAACTGTGTATATTTAAACTTTATGTCCAAACTGATTGAAATCGAATATAAAAAGCATCTTTACATTATCTTTAGTTTGGTATTATTCGTATTTGATGATTAAAATACACCAAAACATGTTAAAAATAAAAAAAGATAATTTGACGGGATTCGAACTCACGTCGCAATAAAAACACAAACTAAGGTTTGACGCTCTGACCACTCGGCTACGCACTGCGCTGTTAATTTATAAGAAAATATATTAGTATTAAATATATAGGCATATAACTGTGTATATTTAAACTTTATATATATACCCCTTTCCGCTATACGGGGAACAGGAAAATGCACCTTTTCTTCCCACCAAATCCAAAAGGGCTAATTAAAGAGCAAGGTAATGCCGTAGCAGGTACATTTGGATATTCTATTCACGCCCCCCCAAATCTTGACCGCTATACTTCAAATTCAAACATCGAGAATTTTTTTTTTGACGAGTACATCTGATAGCTAGTGTTCACGCGCATCTAGAGCGCAATTTTCTAATTTTCAGATGGAACGGAACGGTTTACTCGTGACAACGCTATATATCATAAATATGTATACTTCTGTAGTCTATCACTAGCCGATTTTTAGCCCCAAATCCAAACGGGCCGATGTAGGAGCGAGTTTAATGCGGTGGTACATAAGCCGGTATACTGTAGGTATGACTCTAAAATTTGACCTCTCTAATATAAACGCAACCTGCTCAAGGGAGTGTTTGTGTCGGGTGGGTTCAGATTTGGAAAATTCCACCGAAGATCAAATGGGCAAAATTACTCCGAAAATCATATATTGAGATAAAAACTTTTCGATGAGTGGATGTGATAAGTAGTATATAAACGCAAGATTAGTACACTTTTTAATGATTTATATTGAACGGTTTAACCCTGGTAGCGTATAACGTTGTGACGGGTGATATATATTACTCAAATTCAAACCCTCTCTTCATGACGCAAATTCAAACGGACTTAGCAAGAAGCAAGGCAAATGCATGAATATGCTCACCGATATACTATATAGGTATGTCCGCTCTACTGTAAAAGTAACCTATTGTCACGATTTGATTTGTCCAAAACACTCCCCGGACAAAAGTTTTCCTAGGTATAAATTTTTTTCGAAATCCGATCGTTTTACTCGATTTGACCTTGAACTTACCATTTCGAATGTCAATGTCAGGTCGGGGTCACGACTTGACCCGCCCAAAAGACTCCCCGGACAAAAGTACCCATAGGTATCTAATTTCGTGGAAATCCGTGTTTTACCCGATTTGACCTTCGATTGTCCTTTTTGAAGACAAATGTCAGGTCGGGGGTCACGATTCGACCCGTCCAAAACACTCCCTGGACAAAAGTACCCACATTTATCAGATTTCGTCAAAGTCCGTCCAGCAGTTTTCCCGGCCATAGCTGACATACAAACAAACAGACAGACAGAAGTACCAAAATATATATTAAATTAAGAAATGTCAATGCAAGTCCACCATCGGATCGTAAGGCACCAATATGCAATCGCATGAAGAGGAACACACATATACGCATAACACTCACATGGGATGGGATGGAATACCATGGAAGTATATCTGATTCCATGGAATCTGACCTCTAGTTATTATTATTATTATTATTATTATTCTTATTATTATACTTGACACTTTTGTAATCACTATTACTCGAAAAGTACAAGAAGTAGGACACTAAAACTTGGTAAGTAGGTTGGGGTACATGAGTTCTATGCCTATGGCCCATAACGATTTTGTCCGCACTTTCACCGAGGAGTTATCTCCCTTTATTTGAAAAAATGTCATTTTATTATCTCGGAAATTATAAGAAGCAGAGCATCGAAAATTAGACCGTATGCACATCTCGATATGCACTACTGCCCACGGGCATAAAAACTTGTGTCCGCGCTTTCCCTGAAGAGTTACCGCCCATAGTTGGCAAACCTCTATTTTATTGTACTCTGTTGTCCTCCCGTATCATTCCAGATAACTGTATTTGGTTTTTGTAGTCGTGTTGACCGTTGTCAGCTTAGTCCGAAGAAGAAAATTTGACAGGGTTGGCCATATATTTTTACACTGGGGTGGGGGCAAAATTTTCGCAATTTTTTTTTTTTATTGACATTCATCTATTTAAGTATGTAGATTCCATGAACGAAAACAAACCCATACCGGAAAGGATTTTTGTAATCCGAGAAGAAATGCAAGAGTTACGGGCCCTCAAAGTTTGCAATTTGGTCCCTGTGCTTGTGCTCACATCTCCTCCGAAGATATCGAACTTAGGATGTCATCTGATATCCCAGTGCGTGCGGTCCGAAGAGAGCACGCGATGTGCCAAATTTTGCCAGTGTCGGTTAAGTGTTGTGGATCAGGGGAGGGGCGGTCCGGGGTACCAATTTTTTATTCTTCTCCGAATTAGATGAAACTTGGAGTGTAACATCTACACCGCCAACCGATCTAGAAACTGAAACAATTTAGAAAATCCATTGAAAAATGACGGAGTTGCGGTCCTTCAAACAATGCAAATTTGGGCCCATGTGCCTGTGACCTCATCTCCTCCGAAGATCTCAAACTTAGGATGTCATCTGATATCGCAGTGCGCGCGGTCTGAAGAGAGCACGCGATGTGCCAAATTTTGCAAGTGTCGGTTCAGTGTTGTGGGTCAGGGGAGGGGTGGTCCGAGGTACCAAAATTTAGTTCGTCTCCGAATCATATGAAACTTGGTATATAACATCTACCTTATACGTTGATCATAAAACTGAAAACAGATCGTAAATCCGTTAAAAAATGGCGGAGATTTGGGCCCTCAAACTTTGAATGTGGGCCCGTATTCTTTCTAATAAACAAAATGTTATTCGTCTCTGAATGAGACAAAATTTATAAAAAATAATCAATGTAACTAGCTGATCACAATACTCAAAACAATTTTAAAATCCATTGGAAAATAACGGAGTTACGGGCTCTCAAAATTCGCATTTTGGGCCGGGTTTGACTATTTCCCAATCCCGTCACCCAATTTCGAGGCAGGGGTGGGGTCACTTCCAAACACTTGAGATCAACCCACACATGTTAAGGGAAAGATATAATCATCCTACTTCATATTTTCCGTCCCTTAACTGCGATTCATTGAGCTCATGATTTGGCCTATTATTATACTTCCATGGTGTAACCAAGGAAGTATATTGTTTTTCTACTGAGGTCGTTTTCCGTTTATTTCGAAATACTCAGAAACTGATTGCAGTAGGAACGCGAAATCTCTAGCGAATGTAGGCATCGAAGGTTTACTACATATAATGGTATCCGGATTTCCGCCCAATGTTTCTTGGCGGAGTTATGGCCCTTTTGCGATTATTTTTCATTGTTATTATTATTATTATTATTATTATACTTCCATGGTGTAACCAAGGAAGTATATTGTTTTTGTACTGAGGTCGTTTTCCGTTTATTTGAAATACTCAGAAACTAATTGCAGTAGGACCGTGAAATCTCTAGGGAATGTAGGCATCTAAGGGATACTGAAAATGAAGATATCGCGATTTCGACCCAACGCTTCCCCACGGTGTGAAATTAAAAATAAAAAAAAAAAATATTTTTCACTATTATTATTATTATTATTATACTCAACACTTTTGCAACGCCTTAATATCTGAAAGTATGGGGAGTATCGAAGTGAAAATTTGTATGTATGTTGGGTTCAATGAGTTCTAACCGGTCGGCATACAACGAATATTGTCCGCGTTTACCCCGCGGAGTTATCTCCCTTTATATGAACAAAATGTCATTTATTATCTCGGAAATTATAGGGAGCAGAGCATCGAAAATTGGACCGTATGCACACCTCGATATGCCCTACTGCCCACGCGCATCAAAACTTGTGTCCGCGCTTTCCCTGAAGAGTTACCGCCCATAAATAGGCAAACCTCTATTTCATTGTACTCTGTTGTCGTCTCGTATCATTCCAGATAACTGCATTTGGTTTTCACAGTCGTGTTATTCTTTGTCAGTTTAGTCCGAGAAAGAAAATTGGACAGGGTCGGACATATATTTTGACACTGGGGTGGGGGGGCAAATTTTTTGCAAAATTAAATTTTGTTTGACATTTATCTATTTAAGTTTATGTATGTCCCGAACGATAACAAACCCATACCGGAAAGGATTTTTGAAATCCGAGAAGAAATGCAAGAGTTACGGGCCCTCAAAGTTTGCAATTTGGGCCGATGTGCTTGTGAACACATCTCCTCCGAAGATGTCGAACTTTGGATGTCATCTGATACGCCAATGCGTGCGGGCTGAAGAGAGCACGCGGTGTGCCAAATTTTGCCAGTGTAGGTTCAGTGATGTGGATCAGGGGAGGGGCGGTCCGGGGTTCCAAAATTTATTTCGTCTCCGAATTATATGAAACTTGAAATATAACATCTACCATACACGTTGATCACAAAACTGAAAACAGATCGTAAATCCGTTAAAAAATGGCCGAGATTTGGGCCATCAAAATTGAATCTGGACCCGTATTCTTTCCAATAACCAAAATGTTAGCCGTCTCCGAATCAGACAAAATTTATAACAAACAACTATGTGAGGAGCTAATCACAATACTGAAAACAATTTTAAAATCCATTGGAAAATAACTGAGTTACGGGCCCTCAAACTTCGCATTTTGGGCCGGGTTTGACAATTTCACATTCCCGTCACCCAATTTCGAGGCAGGGGTGGGGTCACTTCCAAATACTTGAGATCAACACACACATGTTAAGGACAACATATAATCACCATACTTCATATATCCCGTCCCTAAACTGCGATTGTTTCAGCTCATGATTGTCCCTATTATTATACTTCCATGGTGTAACCAAGGAAGTATATTGTTTTTGTACTGAGGTCGTTTTCCGTTTATTTGAAATACTCAGAAACTAATTGCAGTAGGACCGTGAAATCTCTAGGGAATGTAGGCATCTAAGGGATACTGAAAATGAAGATATCGCGATTTCGACCCAACGCTTCCCCACGGTGTGAAATTAAAAATAAAAAAAAAAATATTTTTCACTATTATTATTATTATTATTATACTCAACACTTTTGCAACGCCTTAATATCTGAAAGTATGGGGAGTATCGAAGTGAAAATTTGTATGTATGTTGGGTTCAATGAGTTCTAACCGGTCGGCATACAACGAATATTGTCCGCGTTTACCCCGCGGAGTTATCTCCCTTTATATGAACAAAATGTCATTTATTATCTCGGAAATTATAGGGAGCAGAGCATCGAAAATTGGACCGTATGCACACCTCGATATGCCCTACTGCCCACGCGCATCAAAACTTGTGTCCGCGCTTTCCCTGAAGAGTTACCGCCCATAAATAGGCAAACCTCTATTTCATTGTACTCTGTTGTCGTCTCGTATCATTCCAGATAACTGCATTTGGTTTTCATATTATGCTACACGCGAAACGGAGATGACTTTTAGCAAATCCAGTCCAAAACGGATCCAAATCGACCTGTTTTAGAAAAGTCGTTCATTTTGTTTTCACTTTTTGAAAAAGGCTCCAATATTTCAACCAAAACTTTCGGACTTAGAACATTATTTTTTTCTCAGTCAAGTGAAAAGAGCTCTTCAGAATAATTCCGCTTATATATATAATATATATTATCTATATATACGCCAAAAATTTGTCACTCCCCTCTCTCCTTCCTCCGGCTACCCCATCCCCCGTGGGATGGAACCTACCTCCGATTCGAATACACCCGTCATGCCGCGGGCCAGTCTCATTCCTCTACCAGAGAACTGATAGAACGCCCGTCGAATTCCAACAATCATTTCCAGAGTGCTATATTGGTATGAGTTCATATCGGAGCCGTTATAAAGCAAATAACTTGGATTTTAATATAAACCCACCTATTCGTAAATTGTGTAGCCCATGGTGTGTGGTAAATTATCATTTTATCGTGTATAGTGTGTCATGAGCTATCTGCGTGCGTGCATTTCACTTTTGTATTTTCTTTCGCATCTTCAACGCACTGCATATCATATACAACCAAACAAAATACAAACATTACATTAATTTGATCACACAAGACTTCGTTATATGGTGTATATTTCTACTAACGTAATGACGACGTATAGCCAATTATTCCATTTGCGATAACAACGATAAACACATAGAAACATGCAAACATCATCAGTTTCGTAAGATCAATTTGTATATTGTTTATATTCTAGTTATTTATCGAATATAAAAAGCATCTTTACATTATCTTTAGTTTGGTATTATTCGTATTTGATGATTAAAATACACCAAAACATGTTAAAAATAAAAAATAAAAAAAGATAATTTGACGGGATTCGAACTCACGTCGCAATAAAACACAAACTGAATGTTTGACGCTCTCTCCACTCGGCTACGCACTGCGCTGTTAATTTATAAGAAAATATATTAGTATTAAATATGTAGGCATATAACTGTGTATATTTAAACTTTATATCCAAACTGATTGAAATCGAATATAAAAAGCATCTTTACATTATCTTTAGTTTGGTATTATTCGTATTTGATGATTAAAATACACCAAAACATGTTAAAAATAAAAAATAAAAAAAGATAATTTGACGGGATTCGAACTCACGTCGCAATAAAACACAAACTGAAGGTTTGACGCTCTTACCACTGGGATACGCACTGCGCTGTTAATTTATAAGAAAATATATTAGTATTAAATATATAGGCATATAACTGTGTATATTTAAACTTTATATCCAAACTGATTGAAATGCGTGACTATATATATATACCCCTTTCCGCTATACGGGGAACAGGAAAATGCACCTATTCTTCCCACCAAATCCAAAAGGGCTAATTAAAGACCAAGGTAATGCCGTAGCAGGTACATTTGGATATTCTATTCACGCCCCCCCCCCCCCCAAATCTTGACCGCTATACTTCAAATTCAAACATCGAGAATTTTTTTTTTGACGAGTACATCTGATAGCTAGTGTTCACGCGCATCTAGAGCGCAATTTTCTAATTTTCAGATGGAACGGAACGGTTTACTCGTGACAACGCTATATATCATAAATATGTATACTTCTGTAGTCTATCACTAGCCGATTTTTAGCCCCAAATCCAAACGGGCCGATGTAGGAGCGAGTTTAATGCGGTGGTACATAAGCCGGTATACTGTAGGTATGACTCTAAAATTTGACCTCTCTAATATAAACGCAACCTGCTCAAGGGAGTGTTTGTGTCGGGTGGGTTCAGATTTGGAAAATTCCACCGAAGATCAAATGGGCAAAATTACTCCGAAAATCATATATTGAGATAAAAACTTTTCGATGAGTGGATGTGATAAGTAGTATATAAACGCAAGATTAGTACACTTTTTAATGATTTATATTGAACGGTTTAACCCTGGTAGCGTATAACGTTGTGACGGGTGATATATATTACTCAAATTCAAACCCTCTCTTCATGACGCAAATTCAAACGGACTTAGCAAGAAGCAAGGCAAATGCATGAATATGCTCACCGATATACTATATAGGTATGTCCGCTCTAGTGTAAAAGTAACATATTGTCACGATTTGACCTGTCCAAAACACTCCCCGGACAAAAGTTTTCCTAGGTATAAAATTTCGTCGAAATCCGATCGTTTTACTCGATTTGACCTTGAACTTACCATTTCGAATGTCAATGTCAGGTCGGGGTCACGACTTGACCCGCCCAAAAGACTCCCCGGACAAAAGTACCCCTAGGTATCAAATTTCGTGGAAATCCGCATGTTTTACCCGATTTGACCTTCGATTGACCATTTTGAAGACCAAGGTCAGGTCGGGATGGGATGGGATGGGATGGAATACCATGGAAGTATATCTGATTCCATGGAATCTGACCTCTAGTTATTATTATTATTATACTGGACACTTTTGCAACCCTTATTACTCGAAAAGTACCAGGAGTAGCACACTAAAACTTGGTACGTATCTTGGGATCAAAGAGTTGTATGCCATCGTCGCATAACGAATATTGTCCGCGTTTTCCCCGAGGAGTTATCTCCCTTTATTTGAAAAAATGTCATTTTATTATCTCGGAAATTATAAGAAGCAGAGCATCGAAAATTAGACCGTATGCACATCTCGATATGCACTACTGCCCACGGGCATAAAAACTTGGGTCCGCCCTTTCCCTGAAGAGTTACCGCCCATAGTTGGCAAACCTCTATTTTATTGTACTCTGTTGTCCTCCCGTATCATTCCAGATAACTGTATTTGGTTTTTGTAGTCGTGTTGACCGTTGTCAGCTTAGTCCGAGGAAGAAAATTTGACAGGGTTGGACATATATTTTTACACTGGGGTGGGGGCAATATTTTCGCAATTTTTTTTTATTATTGACATTCATCTATTTAAGTATGTAGATTCCCTGAACGAAAACAAACCCATACCGGAAAGGATTTTTGTAATCCGAGAAGAAATGCAAGAGTTACGGGCCCTCAAAGTTTGCAATTTGGTCCCATGTGCTTGTGACCCTATCTCCTCCGAAGATGTCGAACTTTGGATGTCGTCTGATATCCCAGTGCGTGCGGTCTGAAGAGAGCACGCGATGGGCCAAATTTTGCCAGTGTCGGTTCAGTGTTGTGGGTCAGGGGAGGGGGTGGTCCGGGGTACCAATTGTGTATTCTTCTCCGAATCGGATGAAACTTGGAATATAACATCCATACCGCCAACCGATCTAGAAACTGAAAGAATTTCGAAAATCCATTGAAAAATGTCAGAGTTGTGGGCCTTCAAACAATGCAAATTTGGCCCCATATGCTTGTGATCACATCTCCTCCGAAGATGTCAAACTTTGGATGTCAACTGATACGCCAATGCGTGCGGTCTGAAGAGAGCACGCGATGAGCCAAATTTTGCCAGTGTCGGTTCAGTGTTGTGGGTCAGGGGAGGGGTGGTCCGGGGTACCAAAATTTATTTCGTCTCCGAATCATATGAAACTTGATATATAACATATACCATACACGTTGATCATAAAACTGAAAACAGATTGTAAATCCGTTAAAAAATGGCGGAGATTTGGGCCCTCAAACTTTGAATGTGGGCCCGTATTCTTTCCAATAAACAAAATGTTATAACAAATAATCAATGTAAGTAGCTGATCACAATCCTCAAAATAATTTTTAAATCCATTGGAAAATAACGGAGTTACGGGCTCTCAAAATTCGCATTTTGGGCCGGGTTTGACTATTTCCCAATCCCGTCACCCAATTTCGAGGCAGGGGTGGGGTCACTCCCAAACACTTGAGATCAACCCACACATGTTACGGGAAAGATATAATCATCCTAATTCATATTTTCCGTCCCTTAACTGCGATTTATTGAGCTCATGATTTGCCCTATTATTATACTTCCATGGTGTAACCAAGGAAGTATATTGTTTTTCTACTGCGGCCGTTTTCTGTTTAATTGGAAATACTCAGAAACTAATGGGAGGAGGACCGCGAAATCTCTAGCGAATGTAGGCATCTAAGGTCTACTAAAAATAATGCTATCCGGATGTTGGTCCAATATATTTTGACAGAGTTATGGCCCTTTTTCGATTATTTTTCATTATTATTATTATTATTATACTTCCATGGTGTAACCAAGGAAGTATATTGTTTTTCTATTGGGGTAGTTTTCCGTTTATTTGAAAATACTCAGAAACTAATTGCAGCAGGACCGCGAAATCTTTAACGAATATAGGCATCCGAGGTCTACTAAAGATAATGATATCCGGATTTCGGCCCATTGTTTCAAGACAGAGTTATAGCCCTTATTCGATTATTTTTCATTATTATTATTATACTACAGTATTTTTCAACGCCCAAATCTCTGAATGTATTAGTACTAGAAAACTCAAGTTTGGTACGTATGTTGGGGTAAATGAGTTCTATGCCTTTGGCTCATAACGGATATTGTCCGCATTTAACCCGTGGAGTTATCTCCCTTTATATGAAAAAATGTCATTTTTATTATCTCGGAAATTATAAGGAGCAGAGCATCGAAAATTGGACCGTATGTACACCTCGGTATGCCCTACTGCCCACGGGCATCAAAACTTGTGTCCGCGCTTTCCCTGAAGAGTTACCGCCCATAAACAGGGGAACCTCTATTTTATTTTACTCTGTTGTTCTCCCGTATCATTCCAGATAACTGCATTTGGTTTTCATAGCCGTGATGACCGTTCTCAGTTTAGTCCGAAAAAGAAATTTTAACAGGGTCGGACATATATTTTTACACTGATGTGGGGGCAAAATTTTCTCAAAAATGTTTTTTTGATCGATATTCATCTATTTAAGTATATGCATTCCCTGAACGAAAACAAACCCAAACCAAGAAGGATTTTTGAAATCCGATAAGAATTGCAAGAGTTACAGGCCCTCAAATTTTTGCAGTTTGGGACATGTGCTTGTGACCACATCTCCTCCGAAGATGTCGAAGTTTGGATGTCAACTGATACGCCAACGTGTGCGGACGAAAGAGTGCACGCGGTGGGCTAAATTTTGCCAGTGTCTGTTCATTATTGTGGGTATGGGGAGGGGTGGTCCGTGGTACCAATTTTTAATTCTTATCGGAATAAGATGAAACTTGGAATTTAACATCTACAACACCACCCGATCTAGAAACTGAAAGAATTTGGAAATTCCATTGAAAACTGACAAAGTTAGGGGCCCTCAAATTTTGCAATTTTGGGCCCATGTGCTTGATAACACATCTCCTCCGAAGATGTCGAACTTTGAATGTCATCTGATACGCCAATGTGTGTAGGCTGAAGAGAGCACGCGGTGTGCCAAATTTTGCCAGTGTCGGTTCAGTGTTGTGGGTCAGGGGAGGGTTGGTCCGAGGTACAAAAATTTATTTCGTCTCCGAATTATATGAAACTTGGAATATAACATCTACCATACACGCTAATAACAAATCTGAAAACAGATCGTAAATCCGTTAAAAACTGGCGGAGATTTTGGAACTCAAAGTTTGAATATGGGCCCATATTCTTTCCAATAACCAAAATGTTCTTCTTTTCCGAATCAGATGAAATTAATAATATGCAATCTCAGTAAGTAGCATATAACAAAACTTAAAACAATTTTGAAATCCATTGGAAAATCACGGAGTTATGGTCCTTCAAAAATTGCATTTTGGGCCTGGTGTGACAATTTCCCAATCCCGTCACCCAATTTCGAGGCAGGAGTGGGGTCAATTATAAACACTTGAGATCAACACACAAATGTTAAGGACAGTACACAATCATCTTACTTCATATTTTCCATCCCTAAACTGCGAATTGTTCAGTTCATGATTCGCCCTATTATTATACTTCCATGGTGTAACCAAGGAAGTATATTGTTTTTCTATTGGGGTAGTTTTCCGTTTATTTGAAAATACTCAGAAACTAATTGCAGCAGGACCGCGAAATCTTTAACGAATATAGGCATCCGAGGTCTACTAAAGATAATGATATCCGGATTTCGGCCCATTGTTTCAAGACAGAGTTATAGCCCTTATTCGATTATTTTTCATTATTATTATTATACTACAGTATTTTTCAACGCCCAAATCTCTGAATGTATTAGTACTAGAAAACTCAAGTTTGGTACGTATGTTGGGGTAAATGAGTTCTATGCCTTTGGCTCATAACGGATATTGTCCGCATTTAACCCGTGGAGTTATCTCCCTTTATATGAAAAAATGTCATTTTTATTATCTCGGAAATTATAAGGAGCAGAGCATCGAAAATTGGACCGTATGTACACCTCGGTATGCCCTACTGCCCACGGGCATCAAAACTTGTGTCCGCGCTTTCCCTGAAGAGTTACCGCCCATAAACAGGGGAACCTCTATTTTATTTTACTCTGTTGTTCTCCCGTATCATTCCAGATAACTGCATTTGGTTTTCATAGCCGTGATGACCGTTCTCAGTTTAGTCCGAAAAAGAAATTTTAACAGGGTCGGACATATATTTTTACACTGATGTGGGGGCAAAATTTTCTCAAAAATGTTTTTTTGATCGATATTCATCTATTTAAGTATATGCATTCCCTGAACGAAAACAAACCCAAACCAAGAAGGATTTTTGAAATCCGATAAGAATTGCAAGAGTTACAGGCCCTCAAATTTTTGCAGTTTGGGACATGTGCTTGTGACCACATCTCCTCCGAAGATGTCGAAGTTTGGATGTCAACTGATACGCCAACGTGTGCGGACGAAAGAGTGCACGCGGTGGGCTAAATTTTGCCAGTGTCTGTTCATTATTGTGGGTATGGGGAGGGGTGGTCCGTGGTACCAATTTTTAATTCTTATCGGAATAAGATGAAACTTGGAATTTAACATCTACAACACCACCCGATCTAGAAACTGAAAGAATTTGGAAATTCCATTGAAAACTGACAAAGTTAGGGGCCCTCAAATTTTGCAATTTTGGGCCCATGTGCTTGATAACACATCTCCTCCGAAGATGTCGAACTTTGAATGTCATCTGATACGCCAATGTGTGTAGGCTGAAGAGAGCACGCGGTGTGCCAAATTTTGCCAGTGTCGGTTCAGTGTTGTGGGTCAGGGGAGGGTTGGTCCGAGGTACAAAAATTTATTTCGTCTCCGAATTATATGAAACTTGGAATATAACATCTACCATACACGCTAATAACAAATCTGAAAACAGATCGTAAATCCGTTAAAAACTGGCGGAGATTTTGGAACTCAAAGTTTGAATATGGGCCCATATTCTTTCCAATAACCAAAATGTTCTTCTTTTCCGAATCAGATGAAATTAATAATATGCAATCTCAGTAAGTAGCATATAACAAAACTTAAAACAATTTTGAAATCCATTGGAAAATCACGGAGTTATGGTCCTTCAAAAATTGCATTTTGGGCCTGGTGTGACAATTTCCCAATCCCGTCACCCAATTTCGAGGCAGGAGTGGGGTCAATTATAAACACTTGAGATCAACACACAAATGTTAAGGACAGTACACAATCATCTTACTTCATATTTTCCATCCCTAAACTGCGAATTGTTCAGTTCATGATTCGCCCTATTATTATACTTCCATGGTGTAACCAAGGAAGTATATTGTTTTTCTATTGGGGTAGTTTTCCGTTTATTTGAAAATACTCAGAAACTAATTGCAGCAGGACCGCGAAATCTTTAACGAATATAGGCATCCGAGGTCTACTAAAGATAATGATATCCGGATTTCGGCCCATTGTTTCAAGACAGAGTTATAGCCCTTATTCGATTATTTTTCATTATTATTATTATACTACAGTATTTTTCAACGCCCAAATCTCTGAATGTATTAGTACTAGAAAACTCAAGTTTGGTACGTATGTTGGGGTAAATGAGTTCTATGCCTTTGGCTCATAACGGATATTGTCCGCATTTAACCCGTGGAGTTATCTCCCTTTATATGAAAAAATGTCATTTTTATTATCTCGGAAATTATAAGGAGCAGAGCATCGAAAATTGGACCGTATGTACACCTCGGTATGCCCTACTGCCCACGGGCATCAAAACTTGTGTCCGCGCTTTCCCTGAAGAGTTACCGCCCATAAACAGGGGAACCTCTATTTTATTTTACTCTGTTGTTCTCCCGTATCATTCCAGATAACTGCATTTGGTTTTCATAGCCGTGATGACCGTTCTCAGTTTAGTCCGAAAAAGAAATTTTAACAGGGTCGGACATATATTTTTACACTGATGTGGGGGCAAAATTTTCTCAAAAATGTTTTTTTGATCGATATTCATCTATTTAAGTATATGCATTCCCTGAACGAAAACAAACCCAAACCAAGAAGGATTTTTGAAATCCGATAAGAATTGCAAGAGTTACAGGCCCTCAAATTTTTGCAGTTTGGGACATGTGCTTGTGACCACATCTCCTCCGAAGATGTCGAAGTTTGGATGTCAACTGATACGCCAACGTGTGCGGACGAAAGAGTGCACGCGGTGGGCTAAATTTTGCCAGTGTCTGTTCATTATTGTGGGTATGGGGAGGGGTGGTCCGTGGTACCAATTTTTAATTCTTATCGGAATAAGATGAAACTTGGAATTTAACATCTACAACACCACCCGATCTAGAAACTGAAAGAATTTGGAAATTCCATTGAAAACTGACAAAGTTAGGGGCCCTCAAATTTTGCAATTTTGGGCCCATGTGCTTGATAACACATCTCCTCCGAAGATGTCGAACTTTGAATGTCATCTGATACGCCAATGTGTGTAGGCTGAAGAGAGCACGCGGTGTGCCAAATTTTGCCAGTGTCGGTTCAGTGTTGTGGGTCAGGGGAGGGTTGGTCCGAGGTACAAAAATTTATTTCGTCTCCGAATTATATGAAACTTGGAATATAACATCTACCATACACGCTAATAACAAATCTGAAAACAGATCGTAAATCCGTTAAAAACTGGCGGAGATTTTGGAACTCAAAGTTTGAATATGGGCCCATATTCTTTCCAATAACCAAAATGTTCTTCTTTTCCGAATCAGATGAAATTAATAATATGCAATCTCAGTAAGTAGCATATAACAAAACTTAAAACAATTTTGAAATCCATTGGAAAATCACGGAGTTATGGTCCTTCAAAAATTGCATTTTGGGCCTGGTGTGACAATTTCCCAATCCCGTCACCCAATTTCGAGGCAGGAGTGGGGTCAATTATAAACACTTGAGATCAACACACAAATGTTAAGGACAGTACACAATCATCTTACTTCATATTTTCCATCCCTAAACTGCGAATTGTTCAGTTCATGATTCGCCCTATTATTATACTTCCATGGTGTAACCAAGGAAGTATATTGTTTTTCTATTGGGGTAGTTTTCCGTTTATTTGAAAATACTCAGAAACTAATTGCAGCAGGACCGCGAAATCTTTAAAGAATATAGGCATCCGAGGTCTACTAAAGATAATGATATCCGGATTTCGGCCCATTGTTTCAAGACAGAGTTATAGCCCTTATTCGATTATTTTTCATTATTATTATTATACTACAGTATTTTTCAACGCCCAAATCTCTGAATGTATTAGTACTAGAAAACTCAAGTTTGGTACGTATGTTGGGGTAAATGAGTTCTATGCCTTTGGCTCATAACGGATATTGTCCGCATTTAACCCGTGGAGTTATCTCCCTTTATATGAAAAAATGTCATTTTTATTATCTCGGAAATTATAAGGAGCAGAGCATCGAAAATTGGACCGTATGTACACCTCGGTATGCCCTACTGCCCACGGGCATCAAAACTTGTGTCCGCGCTTTCCCTGAAGAGTTACCGCCCATAAACAGGGGAACCTCTATTTTATTTTACTCTGTTGTTCTCCCGTATCATTCCAGATAACTGCATTTGGTTTTCATAGCCGTGATGACCGTTCTCAGTTTAGTCCGAAAAAGAAATTTTAACAGGGTCGGACATATATTTTTACACTGATGTGGGGGCAAAATTTTCTCAAAAATGTTTTTTTGATCGATATTCATCTATTTAAGTATATGCATTCCCTGAACGAAAACAAACCCAAACCAAGAAGGATTTTTGAAATCCGATAAGAATTGCAAGAGTTACAGGCCCTCAAATTTTTGCAGTTTGGGACATGTGCTTGTGACCACATCTCCTCCGAAGATGTCGAAGTTTGGATGTCAACTGATACGCCAACGTGTGCGGACGAAAGAGTGCACGCGGTGGGCTAAATTTTGCCAGTGTCTGTTCATTATTGTGGGTATGGGGAGGGGTGGTCCGTGGTACCAATTTTTAATTCTTATCGGAATAAGATGAAACTTGGAATTTAACATCTACAACACCACCCGATCTAGAAACTGAAAGAATTTGGAAATTCCATTGAAAACTGACAAAGTTAGGGGCCCTCAAATTTTGCAATTTTGGGCCCATGTGCTTGATAACACATCTCCTCCGAAGATGTCGAACTTTGAATGTCATCTGATACGCCAATGTGTGTAGGCTGAAGAGAGCACGCGGTGTGCCAAATTTTGCCAGTGTCGGTTCAGTGTTGTGGGTCAGGGGAGGGTTGGTCCGAGGTACAAAAATTTATTTCGTCTCCGAATTATATGAAACTTGGAATATAACATCTACCATACACGCTAATAACAAATCTGAAAACAGATCGTAAATCCGTTAAAAACTGGCGGAGATTTTGGAACTCAAAGTTTGAATATGGGCCCATATTCTTTCCAATAACCAAAATGTTCTTCTTTTCCGAATCAGATGAAATTAATAATATGCAATCTCAGTAAGTAGCATATAACAAAACTTAAAACAATTTTGAAATCCATTGGAAAATCACGGAGTTATGGTCCTTCAAAAATTGCATTTTGGGCCTGGTGTGACAATTTCCCAATCCCGTCACCCAATTTCGAGGCAGGAGTGGGGTCAATTATAAACACTTGAGATCAACACACAAATGTTAAGGACAGTACACAATCATCTTACTTCATATTTTCCATCCCTAAACTGCGAATTGTTCAGTTCATGATTCGCCCTATTATTATACTTCCATGGTGTAACCAAGGAAGTATATTGTTTTTCTATTGGGGTAGTTTTCCGTTTATTTGAAAATACTCAGAAACTAATTGCAGCAGGACCGCGAAATCTTTAACGAATATAGGCATCCGAGGTCTACTAAAGATAATGATATCCGGATTTCGGCCCATTGTTTCAAGACAGAGTTATAGCCCTTATTCGATTATTTTTCATTATTATTATTATACTACAGTATTTTTCAACGCCCAAATCTCTGAATGTATTAGTACTAGAAAACTCAAGTTTGGTACGTATGTTGGGGTAAATGAGTTCTATGCCTTTGGCTCATAACGGATATTGTCCGCATTTAACCCGTGGAGTTATCTCCCTTTATATGAAAAAATGTCATTTTTA
The DNA here is from genome assembly GCA_032622095.1 of Siphonodentalium dalli. Taxonomy (NCBI): domain Eukaryota; kingdom Metazoa; phylum Mollusca; class Scaphopoda; order Gadilida; family Siphonodentaliidae; genus Siphonodentalium; species Siphonodentalium dalli. The sequence continues at coordinate 1,566,311 of CP136069.1, forward strand.
TTATCTCGGAAATTATAAGGAGCAGAGCATCGAAAATTGGACCGTATGTACACCTCGGTATGCCCTACTGCCCACGGGCATCAAAACTTGTGTCCGCGCTTTCCCTGAAGAGTTACCGCCCATAAACAGGGGAACCTCTATTTTATTTTACTCTGTTGTTCTCCCGTATCATTCCAGATAACTGCATTTGGTTTTCATAGCCGTGATGACCGTTCTCAGTTTAGTCCGAAAAAGAAATTTTAACAGGGTCGGACATATATTTTTACACTGATGTGGGGGCAAAATTTTCTCAAAAATGTTTTTTTGATCGATATTCATCTATTTAAGTATATGCATTCCCTGAACGAAAACAAACCCAAACCAAGAAGGATTTTTGAAATCCGATAAGAATTGCAAGAGTTACAGGCCCTCAAATTTTTGCAGTTTGGGACATGTGCTTGTGACCACATCTCCTCCGAAGATGTCGAAGTTTGGATGTCAACTGATACGCCAACGTGTGCGGACGAAAGAGTGCACGCGGTGGGCTAAATTTTGCCAGTGTCTGTTCATTATTGTGGGTATGGGGAGGGGTGGTCCGTGGTACCAATTTTTAATTCTTATCGGAATAAGATGAAACTTGGAATTTAACATCTACAACACCACCCGATCTAGAAACTGAAAGAATTTGGAAATTCCATTGAAAACTGACAAAGTTAGGGGCCCTCAAATTTTGCAATTTTGGGCCCATGTGCTTGATAACACATCTCCTCCGAAGATGTCGAACTTTGAATGTCATCTGATACGCCAATGTGTGTAGGCTGAAGAGAGCACGCGGTGTGCCAAATTTTGCCAGTGTCGGTTCAGTGTTGTGGGTCAGGGGAGGGTTGGTCCGAGGTACAAAAATTTATTTCGTCTCCGAATTATATGAAACTTGGAATATAACATCTACCATACACGCTAATAACAAATCTGAAAACAGATCGTAAATCCGTTAAAAACTGGCGGAGATTTTGGAACTCAAAGTTTGAATATGGGCCCATATTCTTTCCAATAACCAAAATGTTCTTCTTTTCCGAATCAGATGAAATTAATAATATGCAATCTCAGTAAGTAGCATATAACAAAACTTAAAACAATTTTGAAATCCATTGGAAAATCACGGAGTTATGGTCCTTCAAAAATTGCATTTTGGGCCTGGTGTGACAATTTCCCAATCCCGTCACCCAATTTCGAGGCAGGAGTGGGGTCAATTATAAACACTTGAGATCAACACACAAATGTTAAGGACAGTACACAATCATCTTACTTCATATTTTCCATCCCTAAACTGCGAATTGTTCAGTTCATGATTCGCCCTATTATTATACTTCCATGGTGTAACCAAGGAAGTATATTGTTTTTCTATTGGGGTAGTTTTCCGTTTATTTGAAAATACTCAGAAACTAATTGCAGCAGGACCGCGAAATCTTTAACGAATATAGGCATCCGAGGTCTACTAAAGATAATGATATCCGGATTTCGGCCCATTGTTTCAAGACAGAGTTATAGCCCTTATTCGATTATTTTTCATTATTATTATTATACTACAGTATTTTTCAACGCCCAAATCTCTGAATGTATTAGTACTAGAAAACTCAAGTTTGGTACGTATGTTGGGGTAAATGAGTTCTATGCCTTTGGCTCATAACGGATATTGTCCGCATTTAACCCGTGGAGTTATCTCCCTTTATATGAAAAAATGTCATTTTTATTATCTCGGAAATTATAAGGAGCAGAGCATCGAAAATTGGACCGTATGTACACCTCGGTATGCCCTACTGCCCACGGGCATCAAAACTTGTGTCCGCGCTTTCCCTGAAGAGTTACCGCCCATAAACAGGGGAACCTCTATTTTATTTTACTCTGTTGTTCTCCCGTATCATTCCAGATAACTGCATTTGGTTTTCATAGCCGTGATGACCGTTCTCAGTTTAGTCCGAAAAAGAAATTTTAACAGGGTCGGACATATATTTTTACACTGATGTGGGGGCAAAATTTTCTCAAAAATGTTTTTTTGATCGATATTCATCTATTTAAGTATATGCATTCCCTGAACGAAAACAAACCCAAACCAAGAAGGATTTTTGAAATCCGATAAGAATTGCAAGAGTTACAGGCCCTCAAATTTTTGCAGTTTGGGACATGTGCTTGTGACCACATCTCCTCCGAAGATGTCGAAGTTTGGATGTCAACTGATACGCCAACGTGTGCGGACGAAAGAGTGCACGCGGTGGGCTAAATTTTGCCAGTGTCTGTTCATTATTGTGGGTATGGGGAGGGGTGGTCCGTGGTACCAATTTTTAATTCTTATCGGAATAAGATGAAACTTGGAATTTAACATCTACAACACCACCCGATCTAGAAACTGAAAGAATTTGGAAATTCCATTGAAAACTGACAAAGTTAGGGGCCCTCAAATTTTGCAATTTTGGGCCCATGTGCTTGATAACACATCTCCTCCGAAGATGTCGAACTTTGAATGTCATCTGATACGCCAATGTGTGTAGGCTGAAGAGAGCACGCGGTGTGCCAAATTTTGCCAGTGTCGGTTCAGTGTTGTGGGTCAGGGGAGGGTTGGTCCGAGGTACAAAAATTTATTTCGTCTCCGAATTATATGAAACTTGGAATATAACATCTACCATACACGCTAATAACAAATCTGAAAACAGATCGTAAATCCGTTAAAAACTGGCGGAGATTTTGGAACTCAAAGTTTGAATATGGGCCCATATTCTTTCCAATAACCAAAATGTTCTTCTTTTCCGAATCAGATGAAATTAATAATATGCAATCTCAGTAAGTAGCATATAACAAAACTTAAAACAATTTTGAAATCCATTGGAAAATCACGGAGTTATGGTCCTTCAAAAATTGCATTTTGGGCCTGGTGTGACAATTTCCCAATCCCGTCACCCAATTTCGAGGCAGGAGTGGGGTCAATTATAAACACTTGAGATCAACACACAAATGTTAAGGACAGTACACAATCATCTTACTTCATATTTTCCATCCCTAAACTGCGAATTGTTCAGTTCATGATTCGCCCTATTATTATACTTCCATGGTGTAACCAAGGAAGTATATTGTTTTTCTATTGGGGTAGTTTTCCGTTTATTTGAAAATACTCAGAAACTAATTGCAGCAGGACCGCGAAATCTTTAACGAATATAGGCATCCGAGGTCTACTAAAGATAATGATATCCGGATTTCGGCCCATTGTTTCAAGACAGAGTTATAGCCCTTATTCGATTATTTTTCATTATTATTATTATACTACAGTATTTTTCAACGCCCAAATCTCTGAATGTATTAGTACTAGAAAACTCAAGTTTGGTACGTATGTTGGGGTAAATGAGTTCTATGCCTTTGGCTCATAACGGATATTGTCCGCATTTAACCCGTGGAGTTATCTCCCTTTATATGAAAAAATGTCATTTTTATTATCTCGGAAATTATAAGGAGCAGAGCATCGAAAATTGGACCGTATGTACACCTCGGTATGCCCTACTGCCCACGGGCATCAAAACTTGTGTCCGCGCTTTCCCTGAAGAGTTACCGCCCATAAACAGGGGAACCTCTATTTTATTTTACTCTGTTGTTCTCCCGTATCATTCCAGATAACTGCATTTGGTTTTCATAGCCGTGATGACCGTTCTCAGTTTAGTCCGAAAAAGAAATTTTAACAGGGTCGGACATATATTTTTACACTGATGTGGGGGCAAAATTTTCTCAAAAATGTTTTTTTGATCGATATTCATCTATTTAAGTATATGCATTCCCTGAACGAAAACAAACCCAAACCAAGAAGGATTTTTGAAATCCGATAAGAATTGCAAGAGTTACAGGCCCTCAAATTTTTGCAGTTTGGGACATGTGCTTGTGACCACATCTCCTCCGAAGATGTCGAAGTTTGGATGTCAACTGATACGCCAACGTGTGCGGACGAAAGAGTGCACGCGGTGGGCTAAATTTTGCCAGTGTCTGTTCATTATTGTGGGTATGGGGAGGGGTGGTCCGTGGTACCAATTTTTAATTCTTATCGGAATAAGATGAAACTTGGAATTTAACATCTACAACACCACCCGATCTAGAAACTGAAAGAATTTGGAAATTCCATTGAAAACTGACAAAGTTAGGGGCCCTCAAATTTTGCAATTTTGGGCCCATGTGCTTGATAACACATCTCCTCCGAAGATGTCGAACTTTGAATGTCATCTGATACGCCAATGTGTGTAGGCTGAAGAGAGCACGCGGTGTGCCAAATTTTGCCAGTGTCGGTTCAGTGTTGTGGGTCAGGGGAGGGTTGGTCCGAGGTACAAAAATTTATTTCGTCTCCGAATTATATGAAACTTGGAATATAACATCTACCATACACGCTAATAACAAATCTGAAAACAGATCGTAAATCCGTTAAAAACTGGCGGAGATTTTGGAACTCAAAGTTTGAATATGGGCCCATATTCTTTCCAATAACCAAAATGTTCTTCTTTTCCGAATCAGATGAAATTAATAATATGCAATCTCAGTAAGTAGCATATAACAAAACTTAAAACAATTTTGAAATCCATTGGAAAATCACGGAGTTATGGTCCTTCAAAAATTGCATTTTGGGCCTGGTGTGACAATTTCCCAATCCCGTCACCCAATTTCGAGGCAGGAGTGGGGTCAATTATAAACACTTGAGATCAACACACAAATGTTAAGGACAGTACACAATCATCTTACTTCATATTTTCCATCCCTAAACTGCGAATTGTTCAGTTCATGATTCGCCCTATTATTATACTTCCATGGTGTAACCAAGGAAGTATATTGTTTTTCTATTGGGGTAGTTTTCCGTTTATTTGAAAATACTCAGAAACTAATTGCAGCAGGACCGCGAAATCTTTAACGAATATAGGCATCCGAGGTCTACTAAAGATAATGATATCCGGATTTCGGCCCATTGTTTCAAGACAGAGTTATAGCCCTTATTCGATTATTTTTCATTATTATTATTATACTACAGTATTTTTCAACGCCCAAATCTCTGAATGTATTAGTACTAGAAAACTCAAGTTTGGGTACGTATGTTGGGGTAAATGAGTTCTATGCCTTTGGCTCATAACGGATATTGTCCGCATTTAACCCGTGGAGTTATCTCCCTTTATATGAAAAAATGTCATTTTTATTATCTCGGAAATTATAAGGAGCAGAGCATCGAAAATTGGACCGTATGTACACCTCGGTATGCCCTACTGCCCACGGGCATCAAAACTTGTGTCCGCGCTTTCCCTGAAGAGTTACCGCCCATAAACAGGGGAACCTCTATTTTATTTTACTCTGTTGTTCTCCCGTATCATTCCAGATAACTGCATTTGGTTTTCATAGCCGTGATGACCGTTCTCAGTTTAGTCCGAAAAAGAAATTTTAACAGGGTCGGACATATATTTTTACACTGATGTGGGGGCAAAATTTTCTCAAAAATGTTTTTTTGATCGATATTCATCTATTTAAGTATATGCATTCCCTGAACGAAAACAAACCCAAACCAAGAAGGATTTTTGAAATCCGATAAGAATTGCAAGAGTTACAGGCCCTCAAATTTTTGCAGTTTGGGACATGTGCTTGTGACCACATCTCCTCCGAAGATGTCGAAGTTTGGATGTCAACTGATACGCCAACGTGTGCGGACGAAAGAGTGCACGCGGTGGGCTAAATTTTGCCAGTGTCTGTTCATTATTGTGGGTATGGGGAGGGGTGGTCCGTGGTACCAATTTTTAATTCTTATCGGAATAAGATGAAACTTGGAATTTAACATCTACAACACCACCCGATCTAGAAACTGAAAGAATTTGGAAATTCCATTGAAAACTGACAAAGTTAGGGGCCCTCAAATTTTGCAATTTTGGGCCCATGTGCTTGATAACACATCTCCTCCGAAGATGTCGAACTTTGAATGTCATCTGATACGCCAATGTGTGTAGGCTGAAGAGAGCACGCGGTGTGCCAAATTTTGCCAGTGTCGGTTCAGTGTTGTGGGTCAGGGGAGGGTTGGTCCGAGGTACAAAAATTTATTTCGTCTCCGAATTATATGAAACTTGGAATATAACATCTACCATACACGCTAATAACAAATCTGAAAACAGATCGTAAATCCGTTAAAAACTGGCGGAGATTTTGGAACTCAAAGTTTGAATATGGGCCCATATTCTTTCCAATAACCAAAATGTTCTTCTTTTCCGAATCAGATGAAATTAATAATATGCAATCTCAGTAAGTAGCATATAACAAAACTTAAAACAATTTTGAAATCCATTGGAAAATCACGGAGTTATGGTCCTTCAAAAATTGCATTTTGGGCCTGGTGTGACAATTTCCCAATCCCGTCACCCAATTTCGAGGCAGGAGTGGGGTCAATTATAAACACTTGAGATCAACACACAAATGTTAAGGACAGTACACAATCATCTTACTTCATATTTTCCATCCCTAAACTGCGAATTGTTCAGTTCATGATTCGCCCTATTATTATACTTCCATGGTGTAACCAAGGAAGTATATTGTTTTTCTATTGGGGTAGTTTTCCGTTTATTTGAAAATACTCAGAAACTAATTGCAGCAGGACCGCGAAATCTTTAACGAATATAGGCATCCGAGGTCTACTAAAGATAATGATATCCGGATTTCGGCCCATTGTTTCAAGACAGAGTTATAGCCCTTATTCGATTATTTTTCATTATTATTATTATACTACAGTATTTTTCAACGCCCAAATCTCTGAATGTATTAGTACTAGAAAACTCAAGTTTGGTACGTATGTTGGGGTAAATGAGTTCTATGCCTTTGGCTCATAACGGATATTGTCCGCATTTAACCCGTGGAGTTATCTCCCTTTATATGAAAAAATGTCATTTTTATTATCTCGGAAATTATAAGGAGCAGAGCATCGAAAATTGGACCGTATGTACACCTCGGTATGCCCTACTGCCCACGGGCATCAAAACTTGTGTCCGCGCTTTCCCTGAAGAGTTACCGCCCATAAACAGGGGAACCTCTATTTTATTTTACTCTGTTGTTCTCCCGTATCATTCCAGATAACTGCATTTGGTTTTCATAGCCGTGATGACCGTTCTCAGTTTAGTCCGAAAAAGAAATTTTAACAGGGTCGGACATATATTTTTACACTGATGTGGGGGCAAAATTTTCTCAAAAATGTTTTTTTGATCGATATTCATCTATTTAAGTATATGCATTCCCTGAACGAAAACAAACCCAAACCAAGAAGGATTTTTGAAATCCGATAAGAATTGCAAGAGTTACAGGCCCTCAAATTTTTGCAGTTTGGGACATGTGCTTGTGACCACATCTCCTCCGAAGATGTCGAAGTTTGGATGTCAACTGATACGCCAACGTGTGCGGACGAAAGAGTGCACGCGGTGGGCTAAATTTTGCCAGTGTCTGTTCATTATTGTGGGTATGGGGAGGGGTGGTCCGTGGTACCAATTTTTAATTCTTATCGGAATAAGATGAAACTTGGAATTTAACATCTACAACACCACCCGATCTAGAAACTGAAAGAATTTGGAAATTCCATTGAAAACTGACAAAGTTAGGGGCCCTCAAATTTTGCAATTTTGGGCCCATGTGCTTGATAACACATCTCCTCCGAAGATGTCGAACTTTGAATGTCATCTGATACGCCAATGTGTGTAGGCTGAAGAGAGCACGCGGTGTGCCAAATTTTGCCAGTGTCGGTTCAGTGTTGTGGGTCAGGGGAGGGTTGGTCCGAGGTACAAAAATTTATTTCGTCTCCGAATTATATGAAACTTGGAATATAACATCTACCATACACGCTAATAACAAATCTGAAAACAGATCGTAAATCCGTTAAAAACTGGCGGAGATTTTGGAACTCAAAGTTTGAATATGGGCCCATATTCTTTCCAATAACCAAAATGTTCTTCTTTTCCGAATCAGATGAAATTAATAATATGCAATCTCAGTAAGTAGCATATAACAAAACTTAAAACAATTTTGAAATCCATTGGAAAATCACGGAGTTATGGTCCTTCAAAAATTGCATTTTGGGCCTGGTGTGACAATTTCCCAATCCCGTCACCCAATTTCGAGGCAGGAGTGGGGTCAATTATAAACACTTGAGATCAACACACAAATGTTAAGGACAGTACACAATCATCTTACTTCATATTTTCCATCCCTAAACTGCGAATTGTTCAGTTCATGATTCGCCCTATTATTATACTTCCATGGTGTAACCAAGGAAGTATATTGTTTTTCTATTGGGGTAGTTTTCCGTTTATTTGAAAATACTCAGAAACTAATTGCAGCAGGACCGCGAAATCTTTAACGAATATAGGCATCCGAGGTCTACTAAAGATAATGATATCCGGATTTCGGCCCATTGTTTCAAGACAGAGTTATAGCCCTTATTCGATTATTTTTCATTATTATTATTATACTACAGTATTTTTCAACGCCCAAATCTCTGAATGTATTAGTACTAGAAAACTCAAGTTTGGTACGTATGTTGGGGTAAATGAGTTCTATGCCTTTGGCTCATAACGGATATTGTCCGCATTTAACCCGTGGAGTTATCTCCCTTTATATGAAAAAATGTCATTTTTATTATCTCGGAAATTATAAGGAGCAGAGCATCGAAAATTGGACCGTATGTACACCTCGGTATGCCCTACTGCCCACGGGCATCAAAACTTGTGTCCGCGCTTTCCCTGAAGAGTTACCGCCCATAAACAGGGGAACCTCTATTTTATTTTACTCTGTTGTTCTCCCGTATCATTCCAGATAACTGCATTTGGTTTTCATAGCCGTGATGACCGTTCTCAGTTTAGTCCGAAAAAGAAATTTTAACAGGGTCGGACATATATTTTTACACTGATGTGGGGGCAAAATTTTCTCAAAAATGTTTTTTTGATCGATATTCATCTATTTAAGTATATGCATTCCCTGAACGAAAACAAACCCAAACCAAGAAGGATTTTTGAAATCCGATAAGAATTGCAAGAGTTACAGGCCCTCAAATTTTTGCAGTTTGGGACATGTGCTTGTGACCACATCTCCTCCGAAGATGTCGAAGTTTGGATGTCAACTGATACGCCAACGTGTGCGGACGAAAGAGTGCACGCGGTGGGCTAAATTTTGCCAGTGTCTGTTCATTATTGTGGGTATGGGGAGGGGTGGTCCGTGGTACCAATTTTTAATTCTTATCGGAATAAGATGAAACTTGGAATTTAACATCTACAACACCACCCGATCTAGAAACTGAAAGAATTTGGAAATTCCATTGAAAACTGACAAAGTTAGGGGCCCTCAAATTTTGCAATTTTGGGCCCATGTGCTTGATAACACATCTCCTCCGAAGATGTCGAACTTTGAATGTCATCTGATACGCCAATGTGTGTAGGCTGAAGAGAGCACGCGGTGTGCCAAATTTTGCCAGTGTCGGTTCAGTGTTGTGGGTCAGGGGAGGGTTGGTCCGAGGTACAAAAATTTATTTCGTCTCCGAATTATATGAAACTTGGAATATAACATCTACCATACACGCTAATAACAAATCTGAAAACAGATCGTAAATCCGTTAAAAACTGGCGGAGATTTTGGAACTCAAAGTTTGAATATGGGCCCATATTCTTTCCAATAACCAAAATGTTCTTCTTTTCCGAATCAGATGAAATTAATAATATGCAATCTCAGTAAGTAGCATATAACAAAACTTAAAACAATTTTGAAATCCATTGGAAAATCACGGAGTTATGGTCCTTCAAAAATTGCATTTTGGGCCTGGTGTGACAATTTCCCAATCCCGTCACCCAATTTCGAGGCAGGAGTGGGGTCAATTATAAACACTTGAGATCAACACACAAATGTTAAGGACAGTACACAATCATCTTACTTCATATTTTCCATCCCTAAACTGCGAATTGTTCAGTTCATGATTCGCCCTATTATTATACTTCCATGGTGTAACCAAGGAAGTATATTGTTTTTCTATTGGGGTAGTTTTCCGTTTATTTGAAAATACTCAGAAACTAATTGCAGCAGGACCGCGAAATCTTTAACGAATATAGGCATCCGAGGTCTACTAAAGATAATGATATCCGGATTTCGGCCCATTGTTTCAAGACAGAGTTATAGCCCTTATTCGATTATTTTTCATTATTATTATTATACTACAGTATTTTTCAACGCCCAAATCTCTGAATGTATTAGTACTAGAAAACTCAAGTTTGGTACGTATGTTGGGGTAAATGAGTTCTATGCCTTTGGCTCATAACGGATATTGTCCGCATTTAACCCGTGGAGTTATCTCCCTTTATATGAAAAAATGTCATTTTTATTATCTCGGAAATTATAAGGAGCAGAGCATCGAAAATTGGACCGTATGTACACCTCGGTATGCCCTACTGCCCACGGGCATCAAAACTTGTGTCCGCGCTTTCCCTGAAGAGTTACCGCCCATAAACAGGGGAACCTCTATTTTATTTTACTCTGTTGTTCTCCCGTATCATTCCAGATAACTGCATTTGGTTTTCATAGCCGTGATGACCGTTCTCAGTTTAGTCCGAAAAAGAAATTTTAACAGGGTCGGACATATATTTTTACACTGATGTGGGGGCAAAATTTTCTCAAAAATGTTTTTTTGATCGATATTCATCTATTTAAGTATATGCATTCCCTGAACGAAAACAAACCCAATCCAAGAAGGATTTTTGAAATCCGATAAGAATTGCAAGAGTTACAGGCCCTCAAATTTTTGCAGTTTGGGACATGTGCTTGTGACCACATCTCCTCCGAAGATGTCGAAGTTTGGATGTCAACTGATACGCCAACGTGTGCGGACGAAAGAGTGCACGCGGTGGGCTAAATTTTGCCAGTGTCTGTTCATTATTGTGGGTATGGGGAGGGGTGGTCCGTGGTACCAATTTTTAATTCTTATCGGAATAAGATGAAACTTGGAATTTAACATCTACAACACCACCCGATCTAGAAACTGAAAGAATTTGGAAATTCCATTGAAAACTGACAAAGTTAGGGGCCCTCAAATTTTGCAATTTTGGGCCCATGTGCTTGATAACACATCTCCTCCGAAGATGTCGAACTTTGAATGTCATCTGATACGCCAATGTGTGTAGGCTGAAGAGAGCACGCGGTGTGCCAAATTTTGCCAGTGTCGGTTCAGTGTTGTGGGTCAGGGGAGGGTTGGTCCGAGGTACAAAAATTTATTTCGTCTCCGAATTATATGAAACTTGGAATATAACATCTACCATACACGCTAATAACAAATCTGAAAACAGATCGTAAATCCGTTAAAAACTGGCGGAGATTTTGGAACTCAAAGTTTGAATATGGGCCCATATTCTTTCCAATAACCAAAATGTTCTTCTTTTCCGAATCAGATGAAATTAATAATATGCAATCTCAGTAAGTAGCATATAACAAAACTTAAAACAATTTTGAAATCCATTGGAAAATCACGGAGTTATGGTCCTTCAAAAATTGCATTTTGGGCCTGGTGTGACAATTTCCCAATCCCGTCACCCAATTTCGAGGCAGGAGTGGGGTCAATTATAAACACTTGAGATCAACACACAAATGTTAAGGACAGTACACAATCATCTTACTTCATATTTTCCATCCCTAAACTGCGAATTGTTCAGTTCATGATTCGCCCTATTATTATACTTCCATGGTGTAACCAAGGAAGTATATTGTTTTTCTATTGGGGTAGTTTTCCGTTTATTTGAAAATACTCAGAAACTAATTGCAGCAGGACCGCGAAATCTTTAACGAATATAGGCATCCGAGGTCTACTAAAGATAATGATATCCGGATTTCGGCCCATTGTTTCAAGACAGAGTTATAGCCCTTATTCGATTATTTTTCATTATTATTATTATACTACAGTATTTTTCAACGCCCAAATCTCTGAATGTATTAGTACTAGAAAACTCAAGTTTGGTACGTATGTTGGGGTAAATGAGTTCTATGCCTTTGGCTCATAACGGATATTGTCCGCATTTAACCCGTGGAGTTATCTCCCTTTATATGAAAAAATGTCATTTTTATTATCTCGGAAATTATAAGGAGCAGAGCATCGAAAATTGGACCGTATGTACACCTCGGTATGCCCTACTGCCCACGGGCATCAAAACTTGTGTCCGCGCTTTCCCTGAAGAGTTACCGCCCATAAACAGGGGAACCTCTATTTTATTTTACTCTGTTGTTCTCCCGTATCATTCCAGATAACTGCATTTGGTTTTCATAGCCGTGATGACCGTTCTCAGTTTAGTCCGAAAAAGAAATTTTAACAGGGTCGGACATATATTTTTACACTGATGTGGGGGCAAAATTTTCTCAAAAATGTTTTTTTGATCGATATTCATCTATTTAAGTATATGCATTCCCTGAACGAAAACAAACCCAATCCAAGAAGGATTTTTGAAATCCGATAAGAATTGCAAGAGTTACAGGCCCTCAAATTTTTGCAGTTTGGGACATGTGCTTGTGACCACATCTCCTCCGAAGATGTCGAAGTTTGGATGTCAACTGATACGCCAACGTGTGCGGACGAAAGAGTGCACGCGGTGGGCTAAATTTTGCCAGTGTCTGTTCATTATTGTGGGTATGGGGAGGGGTGGTCCGTGGTACCAATTTTTAATTCTTATCGGAATAAGATGAAACTTGGAATTTAACATCTACAACACCACCCGATCTAGAAACTGAAAGAATTTGGAAATTCCATTGAAAACTGACAAAGTTAGGGGCCCTCAAATTTTGCAATTTTGGGCCCATGTGCTTGATAACACATCTCCTCCGAAGATGTCGAACTTTGAATGTCATCTGATACGCCAATGTGTGTAGGCTGAAGAGAGCACGCGGTGTGCCAAATTTTGCCAGTGTCGGTTCAGTGTTGTGGGTCAGGGGAGGGTTGGTCCGAGGTACAAAAATTTATTTCGTCTCCGAATTATATGAAACTTGGAATATAACATCTACCATACACGCTAATAACAAATCTGAAAACAGATCGTAAATCCGTTAAAAACTGGCGGAGATTTTGGAACTCAAAGTTTGAATATGGGCCCATATTCTTTCCAATAACCAAAATGTTCTTCTTTTCCGAATCAGATGAAATTAATAATATGCAATCTCAGTAAGTAGCATATAACAAAACTTAAAACAATTTTGAAATCCATTGGAAAATCACGGAGTTATGGTCCTTCAAAAATTGCATTTTGGGCCTGGTGTGACAATTTCCCAATCCCGTCACCCAATTTCGAGGCAGGAGTGGGGTCAATTATAAACACTTGAGATCAACACACAAATGTTAAGGACAGTACACAATCATCTTACTTCATATTTTCCATCCCTAAACTGCGAATTGTTCAGTTCATGATTCGCCCTATTATTATACTTCCATGGTGTAACCAAGGAAGTATATTGTTTTTCTATTGGGGTAGTTTTCCGTTTATTTGAAAATACTCAGAAACTAATTGCAGCAGGACCGCGAAATCTTTAACGAATATAGGCATCCGAGGTCTACTAAAGATAATGATATCCGGATTTCGGCCCATTGTTTCAAGACAGAGTTATAGCCCTTATTCGATTATTTTTCATTATTATTATTATACTACAGTATTTTTCAACGCCCAAATCTCTGAATGTATTAGTACTAGAAAACTCAAGTTTGGTACGTATGTTGGGGTAAATGAGTTCTATGCCTTTGGCTCATAACGGATATTGTCCGCATTTAACCCGTGGAGTTATCTCCCTTTATATGAAAAAATGTCATTTTTATTATCTCGGAAATTATAAGGAGCAGAGCATCGAAAATTGGACCGTATGTACACCTCGGTATGCCCTACTGCCCACGGGCATCAAAACTTGTGTCCGCGCTTTCCCTGAAGAGTTACCGCCCATAAACAGGGGAACCTCTATTTTATTTTACTCTGTTGTTCTCCCGTATCATTCCAGATAACTGCATTTGGTTTTCATAGCCGTGATGACCGTTCTCAGTTTAGTCCGAAAAAGAAATTTTAACAGGGTCGGACATATATTTTTACACTGATGTGGGGGCAAAATTTTCTCAAAAATGTTTTTTTGATCGATATTCATCTATTTAAGTATATGCATTCCCTGAACGAAAACAAACCCAATCCAAGAAGGATTTTTGAAATCCGATAAGAATTGCAAGAGTTACAGGCCCTCAAATTTTTGCAGTTTGGGACATGTGCTTGTGACCACATCTCCTCCGAAGATGTCGAAGTTTGGATGTCAACTGATACGCCAACGTGTGCGGACGAAAGAGTGCACGCGGTGGGCTAAATTTTGCCAGTGTCTGTTCATTATTGTGGGTATGGGGAGGGGTGGTCCGTGGTACCAATTTTTAATTCTTATCGGAATAAGATGAAACTTGGAATTTAACATCTACAACACCACCCGATCTAGAAACTGAAAGAATTTGGAAATTCCATTGAAAACTGACAAAGTTAGGGGCCCTCAAATTTTGCAATTTTGGGCCCATGTGCTTGATAACACATCTCCTCCGAAGATGTCGAACTTTGAATGTCATCTGATACGCCAATGTGTGTAGGCTGAAGAGAGCACGCGGTGTGCCAAATTTTGCCAGTGTCGGTTCAGTGTTGTGGGTCAGGGGAGGGTTGGTCCGAGGTACAAAAATTTATTTCGTCTCCGAATTATATGAAACTTGGAATATAACATCTACCATACACGCTAATAACAAATCTGAAAACAGATCGTAAATCCGTTAAAAACTGGCGGAGATTTTGGAACTCAAAGTTTGAATATGGGCCCATATTCTTTCCAATAACCAAAATGTTCTTCTTTTCCGAATCAGATGAAATTATAATATGCAATCTCAGTAAGTAGCATATAACAAAACTTAAAACAATTTTGAAATCCATTGGAAAATCACGGAGTTATGGTCCTTCAAAAATTGCATTTTGGGCCTGGGTGTGACAATTTCCCAATCCCGTCACCCAATTTCGAGGCAGGAGTGGGGTCAATTATAAACACTTGAGATCAACACACAAATGTTAAGGACAGTACACAATCATCTTACTTCATATTTTCCATCCCTAAACTGCGAATTGTTCAGTTCATGATTCGCCCTATTATTATACTTCCATGGTGTAACCAAGGAAGTATATTGTTTTTCTATTGGGGTAGTTTTCCGTTTATTTGAAAATACTCAGAAACTAATTGCAGCAGGACCGCGAAATCTTTAACGAATATAGGCATCCGAGGTCTACTAAAGATAATGATATCCGGATTTCGGCCCATTGTTTCAAGACAGAGTTATAGCCCTTATTCGATTATTTTTCATTATTATTATTATACTACAGTATTTTTCAACGCCCAAATCTCTGAATGTATTAGTACTAGAAAACTCAAGTTTGGTACGTATGTTGGGGTAAATGAGTTCTATGCCTTTGGCTCATAACGGATATTGTCCGCATTTAACCCGTGGAGTTATCTCCCTTTATATGAAAAAATGTCATTTTTATTATCTCGGAAATTATAAGGAGCAGAGCATCGAAAATTGGACCGTATGTACACCTCGGTATGCCCTACTGCCCACGGGCATCAAAACTTGTGTCCGCGCTTTCCCTGAAGAGTTACCGCCCATAAACAGGGGAACCTCTATTTTATTTTACTCTGTTGTTCTCCCGTATCATTCCAGATAACTGCATTTGGTTTTCATAGCCGTGATGACCGTTCTCAGTTTAGTCCGAAAAAGAAATTTTAACAGGGTCGGACATATATTTTTACACTGATGTGGGGGCAAAATTTTCTCAAAAATGTTTTTTTGATCGATATTCATCTATTTAAGTATATGCATTCCCTGAACGAAAACAAACCCAATCCAAGAAGGATTTTTGAAATCCGATAAGAATTGCAAGAGTTACAGGCCCTCAAATTTTTGCAGTTTGGGACATGTGCTTGTGACCACATCTCCTCCGAAGATGTCGAAGTTTGGATGTCAACTGATACGCCAACGTGTGCGGACGAAAGAGTGCACGCGGTGGGCTAAATTTTGCCAGTGTCTGTTCATTATTGTGGGTATGGGGAGGGGTGGTCCGTGGTACCAATTTGTAATCCAGACTCCAAAACGGATCCAAATCGACCTGTCCCAGAAAAGTCGTTCATTTTGTTTTCACTTTTTGAAAAGGGCTCCAATATTTCAACCAAAACTTTTGGACTTAGAACATTATTTTTTTCTCAGTCAAGTGAAAAAAGCTCTTCAAAATAATTCCGCTTATATATATAATATATATTATCTATATATACGCCAAAAATTTGTCACTCCCCTCTCTCCTTCCTCCGGCTACCCCATTCCCCGTGGGATGGAACCTACCTCCGATTCGAATACACCCGTCTTGCCGCGGGCCAGTCTCAATGCTGTACCAGAGAACTGATAGAACGCCCGTCGAATTCCAACAATCATTTCCAGAATGGTATATTGGTATGAGTTCATATCGGAGCCGTTATAAAGCAAATAACTTGGATTTTAATATAAACCCACCTATTCGTAAATTGTGTAGCCCATGGTGTGTGGTAAATTATCATTTTATCGTGTATAGTGTGTCATGAGCTATCTCCGTGCGTGCATTTCACTTTTGTATTTTCTTTCGCATCTTCAACGCACTGCATATCATATACAACCAAACAAAATACAAACATTACATTAATTTGATCACACAAGACTTCGTTATATGGTGTATATTTCTACTAACGTAATGACGACGTATAGCCAATTATTCCATTTGCGATAACAACGATAAACACATAGAAACATGCAAACATCATCAGTTTCGTAAGATCAATTTGTATATTGTTTATATTCTAGTTATTTATCGAATATAAAAAGCATCTTTACATTATCTTTAGTTTGGTATTATTCGTATTTGATGATTAAAATACACCAAAACATGTTAAAAATAAAAAATAAAAAAAGATAATTTGACGGGATTCGAACTCACGTCGCAATAAAACACAAACTGAATGTTTGACGCTCTCTCCACTCGGCTACGCACTGCGCTGTTAATTTATAAGAAAATATATTAGTATTAAATATGTAGGCATATAACTGTGTATATTTAAATTTATATCCAAACTGATTGAAATCGAATATAAAAAGCATCTTTACATTATCTTTAGTTTGGTATTATTCGTATTTGATGATTAAAATACACCAAAACATGTTAAAAATAAAAAATAAAAAAAGATAATTTGACGGGATTCGAACTCACGTCGCAATAAAACACAAACTGAATGTTTGACGCTCTCTCCACTCGGCTACGCACTGCGCTGTTAATTTATAAGAAAATATATTAGTATTAAATATGTAGGCATATAACTGTGTATATTTAAACTTTATATCCAAACTGATTGAAATCGAATATAAAAAGCATCTTTACATTATCTTTAGTTTGGTATTATTCGTATTTGATGATTAAAATACACCAAAACATGTTAAAAATAAAAAAAGAAAATTTGACGGGATTCGAACTCACGTCGCAATAAAATACAAACTGAATGTTTGACGCTCTCTCCACTCGGCTACGCACTGCGCTGTTAATTTATAAGAAAATATATTAGTATTAAATATGTAGGCATATAACTGTGTATATTTAAACTTTATATCCAAACTGATTGAAATCGAATATAAAAAGCATCTTTACATTATCTTTAGTTTGGTATTATTCGTATTTGATGATTAAAATACACCAAAACATGTTAAAAATAAAAAATAAAAAAAGATAATTTGACGGGATTCGAACTCACGTCGCAATAAAAACACAAACTGAAGGTTTGACGCTCTGACCACTCGACTACGCACTGCGCTATTAATTTATAAGAAAATATATTAGTATTAAATATATAGGCATATAACTGTGTATATTTAAACTTTATATCCAAACTGATTGAAATGCGTGACTATATATATATACCCCTTTCCGCTATACGGGGAACAGGAAAATGCACCTATTCTTCCCACCAAATCCAAAAGGGCTAATTAAAGAGCAAGGTAATGCCGTAGCAGGTACATTTGGATATTCTATTCACGCCCCCCCCCCCAAATCTTGACCGCTAT
Source organism: Siphonodentalium dalli (assembly GCA_032622095.1). Taxonomy (NCBI): domain Eukaryota; kingdom Metazoa; phylum Mollusca; class Scaphopoda; order Gadilida; family Siphonodentaliidae; genus Siphonodentalium; species Siphonodentalium dalli. The sequence goes on from CP136069.1 coordinate 1,584,465, forward strand.
ACTTCAAGTTCAAACATCGAGAATTTTTTTTTTGACGAGTACATCTGATAGCTAGTGTTCACGCGCATCTAGAGCGCAATTTTCTAATTTTCAGATGGAACGGAACGGTTTACTCGTGACAACGCTATATATCATAAATATGTATACTTCTGTAGTCTATCACTAGCCGATTTTTAGCCCCAAATCCAAACGGGCCGATGTAGGAGCGAGTTTAATGCGGTGGTACATAAGCCGGTATACTGTAGGTATGACTCTAAAATTTGACCTCTCTAATATAAACGCAACCTGCTCAAGGGAGTGTTTGTGTCGGGTGGGTTCAGATTTGGAAAATTCCACCGAAGATCAAATGGGCAAAATTACTCCGAAAATCATATATTGAGATAAAAACTTTTCGATGAGTGGATGTGATAAGTAGTATATAAACGCAAGATTAGTACACTTTTTAATGATTTATATTGAACGGTTTAACCCTGGTAGCGTATAACGTTGTGACGGGTGATATATATTACTCAAATTCAAACCCTCTCTTCATGACGCAAATTCAAACGGACTTAGCAAGAAGCAAGGCAAATGCATGAATATGCTCACCGATATACTATATAGGTATGTCCGCTCTACTGTAAAAGTAACATATTGTCACGATTTGACCTGTCCAAAACACTCCCCGGACAAAAGTTTTCCTAGGTATAAAATTTCGTCGAAATCCGATCGTTTTACTCGATTTGACCTTGAACTTACCATTTCGAATGTCAATGTCAGGTCGGGGTCACGACTTGACCCGCCCAAAAGACTCCCCGGACAAAAGTACCCCTAGGTATCAAATTTCGAGGAAATCCGCATGTTTTACCCGATTTGACCTTCGATTGACCATTTTGAAGACCAAGGTCAGGTCGGGATGGGATGGGATGGGATGGAATACCATGGAAGTATATCTGATTCCATGGAATCTGACCTCTAGTTATTATTATTATTCTTATTATTATACTTGACACTTTTGTAATCACTATTACTCGAAAAGTACAAGAAGTAGGACACTAAAACTTGGTAAGTAGGTTGGGGTACATGAGTTCTATGCCTATGGCCCATAACGATTTTGTCCGCACTTTCACCGAGGAGTTATCTCCCTTTATTTGAAAAAATGTCATTTTATTATCTCGGAAATTATAAGAAGCAGAGCATCGAAAATTAGACCGTATGCACATCTCGATATGCACTACTGCCCACGGGCATAAAAACTTGTGTCCGCGCTTTCCCTGAAGAGTTACCGCCCATAGTTGGCAAACCTCTATTTTATTGTACTCTGTTGTCCTCCCGTATCATTCCAGATAACTGTATTTGGTTTTTGTAGTCGTGTTGACCGTTGTCAGCTTAGTCCGAAGAAGAAAATTTGACAGGGTTGGCCATATATTTTTACACTGGGGTGGGGGCAAAATTTTCGCAATTTTTTTTTTTTATTGACATTCATCTATTTAAGTATGTAGATTCCATGAACGAAAACAAACCCATACCGGAAAGGATTTTTGTAATCCGAGAAGAAATGCAAGAGTTACGGGCCCTCAAAGTTTGCAATTTGGTCCCTGTGCTTGTGCTCACATCTCCTCCGAAGATATCGAACTTAGGATGTCATCTGATATCCCAGTGCGTGCGGTCCGAAGAGAGCACGCGATGTGCCAAATTTTGCCAGTGTCGGTTAAGTGTTGTGGATCAGGGGAGGGGCGGTCCGGGGGTACCAATTTTTTATTCTTCTCCGAATTAGATGAAACTTGGAGTGTAACATCTACACCGCCAACCGATCTAGAAACTGAAACAATTTAGAAAATCCATTGAAAAATGACGGAGTTGCGGTCCTTCAAACAATGCAAATTTGGGCCCATGTGCCTGTGACCTCATCTCCTCCGAAGATCTCAAACTTAGGATGTCATCTGATATCGCAGTGCGCGCGGTCTGAAGAGAGCACGCGATGTGCCAAATTTTGCAAGTGTCGGTTCAGTGTTGTGGGTCAGGGGAGGGGTGGTCCGAGGTACCAAAATTTAGTTCGTCTCCGAATCATATGAAACTTGGTATATAACATCTACCTTATACGTTGATCATAAAACTGAAAACAGATCGTAAATCCGTTAAAAAATGGCGGAGATTTGGGCCCTCAAACTTTGAATGTGGGCCCGTATTCTTTCTAATAAACAAAATGTTATTCGTCTCTGAATGAGACAAAATTTATAAAAAATAATCAATGTAACTAGCTGATCACAATACTCAAAACAATTTTAAAATCCATTGGAAAATAACGGAGTTACGGGCTCTCAAAATTCGCATTTTGGGCCGGGTTTGACTATTTCCCAATCCCGTCACCCAATTTCGAGGCAGGGGTGGGGTCACTTCCAAACACTTGAGATCAACCCACACATGTTAAGGGAAAGATATAATCATCCTACTTCATATTTTCCGTCCCTTAACTGCGATTCATTGAGCTCATAATTTGGCCTATTATTATACTTCCATGGTGTAACCAAGGAAGTATATTGTTTTTCTACTGAGGTCGTTTTCCGTTTATTTCGAAATACTCAGAAAGTGATTGCAGTAGGAACGCGAAATCTCTAGCGAATGTAGGCATCGAAGGTTTACTACATATAATGGTATCCGATTTCCGCCCAATGTTTCTTGGCGGAGTTATGGCCCTTTTGCGATTATTTTTCATTGTTATTATTATTATTATTATTATTATTATTATTATTCTTATTATTATACTTGACACTTTTGTAATCACTATTACTCGAAAAGTACAAGAAGTAGGACACTAAAACTTGGTAAGTAGGTTGGGGTACATGAGTTCTATGCCTATGGCCCATAACGATTTTGTCCGCACTTTCACCGAGGAGTTATCTCCCTTTATTTGAAAAAATGTCATTTTATTATCTCGGAAATTATAAGAAGCAGAGCATCGAAAATTAGACCGTATGCACATCTCGATATGCACTACTGCCCACGGGCATAAAAACTTGTGTCCGCGCTTTCCCTGAAGAGTTACCGCCCATAGTTGGCAAACCTCTATTTTATTGTACTCTGTTGTCCTCCCGTATCATTCCAGATAACTGTATTTGGTTTTTGTAGTCGTGTTGACCGTTGTCAGCTTAGTCCGAAGAAGAAAATTTGACAGGGTTGGCCATATATTTTTACACTGGGGTGGGGGCAAAATTTTCGCAATTTTTTTTTTTTATTGACATTCATCTATTTAAGTATGTAGATTCCATGAACGAAAACAAACCCATACCGGAAAGGATTTTTGTAATCCGAGAAGAAATGCAAGAGTTACGGGCCCTCAAAGTTTGCAATTTGGTCCCTGTGCTTGTGCTCACATCTCCTCCGAAGATATCGAACTTAGGATGTCATCTGATATCCCAGTGCGTGCGGTCCGAAGAGAGCACGCGATGTGCCAAATTTTGCCAGTGTCGGTTAAGTGTTGTGGATCAGGGGAGGGGCGGTCCGGGGGTACCAATTTTTTATTCTTCTCCGAATTAGATGAAACTTGGAGTGTAACATCTACACCGCCAACCGATCTAGAAACTGAAACAATTTAGAAAATCCATTGAAAAATGACGGAGTTGCGGTCCTTCAAACAATGCAAATTTGGGCCCATGTGCCTGTGACCTCATCTCCTCCGAAGATCTCAAACTTAGGATGTCATCTGATATCGCAGTGCGCGCGGTCTGAAGAGAGCACGCGATGTGCCAAATTTTGCAAGTGTCGGTTCAGTGTTGTGGGTCAGGGGAGGGGTGGTCCGAGGTACCAAAATTTAGTTCGTCTCCGAATCATATGAAACTTGGTATATAACATCTACCTTATACGTTGATCATAAAACTGAAAACAGATCGTAAATCCGTTAAAAAATGGCGGAGATTTGGGCCCTCAAACTTTGAATGTGGGCCCGTATTCTTTCTAATAAACAAAATGTTATTCGTCTCTGAATGAGACAAAATTTATAAAAAATAATCAATGTAACTAGCTGATCACAATACTCAAAACAATTTTAAAATCCATTGGAAAATAACGGAGTTACGGGCTCTCAAAATTCGCATTTTGGGCCGGGTTTGACTATTTCCCAATCCCGTCACCCAATTTCGAGGCAGGGGTGGGGTCACTTCCAAACACTTGAGATCAACCCACACATGTTAAGGGAAAGATATAATCATCCTACTTCATATTTTCCGTCCCTTAACTGCGATTCATTGAGCTCATGATTTGGCCTATTATTATACTTCCATGGTGTAACCAAGGAAGTATATTGTTTTTCTACTGAGGTCGTTTTCCGTTTATTTCGAAATACTCAGAAACTGATTGCAGTAGGAACGCGAAATCTCTAGCGAATGTAGGCATCGAAGGTTTACTACATATAATGGTATCCGGATTTCCGCCCAATGTTTCTTGGCGGAGTTATGGCCCTTTTGCGATTATTTTTCATTGTTATTATTATTATTATTATTATTATTATTATTATTCTTATTATTATACTTGACACTTTTGTAATCACTATTACTCGAAAAGTACAAGAAGTAGGACACTAAAACTTGGTAAGTAGGTTGGGGTACATGAGTTCTATGCCTATGGCCCATAACGATTTTGTCCGCACTTTCACCGAGGAGTTATCTCCCTTTATTTGAAAAAATGTCATTTTATTATCTCGGAAATTATAAGAAGCAGAGCATCGAAAATTAGACCGTATGCACATCTCGATATGCACTACTGCCCACGGGCATAAAAACTTGTGTCCGCGCTTTCCCTGAAGAGTTACCGCCCATAGTTGGCAAACCTCTATTTTATTGTACTCTGTTGTCCTCCCGTATCATTCCAGATAACTGTATTTTGTTTTTGTAGTCGTGTTGACCGTTGTCAGCTTAGTCCGAAGAAGAAAATTTGACAGGGTTGGCCATATATTTTTACACTGGGGTGGGGGCAAAATTTTCGCAATTTTTTTTTTTATTGACATTCATCTATTTAAGTATGTAGATTCCATGAACGAAAACAAACCCATACCGGAAAGGATTTTTGTAATCCGAGAAGAAATGCAAGAGTTACGGGCCCTCAAAGTTTGCAATTTGGTCCCTGTGCTTGTGCTCACATCTCCTCCGAAGATATCGAACTTAGGATGTCATCTGATATCCCAGTGCGTGCGGTCCGAAGAGAGCACGCGATGTGCCAAATTTTGCCAGTGTCGGTTAAGTGTTGTGGATCAGGGGAGGGGCGGTCCGGGGTACCAATTTTTTATTCTTCTCCGAATTAGATGAAACTTGGAGTGTAACATCTACACCGCCAACCGATCTAGAAACTGAAACAATTTAGAAAATCCATTGAAAAATGACGGAGTTGCGGTCCTTCAAACAATGCAAATTTGGGCCCATGTGCCTGTGACCTCATCTCCTCCGAAGATCTCAAACTTAGGATGTCATCTGATATCGCAGTGCGCGCGGTCTGAAGAGAGCACGCGATGTGCCAAATTTTGCAAGTGTCGGTTCAGTGTTGTGGGTCAGGGGAGGGGTGGTCCGAGGTACCAAAATTTAGTTCGTCTCCGAATCATATGAAACTTGGTATATAACATCTACCTTATACGTTGATCATAAAACTGAAAACAGATCGTAAATCCGTTAAAAAATGGCGGAGATTTGGGCCCTCAAACTTTGAATGTGGGCCCGTATTCTTTCTAATAAACAAAATGTTATTCGTCTCTGAATGAGACAAAATTTATAAAAAATAATCAATGTAACTAGCTGATCACAATACTCAAAACAATTTTAAAATCCATTGGAAAATAACGGAGTTACGGGCTCTCAAAATTCGCATTTTGGGCCGGGTTTGACTATTTCCCAATCCCGTCACCCAATTTCGAGGCAGGGGTGGGGTCACTTCCAAACACTTGAGATCAACCCACACATGTTAAGGGAAAGATATAATCATCCTACTTCATATTTTCCGTCCCTTAACTGCGATTCATTGAGCTCATGATTTGGCCTATTATTATACTTCCATGGTGTAACCAAGGAAGTATATTGTTTTTCTACTGAGGTCGTTTTCCGTTTATTTCGAAATACTCAGAAACTGATTGCAGTAGGAACGCGAAATCTCTAGCGAATGTAGGCATCGAAGGTTTACTACATATAATGGTATCCGGATTTCCGCCCAATGTTTCTTGGCGGAGTTATGGCCCTTTTGCGATTATTTTTCATTGTTATTATTATTATTATTATTATTATTATTATTATTCTTATTATTATACTTGACACTTTTGTAATCACTATTACTCGAAAAGTACAAGAAGTAGGACACTAAAACTTGGTAAGTAGGTTGGGGTACATGAGTTCTATGCCTATGGCCCATAACGATTTTGTCCGCACTTTCACCGAGGAGTTATCTCCCTTTATTTGAAAAAATGTCATTTTATTATCTCGGAAATTATAAGAAGCAGAGCATCGAAAATTAGACCGTATGCACATCTCGATATGCACTACTGCCCACGGGCATAAAAACTTGTGTCCGCGCTTTCCCTGAAGAGTTACCGCCCATAGTTGGCAAACCTCTATTTTATTGTACTCTGTTGTCCTCCCGTATCATTCCAGATAACTGTATTTTGTTTTTGTAGTCGTGTTGACCGTTGTCAGCTTAGTCCGAAGAAGAAAATTTGACAGGGTTGGCCATATATTTTTACACTGGGGTGGGGGCAAAATTTTCGCAATTTTTTTTTTTATTGACATTCATCTATTTAAGTATGTAGATTCCATGAACGAAAACAAACCCATACCGGAAAGGATTTTTGTAATCCGAGAAGAAATGCAAGAGTTACGGGCCCTCAAAGTTTGCAATTTGGTCCCTGTGCTTGTGCTCACATCTCCTCCGAAGATATCGAACTTAGGATGTCATCTGATATCCCAGTGCGTGCGGTCCGAAGAGAGCACGCGATGTGCCAAATTTTGCCAGTGTCGGTTAAGTGTTGTGGATCAGGGGAGGGGCGGTCCGGGGTACCAATTTTTTATTCTTCTCCGAATTAGATGAAACTTGGAGTGTAACATCTACACCGCCAACCGATCTAGAAACTGAAACAATTTAGAAAATCCATTGAAAAATGACGGAGTTGCGGTCCTTCAAACAATGCAAATTTGGGCCCATGTGCCTGTGACCTCATCTCCTCCGAAGATCTCAAACTTAGGATGTCATCTGATATCGCAGTGCGCGCGGTCTGAAGAGAGCACGCGATGTGCCAAATTTTGCAAGTGTCGGTTCAGTGTTGTGGGTCAGGGGAGGGGTGGTCCGAGGTACCAAAATTTAGTTCGTCTCCGAATCATATGAAACTTGGTATATAACATCTACCTTATACGTTGATCATAAAACTGAAAACAGATCGTAAATCCGTTAAAAAATGGCGGAGATTTGGGCCCTCAAACTTTGAATGTGGGCCCGTATTCTTTCTAATAAACAAAATGTTATTCGTCTCTGAATGAGACAAAATTTATAAAAAATAATCAATGTAACTAGCTGATCACAATACTCAAAACAATTTTAAAATCCATTGGAAAATAACGGAGTTACGGGCTCTCAAAATTCGCATTTTGGGCCGGGTTTGACTATTTCCCAATCCCGTCACCCAATTTCGAGGCAGGGGTGGGGTCACTTCCAAACACTTGAGATCAACCCACACATGTTAAGGGAAAGATATAATCATCCTACTTCATATTTTCCGTCCCTTAACTGCGATTCATTGAGCTCATGATTTGGCCTATTATTATACTTCCATGGTGTAACCAAGGAAGTATATTGTTTTTCTACTGAGGTCGTTTTCCGTTTATTTCGAAATACTCAGAAACTGATTGCAGTAGGAACGCGAAATCTCTAGCGAATGTAGGCATCGAAGGTTTACTACATATAATGGTATCCGGATTTCCGCCCAATGTTTCTTGGCGGAGTTATGGCCCTTTTGCGATTATTTTTCATTGTTATTATTATTATTATTATACTTCCATGTTTTAACATGGAAGTATATTGTAATTCTTCTGGCTTTTATTATTATTATACTTCCATGTTTTAACATGGAAGTATATTGTAATTCTTCTGGCTTTTATTATTATTCTTCTTATTCCAATAACATGCCTTAATCTCCGGAACGGCTGGACCGATCCACCTGCTGTTTTCGGCTTTAGTATATAACTTTGGAAGTTCTCTGAAAATGGCCCATTGAGAATTTCGTCCGACCTTGACCTTCGGAGTTATCGCCATTTTGTTGATTTTTTGGGTTTTTCGCAACACAAAAGTAACTTGCGAAATCGATGTTTGATCTCTTATATCGTTGAAATGGTTTGACCGATTGATTTGAAAGTTGGTATTTGCATAGCCATTGAGTATACGAAGTCGATGCACAAATAGGGAATTTTGTGTGACCTTGAACTTTGGAAATAACGCTCTCTATCTGTTTTATTGTTGTAAACGTATCTCCTCCGAAACGGCTTGAGATATCGAGTTCGGACTTTTTTCATTATTTGCGCATGTATGTGTGTTATGAACCGCCGAAAAATGATAGGGTTCGCACTTCCGGTTTAAAAGTTCGCTACTGGTCGAAGTATAAAACAACGCTCTTTATAGGGAATCTAGAACGGCTTGAGATATTGAGTTGGGACTTTTTTCATTATGTGCAGCAAATTCTGCGCTATTAAACGATATATATAGTTAACGGATATCACTTCCGGTTCGGGAGAGCAGGCGTGTGGGTATGTATCTCAAAACTATTTTAGCGCCTATTTTGATGGAATTTGGTAGACGTAATCAATGGATGCCACTGATTACTATACAACTCGAATTTTAAAAATCGGACATAAACTTCGATAGTTATGGCTGTTTAAAAACCTGGTTTATTTCCGACCTTGACCTTCAGAGTTATCGACATTTTGTTGATTTTTGGGGGTCTTCGCGCAACTAAAATCGATGTTTGATTTCTTATATCGCCGAAACGGCTTGGCCGATTGATTTGAAATTCGGAACCCTTTTAGCCACTGAGCATTGACAGTCGATGAACGAATACGGAATTTCGTGTGACCTTGACCTTGGGAAACAACGCTCTTTATCTGTGTTATTGTTGTTCCAGTATCTCCTCCGAAACAGCTTGAGTTATCGAGTTCGGACTTTTTCATTATTTGCTCACTTATGTGTGTTATGTACCGGCGAAAAATGATAGGGTTCGCACTTCCGGTTTAAAAGTTCGCTACTGGTCGAAGAATAAAAGAACGCTCTTTATATGAAATCCAAAATGGCTTGAGATATCGAGTTGGGACTTTTTGCATGATGTGCAGCAAACACTGCGCTCTTTAATTATATATATAGTTAATGGATTTCACTTCCGGTTTGGGGGAAAGGGCTGTGGGTATGTATCTCAAAAACTATTTAGGCGCATATTTTAATGAAATTTGGTGGAAATCACCACTAGCTTCCGCTGATCACTATGCCACTTGAATTTTTAAAATCGGACTTAAACGTATAGAGTTACGGCTGCTTGAAAACGATATTTTTATGGTTTTTTGCGCCCCTAAAATGCCTTGCAAAATTGCAAAATCGATGTTTGATTTCTCTTGTAGAAACGGCTCAGCCAATTGATTTGAAATTTCACACCTGCATAGTCATTTAGTATACACAGTCGATGCACGCATAGGGAATTTCGTTTGACCTTGACCTTTGGACACAACGCTCTTTATCTGTTTTATTGTTGTTCCAGCATCTCCTCCGAAAAGGCTTGAGATATCGAGTTCGGACTTTTTTCATTATTTGCGGATTTATGTGTGGTATGTACCACCGATAGGGTTCGCACTTCCGGTTTAAAAGTTCGCTACTGGTCCAAGAATAAAAGAACGCTCTTTATATGCAATTCAGAAGGGGTTGAGATATCGAGTTGGGACTTTTGATGTGCAACAAACTCTGCGCTCTCTAATGATATATATATATATAGTTAACGGATTTCACTTCGGTTTGGGGGAATGGGCGTGTTGGTATGTATCTCAAATTGTTTTTGGTGCAGATTTTGATGGAATTTGGTGGATAGAATCTGTGGTTGCCGAGTATTACCATCAGCTACAGTATCACCATACTGATATGTGTCTCCGGAAAACTGACATTTATCAGGTGACACAATTTCCGTCATTGTCGAACATGGAAGTATCGAAATTGCTGTGCAATTACAGTTTCATTCTAGTTATTCTTCTTATTCCAATAACATGCCTTAATCTCCGGAACGGCTGGACCGATCCACCTGCTGTTTTCGGCTTTAGTATATAACTTTGGAAGTTCTCTGAAAATGGCCCATTGAGAATTTCGTCCGACCTTGACCTTCGGAGTTGTCGCCATTTTGTTGATTTTTTGGGGTTTTTCGCAACACAAAAGTAACTTGCGAAATCGATGTTTGATCTCTTATATCGTTGAAACGGTTTGACCGATTTATTTGAAATTTGGTACCTGCATAGCCATTGAGTATACGAAGTCGAGGCAGTAATAGGGAATTTTGTGTGACCTTGAACTTTGGAAACAACGCTCTCTATCTGTTTTATTGTTGTGAACGTATCTCCTCCGAAACGGCTTGAGATATCGAGTTCGGACTTTTTTCATTATTTGCACATGTATGTGTGTTATGAACCGCCGAAAAATGATAGGGTTCGCACTTCCGGTTTAAAAGTTCGCTACTGGTCGAAGTATAAAACAACGCTCTTTATAGGGAATCTAGAACGGCTTGAGATATTGAGTTGGGACTTCTTTCATTATGTGCAGCAAATTCTGCGCTATCGAACGATATATATAGTTAACGGATATCACTTCCGGTTCGGGAGAGCAGGCGTGTGGGTATGTATCTCAAAACTATTTTAGCGCCTATTTTGATGGCATTTGGTAGACGTAATCAATAGATGCCACTGATTACTATACAACTCGAATTTAAAAAATCGGACATAAACTTCGATAGTTATGGCTGTTTAAAAACCTGGTTTATTTCCGACCTTGACCTTCAGAGTTATCGACATTTTGTTGATTTTTGGGGGTCTTCGCGCAACTAAAATCGATGTTTGATTTCTTATATCGCCGAAACGGCTAGGCCGATTGATTTGAAATTCGGAACCCTTTTAGCCACAGCATTGACAGTCGATGAACGAATAGGGAATTTCGTGTGACCTTGACCTTGGGAAACAACGCTCTTTATCTGTGTTATTGTTGTTCCAGTATCTCCTCCGAAACGGCTTGAGATATCGAGTTCGGACTTTTTCATTATTTGCTCACTTATGTGTGTTATGTACCGGCGAAAAATGATAGGGTTCGCACTTCCGGTTTAAAAGTTCGCTACTGGTCGAAGAATAAAAGAACGCTCTTTATATGAAATCCAAAATGGCTTGAGATATCGAGTTGGGACTTTTTGCATGATGTGCAGCAAACACTGCGCTCTTTAATTATATATATAGTTAATGGATTTCACTTCCGGTTTGGGGGAAAGGGCTGTGGGTATGTATCTCAAAAACTATTTAGGCGCATATTTTAATGAAATTTGGTGGAAATCATCACTAGCTTCCGCTGATCACTATGCCACTTGAATTTTAAAAATCGGACTTAAACGTATAGAGTTACGGCTGCTTGAAAACGATATTTTTATGGTTTTTTGCGCCCCTAAAATGCCTTGCAAAATTGCAAAATCGATGTTTGATTTCTCTTGTAGAAACGGCTCAGCCAATTGATTTGAAATTTCACACCTGCATAGTCATTTAGTATACACAGTCGATGCACGCATAGGGAATTTCGTTTGACCTTGACCTTTGGACACAACGCTCTTTATCTGTTTTATTGTTGTTCCAGCATCTCCTCCGAAAAGGCTTGAGATATCGAGTTCGGACTTTTTTCATTATTTGCGCATTTATGTGTGGTATGTACCACCGATAGGGTTCGCACTTCCGGTTTAAAAGTTCGCTACTGGTCCAAGAATAAAAGAACGCTCTTTATATGCAATTCAGAAGGGGTTGAGATATCGAGTTGGGACTTTTGATGTGCAGCAAACTCTGCGCTCTCTAATGATATATATATATATAGTTAACGGATTTCACTTCGGTTTGGGGGAATGGGCGTGTTGGTATGTATCTCAAATTGTTTTTGGTGCAGATTTTGATGGAATTTGGTGGATAGAATCTGTGGTTGCCGAGTATTACCATCAGCTACAGTATCACCATACTGATATGTGTCTCCGGAAAACTGACATTTATCAGGTGACACAATTTCCGTCATTGTCGAACATGGAAGTATCGAAATTGCTGTGCAATTACAGTTTCATTCTAGTTATACTTCCATGTGTAACATGGAAGTATATTGTAATTCTTCTGGCTTTTATTCTTCTTCTTCTTATTCCAATAACATGTCTTAATCTCCGGAACGGCTGGACCGATTCACCTACTGTTTTCGGCTTTAGTATATAACTTTGGAAGTTCTCTGAAAATGGCCCATTGAGAATTTCGTCCGACCTTGACCTTCGGAGTTATCGCCATATTGTTTATTTTTTTGGATTTTTCGAGTCATTAAATGACTTGCAAAATCGAGGTTTGATTTCTTATATCGTCAAAATAACTTGACCGAATGATTTGAAATTTGGTACCTGCATAGCCATTGAGTATACGAAGTCGATGTACAAATAGGGAATTTTGTCTGACCTTGACCTTTGGAAACAACGCTCTTTATCTGTTTTATTGTTGTTATCGTATCTCCTCCTAAACGGCTTGAGATATCGAGTTCGGACTTTTTTCATGATTTGCGCATGTATGTGTGTTATGAACCGCCGAAAAATGATAGGGTTCGCACTTCCGGTTTAAAAGTTCGCTACTGGTCGAAGGATAAAACAACGCTCTTTATAGGAAATCCAGAACGGCTCGAGATATTGAGTTGGGACTTTTTGCATGATGTGCAGCAAACTCTGTGCTCTCGAACGATATATATAGTTAACGGATTTCACTTCCGGTTCGGGAGAATGGGCGTGTGGGTATGTATCTCAAAACTATTTTGGCGCAGATTTTGATGAAATTTATTGGACATAATCTTTAGTTGTCGCTTACCACTACTCCGCTCAGATTTTTAAAATCGGACCTAAACTTCTCGAGTTATGGCTGCTTAAAAACCTAATTTGTATGGGGTTTTCGGACCCCTATAATGACTTGCAAAATTGCAAAGTCGATATTTGATTTCTTATACCGTCGAAACGGCTTGGCCAATTGATTTGAAATTGTGTATCTACATAGCCGGTGAGCATTTGTTGTCGATGCATAAATAAGGAATTTCGTCTGACCTTGACCTTTGGAAACAACGCTCTTTATCGGTTTTATTGTTGTGAAGAGATCTCCTCCTAAATGGCTTGAGATATCGGGTTCGGACTTTTTTCATTATTTGCGCATGTATGCGTGTTATGAACCGCCGAAAAATGATAGGGTTCGCACTTCCGGTTTAAAAGTTCGCTACTGGTCGAAGAATAAAATAACGCTCTTATAGGAAATCCAGAACGGCTCGACATATTGAGTTGGGACTTTTTCCATGATGTGCAGCACAATCTGCGCTCTCGAACGATATATATAGTTAACGGATTTCACTTCCGGTTCGGGAGAACGGGCGTGTGGGTATGTATCTCAAAACTATTTTGGCGCAGATTTTGATGAAATTTAGTAGACATGATCTTTAGATCTCGCTGACCACTATTCCGTTCAGATTTTTTAAATCGGACTTAAACTTCTCGAGCTATGGCTGCTTAAAAACCTGATTTTTATGGGTTTTCGGACCCCTAGAATGACTTGCAAAACTTCAAAATCGATGTTTGATTTCTTATATCGTTGAAACGGCTCAGCCAATTGATTTGAAATTTTGTACCTGCATAGCCATTGAGCATTCGCGGTCGATGCATAAATAAGGAATTTCGTCTGACCTTGACCTTTGGAAACAACGCTCTTTATCTGTTTTATTGTTGTTAACGTATCTCCTCCTAAACGACTTGATATATCTGGTTCGGACTTTTTTCATTATTTGCGCATGCACATGTGTTACAAACCATCGAACAATAATAAGGGTCGCCCTTCCGGTTTAAAAGTTGACCCTGGGTCGAATAATAAAAGAACGCTCTTTATTGGAAATCCAGAACGGCTTGAGATATTGAGTTGGGACTTTTTGCGTTATGTTCATCCAACTGTGCGATGTATAAAGATATATATAGTTAACGGATTTCACTTCCGTTTATGGAGAATGGGCGTGTGGGTATGTACCTCAAAACTGTTCTGGCGCATATTATGATGAAATTTGGTGGATATAATCTCTAGTTGCCGCTGATCACTATCCCACTCGAAGTTTTTTAATCGGGCTAAAACTTCTGGAGTTATTGCTGCTTAAATACCTGATTTTCTGGGAGGTTTCGTGCCACCATAATGACTTGCAAATCGAGTTTTTATTTCTTATATCGTCAAAACGGCTCAACCAATTGATTTGGAGTTTTGTACCTGCATAGCTATTGTGCATACGCAGTCGACAGACTAATAGAGAATTTCATCTGACATTCTTCTTTGGGAACAACGCCCTTTATCTTTGTTATTATTTTTAAGGTATCTCCCCCAAAACGGCTGGAGATATCGGGTTCGGACTTTTTGAATTGTTTGCATCAGATTCTGCGCTGCATAATGATGTATATATGTTACGGTTTTTACTTCCTATTTGGGAGAAATGGCGTGTTGGTAAGTGTTTCAAATTGTTTTTGATGCAGATTTTGATGGAATTTGGTGGATAGAACCTGTGGTGGTCGAGTATTACTATGAGCTATAGTATCACCATACTGATATGTGTCTCCTGACAACTGACACTTTATCGGGTGGCACAATTTCCGTCATTGGTGTCTTCTTCTTCTTATTCCAATGACATGCTTATATCTCAAGAACGGCTGGACCGATTCACATGCTGTTTTTGGTTTCAGCATATAACTTTGTAAGTTCTCTGAAAATAGCCTATTGAGAATTTCGTCCGACCTTGATATTCAGAGTTATCGCCATTTTGTTGATTTTTTGGGGTTTTTCGCGGCACAAAAGTAACTTGCGAAATCGATGTTTGATCTCTTATATCGTCGAAACGGCTTGACCGATTGATTTGAAATTTGGTACTTCCATAGCCATTGAGTATACGAAGTCGATGTACAATAGGGAATTTCGTCTGACCTTGACATTTGGAAACAACGCTCTTTATCGGTTTTATTGTTGTAAGCGTATCTCCTCCTAAACGGCTTAAGATATCGAGTTCGGACTGTTTTCGTTATTTGCGCATGTATGTGTGTTATGAACCGCCGAAAAATGATTGAGTTCGCACTTCCGGTTTAAAAGTTCGCTACTGGTCGAAGGATAAAATAACGCTCTTTATACGAAATCCAGAATGGCTTGATATATTGAGTTGGGACTTTTGCGTACCCGCATAGCCATTGAACATACCCAGTCGATGCACTAATATGGAATTTTGTATGACCTTGAGCTTAAGAAACAACTATGAGCTACAGTATCTCCATACTGATATGGACGCTCTATCAGGTGACACAATTTCAGTCATTGGTGAACATGGAAGTATCGAAATTGCTGTGCAATTACAGTTTCATTCTAGTTATTATTATTATTCTTATTATTATACTTGACACTTTTGTAATCACTATTACTCGAAAAGTACAAGAAGTAGGACACTAAAACTTGGTAAGTAGGTTGGGGTACATGAGTTCTATGCCTATGGCCCATAACGATTTTGTCCGCACTTTCACCGAGGAGTTATCTCCCTTTATTTGAAAAAATGTCATTTTATTATCTCGGAAATTATAAGAAGCAGAGCATCGAAAATTAGACCGTATGCACATCTCGATATGCACTACTGCCCACGGGCATAAAAACTTGTGTCCGCGCTTTCCCTGAAGAGTTACCGCCCATAGTTGGCAAACCTCTATTTTATTGTACTCTGTTGTCCTCCCGTATCATTCCAGATAACTGTATTTGGTTTTTGTAGTCGTGTTGACCGTTGTCAGCTTAGTCCGAAGAAGAAAATTTGACAGGGTTGGCCATATATTTTTACACTGGGGTGGGGGCAAAATTTTCGCAATTTTTTTTTTTATTGACATTCATCTATTTAAGTATGTAGATTCCATGAACGAAAACAAACCCATACCGGAAAGGATTTTTGTAATCCGAGAAGAAATGCAAGAGTTACGGGCCCTCAAAGTTTGCAATTTGGTCCCTGTGCTTGTGCTCACATCTCCTCCGAAGATATCGAACTTAGGATGTCATCTGATATCCCAGTGCGTGCGGTCCGAAGAGAGCACGCGATGTGCCAAATTTTGCCAGTGTCGGTTAAGTGTTGTGGATCAGGGGAGGGGCGGTCCGGGGTACCAATTTTTTATTCTTCTCCGAATTAGATGAAACTTGGAGTGTAACATCTACACCGCCAACCGATCTAGAAACTGAAACAATTTAGAAAATCCATTGAAAAATGACGGAGTTGCGGTCCTTCAAACAATGCAAATTTGGGCCCATGTGCCTGTGACCTCATCTCCTCCGAAGATCTCAAACTTAGGATGTCATCTGATATCGCAGTGCGCGCGGTCTGAAGAGAGCACGCGATGTGCCAAATTTTGCAAGTGTCGGTTCAGTGTTGTGGGTCAGGGGAGGGGTGGTCCGAGGTACCAAAATTTAGTTCGTCTCCGAATCATATGAAACTTGGTATATAACATCTACCTTATACGTTGATCATAAAACTGAAAACAGATCGTAAATCCGTTAAAAAATGGCGGAGATTTGGGCCCTCAAACTTTGAATGTGGGCCCGTATTCTTTCTAATAAACAAAATGTTATTCGTCTCTGAATGAGACAAAATTTATAAAAAATAATCAATGTAACTAGCTGATCACAATACTCAAAACAATTTTAAAATCCATTGGAAAATAACGGAGTTACGGGCTCTCAAAATTCGCATTTTGGGCCGGGTTTGACTATTTCCCAATCCCGTCACCCAATTTCGAGGCAGGGGTGGGGTCACTTCCAAACACTTGAGATCAACCCACACATGTTAAGGGAAAGATATAATCATCCTACTTCATATTTTCCGTCCCTTAACTGCGATTCATTGAGCTCATGATTTGGCCTATTATTATACTTCCATGGTGTAACCAAGGAAGTATATTGTTTTTCTACTGAGGTCGTTTTCCGTTTATTTCGAAATACTCAGAAACTGATTGCAGTAGGAACGCGAAATCTCTAGCGAATGTAGGCATCGAAGGTTTACTACATATAATGGTATCCGGATTTCCGCCCAATGTTTCTTGGCGGAGTTATGGCCCTTTTGCGATTATTTTTCATTGTTATTATTATTATTATTATTATTATTATTATTATTCTTATTATTATACTTGACACTTTTGTAATCACTATTACTCGAAAAGTACAAGAAGTAGGACACTAAAACTTGGTAAGTAGGTTGGGGTACATGAGTTCTATGCCTATGGCCCATAACGATTTTGTCCGCACTTTCACCGAGGAGTTATCTCCCTTTATTTGAAAAAATGTCATTTTATTATCTCGGAAATTATAAGAAGCAGAGCATCGAAAATTAGACCGTATGCACATCTCGATATGCACTACTGCCCACGGGCATAAAAACTTGTGTCCGCGCTTTCCCTGAAGAGTTACCGCCCATAGTTGGCAAACCTCTATTTTATTGTACTCTGTTGTCCTCCCGTATCATTCCAGATAACTGTATTTGGTTTTTGTAGTCGTGTTGACCGTTGTCAGCTTAGTCCGAAGAAGAAAATTTGACAGGGTTGGCCATATATTTTTACACTGGGGTGGGGGCAAAATTTTCGCAATTTTTTTTTTTTATTGACATTCATCTATTTAAGTATGTAGATTCCATGAACGAAAACAAACCCATACCGGAAAGGATTTTTGTAATCCGAGAAGAAATGCAAGAGTTACGGGCCCTCAAAGTTTGCAATTTGGTCCCTGTGCTTGTGCTCACATCTCCTCCGAAGATATCGAACTTAGGATGTCATCTGATATCCCAGTGCGTGCGGTCCGAAGAGAGCACGCGATGTGCCAAATTTTGCCAGTGTCGGTTAAGTGTTGTGGATCAGGGGAGGGGCGGTCCGGGGTACCAATTTTTTATTCTTCTCCGAATTAGATGAAACTTGGAGTGTAACATCTACACCGCCAACCGATCTAGAAACTGAAACAATTTAGAAAATCCATTGAAAAATGACGGAGTTGCGGTCCTTCAAACAATGCAAATTTGGGCCCATGTGCCTGTGACCTCATCTCCTCCGAAGATCTCAAACTTAGGATGTCATCTGATATCGCAGTGCGCGCGGTCTGAAGAGAGCACGCGATGTGCCAAATTTTGCAAGTGTCGGTTCAGTGTTGTGGGTCAGGGGAGGGGTGGTCCGAGGTACCAAAATTTAGTTCGTCTCCGAATCATATGAAACTTGGTATATAACATCTACCTTATACGTTGATCATAAAACTGAAAACAGATCGTAAATCCGTTAAAAAATGGCGGAGATTTGGGCCCTCAAACTTTGAATGTGGGCCCGTATTCTTTCTAATAAACAAAATGTTATTCGTCTCTGAATGAGACAAAATTTATAAAAAATAATCAATGTAACTAGCTGATCACAATACTCAAAACAATTTTAAAATCCATTGGAAAATAACGGAGTTACGGGCTCTCAAAATTCGCATTTTGGGCCGGGTTTGACTATTTCCCAATCCCGTCACCCAATTTCGAGGCAGGGGTGGGGTCACTTCCAAACACTTGAGATCAACCCACACATGTTAAGGGAAAGATATAATCATCCTACTTCATATTTTCCGTCCCTTAACTGCGATTCATTGAGCTCATGATTTGGCCTATTATTATACTTCCATGGTGTAACCAAGGAAGTATATTGTTTTTCTACTGAGGTCGTTTTCCGTTTATTTCGAAATACTCAGAAACTGATTGCAGTAGGAACGCGAAATCTCTAGCGAATGTAGGCATCGAAGGTTTACTACATATAATGGTATCCGGATTTCCGCCCAATGTTTCTTGGCGGAGTTATGGCCCTTTTGCGATTATTTTTCATTGTTATTATTATTATTATTATTATTATTATTATTATTCTTATTATTATACTTGACACTTTTGTAATCACTATTACTCGAAAAGTACAAGAAGTAGGACACTAAAACTTGGTAAGTAGGTTGGGGTACATGAGTTCTATGCCTATGGCCCATAACGATTTTGTCCGCACTTTCACCGAGGAGTTATCTCCCTTTATTTGAAAAAATGTCATTTTATTATCTCGGAAATTATAAGAAGCAGAGCATCGAAAATTAGACCGTATGCACATCTCGATATGCACTACTGCCCACGGGCATAAAAACTTGTGTCCGCGCTTTCCCTGAAGAGTTACCGCCCATAGTTGGCAAACCTCTATTTTATTGTACTCTGTTGTCCTCCCGTATCATTCCAGATAACTGTATTTGGTTTTTGTAGTCGTGTTGACCGTTGTCAGCTTAGTCCGAAGAAGAAAATTTGACAGGGTTGGCCATATATTTTTACACTGGGGTGGGGGCAAAATTTTCGCAATTTTTTTTTTTATTGACATTCATCTATTTAAGTATGTAGATTCCATGAACGAAAACAAACCCATACCGGAAAGGATTTTTGTAATCCGAGAAGAAATGCAAGAGTTACGGGCCCTCAAAGTTTGCAATTTGGTCCCTGTGCTTGTGCTCACATCTCCTCCGAAGATATCGAACTTAGGATGTCATCTGATATCCCAGTGCGTGCGGTCCGAAGAGAGCACGCGATGTGCCAAATTTTGCCAGTGTCGGTTAAGTGTTGTGGATCAGGGGAGGGGCGGTCCGGGGTACCAATTTTTTATTCTTCTCCGAATTAGATGAAACTTGGAGTGTAACATCTACACCGCCAACCGATCTAGAAACTGAAACAATTTAGAAAATCCATTGAAAAATGACGGAGTTGCGGTCCTTCAAACAATGCAAATTTGGGCCCATGTGCCTGTGACCTCATCTCCTCCGAAGATCTCAAACTTAGGATGTCATCTGATATCGCAGTGCGCGCGGTCTGAAGAGAGCACGCGATGTGCCAAATTTTGCAAGTGTCGGTTCAGTGTTGTGGGTCAGGGGAGGGGTGGTCCGAGGTACCAAAATTTAGTTCGTCTCCGAATCATATGAAACTTGGTATATAACATCTACCTTATACGTTGATCATAAAACTGAAAACAGATCGTAAATCCGTTAAAAAATGGCGGAGATTTGGGCCCTCAAACTTTGAATGTGGGCCCGTATTCTTTCTAATAAACAAAATGTTATTCGTCTCTGAATGAGACAAAATTTATAAAAAATAATCAATGTAACTAGCTGATCACAATACTCAAAACAATTTTAAAATCCATTGGAAAATAACGGAGTTACGGGCTCTCAAAATTCGCATTTTGGGCCGGGTTTGACTATTTCCCAATCCCGTCACCCAATTTCGAGGCAGGGGTGGGGTCACTTCCAAACACTTGAGATCAACCCACACATGTTAAGGGAAAGATATAATCATCCTACTTCATATTTTCCGTCCCTTAACTGCGATTCATTGAGCTCATGATTTGGCCTATTATTATACTTCCATGGTGTAACCAAGGAAGTATATTGTTTTTCTACTGAGGTCGTTTTCCGTTTATTTCGAAATACTCAGAAACTGATTGCAGTAGGAACGCGAAATCTCTAGCGAATGTAGGCATCGAAGGTTTACTACATATAATGGTATCCGGATTTCCGCCCAATGTTTCTTGGCGGAGTTATGGCCCTTTTGCGATTATTTTTCATTGTTATTATTATTATTATTATTATTATTATTATTATACTTCCATGTTTTAACATGGAAGTATATTGTAATTCTTCTGGCTTTTCTTATTTTTATTATTCTTCTTATTCCAATAACATGCCTTAATCTCCGGAACGGCTGGACCGATCCACCTGCTGTTTTCGGCTTTAGTATATAACTTTGGAAGTTCTCTGAAAATGACCCATTGAGAATTTCGTCCGACCTTGACCTTCGGAGTTATCGCCATTTTGTTGATTTTTTGGGGTTTTTCGCAACACAAAAGTGACTTGCGAAATCGATGTTTGGTCTCTTATATCGTCGAAACGGCTTGACCGATTGATTTGAAATTTGGTACTTGGATAGCCATTGAGTATACAAAGTCGACGTACAAATAGGGAATTTCGTCTGACCTTGACCTTTGGAAACAACGCTCTTTATCGGTTTTATTGTTGTAAACGTATCTCCTCCTAAACGCCTTGAGATATCGAGTTCGGACTTTTTTCATTATTTGCACATATATGTATGTTATGAACCGCCGAAAAATGATAGGGTTCGCACTTCCGGTTTAAAAGTTCGCTACGGGTCGAAGGATAAAACAACGCTCTTTATAGGAAATCCAGAACGGCTCGAGATATTGAGTTGGGACTTTTTGCATGATGTGCAGCAAACTATGCGCTCTCTAATGATATATATAGTTAACGGATATCACTTCCGGTTCGGGAGAACGGGCGTGTGGGTATGTAACTCAAAACTATTTTAGCGCATATTTTGATGAAATTTGGTAGACGTCATCAGTAGATGCCACTGATTGCTATGCAACTCGAATTTTAAAAGTCGGACATAAACTTCGATAGTTATGGCTGTTTAAAAACCTGGTTTATTTCCGACCTTGACCTTCAGAGTTATCGACATTTTATTGATTTTTGGGGGGTCTTCGCGCCACTAAAATGACTTGCAAAATCGAGGTTTGATTTCTTATATCGCCGAAACGGCTTGGCCGATTGATTTGAAATTCGGGACCTTCTTAGCCATTGCGCATTGGCAGTCGATGAACTAATAGGGAACTTCGTCTGACCTTGACCTTTGGGTACAACGCTCTTTATCGTTTTAATTGTTGTGAAGAGATCTCCTCCTAAACGGCTTGAGATATCGGGTTCGGACTTTTTTCATTATTTGCGCATGTTTGTGTGTTATGTACCGCCGAAAAATGATAGGGTTCGCACTTCCGGTTTAAAAGTTCGCTACTTGTCGAAGGATAAAACAACGCTCTTCATGTGAAATCCAGAAGGGCTTGAGATATCGAGTTGGGACATTTTGCATAATGTGCAGCAAACTCTGCGCTCTCAGACGATATATATAGTTAACGGATTTCACTTCCGGTTCGGGAGAACGGGCGTGTGGGTATGTATCTTAAAACTATTTTGGCGAAGATTTTGATGAAATTTGGTGGACATAATCTTTAGTTGTCACTGACCACTACTTCGCTCAATTTTTTTAAATCGGACTTAAACTTCTCGAGTTATGGCTGCTTAAAACCTGACTTTTATGGGGTTTTCGGACCCCTAGAATGACTTGCAAACCTGCAAAATCGGTGTTTGATTTCTTGTATCGTTGAAACGGCTTGGCCAATTGATTTGAAATTATGTACCTCCATAGCCATTGGGCATTCGCAGTCGATGCACAAATAAGGAATTTCGTCTGACCTTGACCTTTGGAAACAACGCTCTTTATCTGTTTTATTGTTGTTAACGTATCTCCTCCTAAACGGCTTGAGATATCGGGTTCGGACTGTTTTCATTATTTGCGCATGCACATCTGTTATGAACCAACGAAACATGATATGGGTCGCACTCCCGGTTTAAAAGTTGACTATGGTCGAATAATAAAAGAACGCTCTTTATACGAAATCCAGAACGGCTTGATATATTGAGTTGGGACTTTTGCGTACCTGCATAGCCATTGAACATACCCAGTCGATGCACTACTATGGAATTTTGTATGACCTTGAGCTTAAGAAACAACTATGAGCTACAGTATATCCATACTGATATGGACGCTCTATCAGGTGACACAATTTCAGTCATTGGTGAACATGGAAGTATTGAAATTGCTGTGCAATTACAGTTTCATTCTAGTTATTCTTATTATTATACTTGACACTTTTGTAATCACTATTACTCGAAAAGTACAAGAAGTAGGACACTAAAACTTGGTAAGTAGGTTGGGGTACATGAGTTCTATGCCTATGGCCCATAACGATTTTGTCCGCACTTTCACCGAGGAGTTATCTCCCTTTATTTGAAAAAATGTCATTTTATTATCTCGGAAATTATAAGAAGCAGAGCATCGAAAATTAGACCGTATGCACATCTCGATATGCACTACTGCCCACGGGCATAAAAACTTGTGTCCGCGCTTTCCCTGAAGAGTTACCGCCCATAGTTGGCAAACCTCTATTTTATTGTACTCTGTTGTCCTCCCGTATCATTCCAGATAACTGTATTTGGTTTTTGTAGTCGTGTTGACCGTTGTCAGCTTAGTCCGAAGAAGAAAATTTGACAGGGTTGGCCATATATTTTTACACTGGGGTGGGGGCAAAATTTTCGCAATTTTTTTTTTTATTGACATTCATCTATTTAAGTATGTAGATTCCATGAACGAAAACAAACCCATACCGGAAAGGATTTTTGTAATCCGAGAAGAAATGCAAGAGTTACGGGCCCTCAAAGTTTGCAATTTGGTCCCTGTGCTTGTGCTCACATCTCCTCCGAAGATATCGAACTTAGGATGTCATCTGATATCCCAGTGCGTGCGGTCCGAAGAGAGCACGCGATGTGCCAAATTTTGCCAGTGTCGGTTAAGTGTTGTGGATCAGGGGAGGGGCGGTCCGGGGTACCAATTTTTTATTCTTCTCCGAATTAGATGAAACTTGGAGTGTAACATCCTACACCGCCAACCGATCTAGAAACTGAAACAATTTAGAAAATCCATTGAAAAATGACGGAGTTGCGGTCCTTCAAACAATGCAAATTTGGGCCCATGTGCCTGTGACCTCATCTCCTCCGAAGATCTCAAACTTAGGATGTCATCTGATATCGCAGTGCGCGCGGTCTGAAGAGAGCACGCGATGTGCCAAATTTTGCAAGTGTCGGTTCAGTGTTGTGGGTCAGGGGAGGGGTGGTCCGAGGTACCAAAATTTAGTTCGTCTCCGAATCATATGAAACTTGGTATATAACATCTACCTTATACGTTGATCATAAAACTGAAAACAGATCGTAAATCCGTTAAAAAATGGCGGAGATTTGGGCCCTCAAACTTTGAATGTGGGCCCGTATTCTTTCTAATAAACAAAATGTTATTCGTCTCTGAATGAGACAAAATTTATAAAAAATAATCAATGTAACTAGCTGATCACAATACTCAAAACAATTTTAAAATCCATTGGAAAATAACGGAGTTACGGGCTCTCAAAATTCGCATTTTGGGCCGGGTTTGACTATTTCCCAATCCCGTCACCCAATTTCGAGGCAGGGGTGGGGTCACTTCCAAACACTTGAGATCAACCCACACATGTTAAGGGAAAGATATAATCATCCTACTTCATATTTTCCGTCCCTTAACTGCGATTCATTGAGCTCATGATTTGGCCTATTATTATACTTCCATGGTGTAACCAAGGAAGTATATTGTTTTTCTACTGAGGTCGTTTTCCGTTTATTTCGAAATACTCAGAAACTGATTGCAGTAGGAACGCGAAATCTCTAGCGAATGTAGGCATCGAAGGTTTACTACATATAATGGTATCCGGATTTCCGCCCAATGTTTCTTGGCGGAGTTATGGCCCTTTTGCGATTATTTTTCATTGTTATTATTATTATTATTATTATTATTATTATTATTCTTATTATTATACTTGACACTTTTGTAATCACTATTACTCGAAAAGTACAAGAAGTAGGACACTAAAACTTGGTAAGTAGGTTGGGGTACATGAGTTCTATGCCTATGGCCCATAACGATTTTGTCCGCACTTTCACCGAGGAGTTATCTCCCTTTATTTGAAAAAATGTCATTTTATTATCTCGGAAATTATAAGAAGCAGAGCATCGAAAATTAGACCGTATGCACATCTCGATATGCACTACTGCCCACGGGCATAAAAACTTGTGTCCGCGCTTTCCCTGAAGAGTTACCGCCCATAGTTGGCAAACCTCTATTTTATTGTACTCTGTTGTCCTCCCGTATCATTCCAGATAACTGTATTTGGTTTTTGTAGTCGTGTTGACCGTTGTCAGCTTAGTCCGAAGAAGAAAATTTGACAGGGTTGGCCATATATTTTTACACTGGGGTGGGGGCAAAATTTTCGCAATTTTTTTTTTTTATTGACATTCATCTATTTAAGTATGTAGATTCCATGAACGAAAACAAACCCATACCGGAAAGGATTTTTGTAATCCGAGAAGAAATGCAAGAGTTACGGGCCCTCAAAGTTTGCAATTTGGTCCCTGTGCTTGTGCTCACATCTCCTCCGAAGATATCGAACTTAGGATGTCATCTGATATCCCAGTGCGTGCGGTCCGAAGAGAGCACGCGATGTGCCAAATTTTGCCAGTGTCGGTTAAGTGTTGTGGATCAGGGGAGGGGCGGTCCGGGGTACCAATTTTTTATTCTTCTCCGAATTAGATGAAACTTGGAGTGTAACATCTACACCGCCAACCGATCTAGAAACTGAAACAATTTAGAAAATCCATTGAAAAATGACGGAGTTGCGGTCCTTCAAACAATGCAAATTTGGGCCCATGTGCCTGTGACCTCATCTCCTCCGAAGATCTCAAACTTAGGATGTCATCTGATATCGCAGTGCGCGCGGTCTGAAGAGAGCACGCGATGTGCCAAATTTTGCAAGTGTCGGTTCAGTGTTGTGGGTCAGGGGAGGGGTGGTCCGAGGTACCAAAATTTAGTTCGTCTCCGAATCATATGAAACTTGGTATATAACATCTACCTTATACGTTGATCATAAAACTGAAAACAGATCGTAAATCCGTTAAAAAATGGCGGAGATTTGGGCCCTCAAACTTTGAATGTGGGCCCGTATTCTTTCTAATAAACAAAATGTTATTCGTCTCTGAATGAGACAAAATTTATAAAAAATAATCAATGTAACTAGCTGATCACAATACTCAAAACAATTTTAAAATCCATTGGAAAATAACGGAGTTACGGGCTCTCAAAATTCGCATTTTGGGCCGGGTTTGACTATTTCCCAATCCCGTCACCCAATTTCGAGGCAGGGGTGGGGTCACTTCCAAACACTTGAGATCAACCCACACATGTTAAGGGAAAGATATAATCATCCTACTTCATATTTTCCGTCCCTTAACTGCGATTCATTGAGCTCATGATTTGGCCTATTATTATACTTCCATGGTGTAACCAAGGAAGTATATTGTTTTTCTACTGAGGTCGTTTTCCGTTTATTTCGAAATACTCAGAAACTGATTGCAGTAGGAACGCGAAATCTCTAGCGAATGTAGGCATCGAAGGTTTACTACATATAATGGTATCCGGATTTCCGCCCAATGTTTCTTGGCGGAGTTATGGCCCTTTTGCGATTATTTTTCATTGTTATTATTATTATTATTATTATTATTATTATTATTCTTATTATTATACTTGACACTTTTGTAATCACTATTACTCGAAAAGTACAAGAAGTAGGACACTAAAACTTGGTAAGTAGGTTGGGGTACATGAGTTCTATGCCTATGGCCCATAACGATTTTGTCCGCACTTTCACCGAGGAGTTATCTCCCTTTATTTGAAAAAATGTCATTTTATTATCTCGGAAATTATAAGAAGCAGAGCATCGAAAATTAGACCGTATGCACATCTCGATATGCACTACTGCCCACGGGCATAAAAACTTGTGTCCGCGCTTTCCCTGAAGAGTTACCGCCCATAGTTGGCAAACCTCTATTTTATTGTACTCTGTTGTCCTCCCGTATCATTCCAGATAACTGTATTTGGTTTTTGTAGTCGTGTTGACCGTTGTCAGCTTAGTCCGAAGAAGAAAATTTGACAGGGTTGGCCATATATTTTTACACTGGGGTGGGGGCAAAATTTTCGCAATTTTTTTTTTTTATTGACATTCATCTATTTAAGTATGTAGATTCCATGAACGAAAACAAACCCATACCGGAAAGGATTTTTGTAATCCGAGAAGAAATGCAAGAGTTACGGGCCCTCAAAGTTTGCAATTTGGTCCCTGTGCTTGTGCTCACATCTCCTCCGAAGATATCGAACTTAGGATGTCATCTGATATCCCAGTGCGTGCGGTCCGAAGAGAGCACGCGATGTGCCAAATTTTGCCAGTGTCGGTTAAGTGTTGTGGATCAGGGGAGGGGCGGTCCGGGGTACCAATTTTTTATTCTTCTCCGAATTAGATGAAACTTGGAGTGTAACATCTACACCGCCAACCGATCTAGAAACTGAAACAATTTAGAAAATCCATTGAAAAATGACGGAGTTGCGGTCCTTCAAACAATGCAAATTTGGGCCCATGTGCCTGTGACCTCATCTCCTCCGAAGATCTCAAACTTAGGATGTCATCTGATATCGCAGTGCGCGCGGTCTGAAGAGAGCACGCGATGTGCCAAATTTTGCAAGTGTCGGTTCAGTGTTGTGGGTCAGGGGAGGGGTGGTCCGAGGTACCAAAATTTAGTTCGTCTCCGAATCATATGAAACTTGGTATATAACATCTACCTTATACGTTGATCATAAAACTGAAAACAGATCGTAAATCCGTTAAAAAATGGCGGAGATTTGGGCCCTCAAACTTTGAATGTGGGCCCGTATTCTTTCTAATAAACAAAATGTTATTCGTCTCTGAATGAGACAAAATTTATAAAAAATAATCAATGTAACTAGCTGATCACAATACTCAAAACAATTTTAAAATCCATTGGAAAATAACGGAGTTACGGGCTCTCAAAATTCGCATTTTGGGCCGGGTTTGACTATTTCCCAATCCCGTCACCCAATTTCGAGGCAGGGGTGGGGTCACTTCCAAACACTTGAGATCAACCCACACATGTTAAGGGAAAGATATAATCATCCTACTTCATATTTTCCGTCCCTTAACTGCGATTCATTGAGCTCATGATTTGGCCTATTATTATACTTCCATGGTGTAACCAAGGAAGTATATTGTTTTTCTACTGAGGTCGTTTTCCGTTTATTTCGAAATACTCAGAAACTGATTGCAGTAGGAACGCGAAATCTCTAGCGAATGTAGGCATCGAAGGTTTACTACATATAATGGTATCCGGATTTCCGCCCAATGTTTCTTGGCGGAGTTATGGCCCTTTTGCGATTATTTTTCATTGTTATTATTATTATTATTATTATTATTATTATTATTCTTATTATTATACTTGACACTTTTGTAATCACTATTACTCGAAAAGTACAAGAAGTAGGACACTAAAACTTGGTAAGTAGGTTGGGGTACATGAGTTCTATGCCTATGGCCCATAACGATTTTGTCCGCACTTTCACCGAGGAGTTATCTCCCTTTATTTGAAAAAATGTCATTTTATTATCTCGGAAATTATAAGAAGCAGAGCATCGAAAATTAGACCGTATGCACATCTCGATATGCACTACTGCCCACGGGCATAAAAACTTGTGTCCGCGCTTTCCCTGAAGAGTTACCGCCCATAGTTGGCAAACCTCTATTTTATTGTACTCTGTTGTCCTCCCGTATCATTCCAGATAACTGTATTTGGTTTTTGTAGTCGTGTTGACCGTTGTCAGCTTAGTCCGAAGA
The DNA here is from genome assembly GCA_032622095.1 of Siphonodentalium dalli. NCBI lineage: Eukaryota > Metazoa > Mollusca > Scaphopoda > Gadilida > Siphonodentaliidae > Siphonodentalium > Siphonodentalium dalli. The sequence continues at coordinate 1,613,200 of CP136069.1, forward strand.
AGAAAATTTGACAGGGTTGGCCATATATTTTTACACTGGGGTGGGGGCAAAATTTTCGCAATTTTTTTTTTTTATTGACATTCATCTATTTAAGTATGTAGATTCCATGAACGAAAACAAACCCATACCGGAAAGGATTTTTGTAATCCGAGAAGAAATGCAAGAGTTACGGGCCCTCAAAGTTTGCAATTTGGTCCCTGTGCTTGTGCTCACATCTCCTCCGAAGATATCGAACTTAGGATGTCATCTGATATCCCAGTGCGTGCGGTCCGAAGAGAGCACGCGATGTGCCAAATTTTGCCAGTGTCGGTTAAGTGTTGTGGATCAGGGGAGGGGCGGTCCGGGGTACCAATTTTTTATTCTTCTCCGAATTAGATGAAACTTGGAGTGTAACATCTACACCGCCAACCGATCTAGAAACTGAAACAATTTAGAAAATCCATTGAAAAATGACGGAGTTGCGGTCCTTCAAACAATGCAAATTTGGGCCCATGTGCCTGTGACCTCATCTCCTCCGAAGATCTCAAACTTAGGATGTCATCTGATATCGCAGTGCGCGCGGTCTGAAGAGAGCACGCGATGTGCCAAATTTTGCAAGTGTCGGTTCAGTGTTGTGGGTCAGGGGAGGGGTGGTCCGAGGTACCAAAATTTAGTTCGTCTCCGAATCATATGAAACTTGGTATATAACATCTACCTTATACGTTGATCATAAAACTGAAAACAGATCGTAAATCCGTTAAAAAATGGCGGAGATTTGGGCCCTCAAACTTTGAATGTGGGCCCGTATTCTTTCTAATAAACAAAATGTTATTCGTCTCTGAATGAGACAAAATTTATAAAAAATAATCAATGTAACTAGCTGATCACAATACTCAAAACAATTTTAAAATCCATTGGAAAATAACGGAGTTACGGGCTCTCAAAATTCGCATTTTGGGCCGGGTTTGACTATTTCCCAATCCCGTCACCCAATTTCGAGGCAGGGGTGGGGTCACTTCCAAACACTTGAGATCAACCCACACATGTTAAGGGAAAGATATAATCATCCTACTTCATATTTTCCGTCCCTTAACTGCGATTCATTGAGCTCATGATTTGGCCTATTATTATACTTCCATGGTGTAACCAAGGAAGTATATTGTTTTTCTACTGAGGTCGTTTTCCGTTTATTTCGAAATACTCAGAAACTGATTGCAGTAGGAACGCGAAATCTCTAGCGAATGTAGGCATCGAAGGTTTACTACATATAATGGTATCCGGATTTCCGCCCAATGTTTCTTGGCGGAGTTATGGCCCTTTTGCGATTATTTTTCATTGTTATTATTATTATTATTATTATTATTATTATTATTCTTATTATTATACTTGACACTTTTGTAATCACTATTACTCGAAAAGTACAAGAAGTAGGACACTAAAACTTGGTAAGTAGGTTGGGGTACATGAGTTCTATGCCTATGGCCCATAACGATTTTGTCCGCACTTTCACCGAGGAGTTATCTCCCTTTATTTGAAAAAATGTCATTTTATTATCTCGGAAATTATAAGAAGCAGAGCATCGAAAATTAGACCGTATGCACATCTCGATATGCACTACTGCCCACGGGCATAAAAACTTGTGTCCGCGCTTTCCCTGAAGAGTTACCGCCCATAGTTGGCAAACCTCTATTTTATTGTACTCTGTTGTCCTCCCGTATCATTCCAGATAACTGTATTTGGTTTTTGTAGTCGTGTTGACCGTTGTCAGCTTAGTCCGAAGAAGAAAATTTGACAGGGTTGGCCATATATTTTTACACTGGGGTGGGGGCAAAATTTTCGCAATTTTTTTTTTTTATTGACATTCATCTATTTAAGTATGTAGATTCCATGAACGAAAACAAACCCATACCGGAAAGGATTTTTGTAATCCGAGAAGAAATGCAAGAGTTACGGGCCCTCAAAGTTTGCAATTTGGTCCCTGTGCTTGTGCTCACATCTCCTCCGAAGATATCGAACTTAGGATGTCATCTGATATCCCAGTGCGTGCGGTCCGAAGAGAGCACGCGATGTGCCAAATTTTGCCAGTGTCGGTTAAGTGTTGTGGATCAGGGGAGGGGCGGTCCGGGGTACCAATTTTTTATTCTTCTCCGAATTAGATGAAACTTGGAGTGTAACATCTACACCGCCAACCGATCTAGAAACTGAAACAATTTAGAAAATCCATTGAAAAATGACGGAGTTGCGGTCCTTCAAACAATGCAAATTTGGGCCCATGTGCCTGTGACCTCATCTCCTCCGAAGATCTCAAACTTAGGATGTCATCTGATATCGCAGTGCGCGCGGTCTGAAGAGAGCACGCGATGTGCCAAATTTTGCAAGTGTCGGTTCAGTGTTGTGGGTCAGGGGAGGGGTGGTCCGAGGTACCAAAATTTAGTTCGTCTCCGAATCATATGAAACTTGGTATATAACATCTACCTTATACGTTGATCATAAAACTGAAAACAGATCGTAAATCCGTTAAAAAATGGCGGAGATTTGGGCCCTCAAACTTTGAATGTGGGCCCGTATTCTTTCTAATAAACAAAATGTTATTCGTCTCTGAATGAGACAAAATTTATAAAAAATAATCAATGTAACTAGCTGATCACAATACTCAAAACAATTTTAAAATCCATTGGAAAATAACGGAGTTACGGGCTCTCAAAATTCGCATTTTGGGCCGGGTTTGACTATTTCCCAATCCCGTCACCCAATTTCGAGGCAGGGGTGGGGTCACTTCCAAACACTTGAGATCAACCCACACATGTTAAGGGAAAGATATAATCATCCTACTTCATATTTTCCGTCCCTTAACTGCGATTCATTGAGCTCATGATTTGGCCTATTATTATACTTCCATGGTGTAACCAAGGAAGTATATTGTTTTTCTACTGAGGTCGTTTTCCGTTTATTTCGAAATACTCAGAAACTGATTGCAGTAGGAACGCGAAATCTCTAGCGAATGTAGGCATCGAAGGTTTACTACATATAATGGTATCCGGATTTCCGCCCAATGTTTCTTGGCGGAGTTATGGCCCTTTTGCGATTATTTTTCATTGTTATTATTATTATTATTATTATTATTATTATTATTCTTATTATTATACTTGACACTTTTGTAATCACTATTACTCGAAAAGTACAAGAAGTAGGACACTAAAACTTGGTAAGTAGGTTGGGGTACATGAGTTCTATGCCTATGGCCCATAACGATTTTGTCCGCACTTTCACCGAGGAGTTATCTCCCTTTATTTGAAAAAATGTCATTTTATTATCTCGGAAATTATAAGAAGCAGAGCATCGAAAATTAGACCGTATGCACATCTCGATATGCACTACTGCCCACGGGCATAAAAACTTGTGTCCGCGCTTTCCCTGAAGAGTTACCGCCCATAGTTGGCAAACCTCTATTTTATTGTACTCTGTTGTCCTCCCGTATCATTCCAGATAACTGTATTTGGTTTTTGTAGTCGTGTTGACCGTTGTCAGCTTAGTCCGAAGAAGAAAATTTGACAGGGTTGGCCATATATTTTTACACTGGGGTGGGGGCAAAATTTTCGCAATTTTTTTTTTTTATTGACATTCATCTATTTAAGTATGTAGATTCCATGAACGAAAACAAACCCATACCGGAAAGGATTTTTGTAATCCGAGAAGAAATGCAAGAGTTACGGGCCCTCAAAGTTTGCAATTTGGTCCCTGTGCTTGTGCTCACATCTCCTCCGAAGATATCGAACTTAGGATGTCATCTGATATCCCAGTGCGTGCGGTCCGAAGAGAGCACGCGATGTGCCAAATTTTGCCAGTGTCGGTTAAGTGTTGTGGATCAGGGGAGGGGCGGTCCGGGGTACCAATTTTTTATTCTTCTCCGAATTAGATGAAACTTGGAGTGTAACATCTACACCGCCAACCGATCTAGAAACTGAAACAATTTAGAAAATCCATTGAAAAATGACGGAGTTGCGGTCCTTCAAACAATGCAAATTTGGGCCCATGTGCCTGTGACCTCATCTCCTCCGAAGATCTCAAACTTAGGATGTCATCTGATATCGCAGTGCGCGCGGTCTGAAGAGAGCACGCGATGTGCCAAATTTTGCAAGTGTCGGTTCAGTGTTGTGGGTCAGGGGAGGGGTGGTCCGAGGTACCAAAATTTAGTTCGTCTCCGAATCATATGAAACTTGGTATATAACATCTACCTTATACGTTGATCATAAAACTGAAAACAGATCGTAAATCCGTTAAAAAATGGCGGAGATTTGGGCCCTCAAACTTTGAATGTGGGCCCGTATTCTTTCTAATAAACAAAATGTTATTCGTCTCTGAATGAGACAAAATTTATAAAAAATAATCAATGTAACTAGCTGATCACAATACTCAAAACAATTTTAAAATCCATTGGAAAATAACGGAGTTACGGGCTCTCAAAATTCGCATTTTGGGCCGGGTTTGACTATTTCCCAATCCCGTCACCCAATTTCGAGGCAGGGGTGGGGTCACTTCCAAACACTTGAGATCAACCCACACATGTTAAGGGAAAGATATAATCATCCTACTTCATATTTTCCGTCCCTTAACTGCGATTCATTGAGCTCATGATTTGGCCTATTATTATACTTCCATGGTGTAACCAAGGAAGTATATTGTTTTTCTACTGAGGTCGTTTTCCGTTTATTTCGAAATACTCAGAAACTGATTGCAGTAGGAACGCGAAATCTCTAGCGAATGTAGGCATCGAAGGTTTACTACATATAATGGTATCCGGATTTCCGCCCAATGTTTCTTGGCGGAGTTATGGCCCTTTTGCGATTATTTTTCATTGTTATTATTATTATTATTATTATTATTATTATTATTCTTATTATTATACTTGACACTTTTGTAATCACTATTACTCGAAAAGTACAAGAAGTAGGACACTAAAACTTGGTAAGTAGGTTGGGGTACATGAGTTCTATGCCTATGGCCCATAACGATTTTGTCCGCACTTTCACCGAGGAGTTATCTCCCTTTATTTGAAAAAATGTCATTTTATTATCTCGGAAATTATAAGAAGCAGAGCATCGAAAATTAGACCGTATGCACATCTCGATATGCACTACTGCCCACGGGCATAAAAACTTGTGTCCGCGCTTTCCCTGAAGAGTTACCGCCCATAGTTGGCAAACCTCTATTTTATTGTACTCTGTTGTCCTCCCGTATCATTCCAGATAACTGTATTTGGTTTTTGTAGTCGTGTTGACCGTTGTCAGCTTAGTCCGAAGAAGAAAATTTGACAGGGTTGGCCATATATTTTTACACTGGGGTGGGGGCAAAATTTTCGCAATTTTTTTTTTTTATTGACATTCATCTATTTAAGTATGTAGATTCCATGAACGAAAACAAACCCATACCGGAAAGGATTTTTGTAATCCGAGAAGAAATGCAAGAGTTACGGGCCCTCAAAGTTTGCAATTTGGTCCCTGTGCTTGTGCTCACATCTCCTCCGAAGATATCGAACTTAGGATGTCATCTGATATCCCAGTGCGTGCGGTCCGAAGAGAGCACGCGATGTGCCAAATTTTGCCAGTGTCGGTTAAGTGTTGTGGATCAGGGGAGGGGCGGTCCGGGGTACCAATTTTTTATTCTTCTCCGAATTAGATGAAACTTGGAGTGTAACATCTACACCGCCAACCGATCTAGAAACTGAAACAATTTAGAAAATCCATTGAAAAATGACGGAGTTGCGGTCCTTCAAACAATGCAAATTTGGGCCCATGTGCCTGTGACCTCATCTCCTCCGAAGATCTCAAACTTAGGATGTCATCTGATATCGCAGTGCGCGCGGTCTGAAGAGAGCACGCGATGTGCCAAATTTTGCAAGTGTCGGTTCAGTGTTGTGGGTCAGGGGAGGGGTGGTCCGAGGTACCAAAATTTAGTTCGTCTCCGAATCATATGAAACTTGGTATATAACATCTACCTTATACGTTGATCATAAAACTGAAAACAGATCGTAAATCCGTTAAAAAATGGCGGAGATTTGGGCCCTCAAACTTTGAATGTGGGCCCGTATTCTTTCTAATAAACAAAATGTTATTCGTCTCTGAATGAGACAAAATTTATAAAAAATAATCAATGTAACTAGCTGATCACAATACTCAAAACAATTTTAAAATCCATTGGAAAATAACGGAGTTACGGGCTCTCAAAATTCGCATTTTGGGCCGGGTTTGACTATTTCCCAATCCCGTCACCCAATTTCGAGGCAGGGGTGGGGTCACTTCCAAACACTTGAGATCAACCCACACATGTTAAGGGAAAGATATAATCATCCTACTTCATATTTTCCGTCCCTTAACTGCGATTCATTGAGCTCATGATTTGGCCTATTATTATACTTCCATGGTGTAACCAAGGAAGTATATTGTTTTTCTACTGAGGTCGTTTTCCGTTTATTTCGAAATACTCAGAAACTGATTGCAGTAGGAACGCGAAATCTCTAGCGAATGTAGGCATCGAAGGTTTACTACATATAATGGTATCCGGATTTCCGCCCAATGTTTCTTGGCGGAGTTATGGCCCTTTTGCGATTATTTTTCATTGTTATTATTATTATTATTATTATTATTATTATTATTCTTATTATTATACTTGACACTTTTGTAATCACTATTACTCGAAAAGTACAAGAAGTAGGACACTAAAACTTGGTAAGTAGGTTGGGGTACATGAGTTCTATGCCTATGGCCCATAACGATTTTGTCCGCACTTTCACCGAGGAGTTATCTCCCTTTATTTGAAAAAATGTCATTTTATTATCTCGGAAATTATAAGAAGCAGAGCATCGAAAATTAGACCGTATGCACATCTCGATATGCACTACTGCCCACGGGCATAAAAACTTGTGTCCGCGCTTTCCCTGAAGAGTTACCGCCCATAGTTGGCAAACCTCTATTTTATTGTACTCTGTTGTCCTCCCGTATCATTCCAGATAACTGTATTTGGTTTTTGTAGTCGTGTTGACCGTTGTCAGCTTAGTCCGAAGAAGAAAATTTGACAGGGTTGGCCATATATTTTTACACTGGGGTGGGGGCAAAATTTTCGCAATTTTTTTTTTTATTGACATTCATCTATTTAAGTATGTAGATTCCATGAACGAAAACAAACCCATACCGGAAAGGATTTTTGTAATCCGAGAAGAAATGCAAGAGTTACGGGCCCTCAAAGTTTGCAAGTGTCGGTCCAGTATTGTGGGTCAGGGGAGGGGTGGTCTGCGGTGCCAATTTTTAATTCTTCTCCGAATCATATGAAACTTGGGATATAACATAAATATGTCTATCCAAATGTAATTCGCGAACTATGAACGAATGTTGTACAAGCTCACATCTCATTCCCCAAACTATCCGTTACCTATTCATAAAAGTCATATTATGCTACACGCGAAACGGAGATAACTTTTGGGAAATCCAGAGTCCAAAACGGATCCAAATCGACCTGTCCCAGAAAAGTCGTTCATTTTGTTTTCACTTTTTGAAAAAGGCTCCAATATTTCAACCAAAACTTTTGGACTTAGAACATTATTTTTTTCTCAGTCAAGTGAAAAGAGCTCTTCAAAATAATTCCGCTTATATATATAATATATATTATCTATATATACGCCAAAAATTTGTCACTCCCCTCTCTCCTTCCTCCGGCTACCCCATCCTCCGTGGGATGGAACCTACCTCCGATTCGAATACACCCGTCATGCCGCGGTCCAGTCTCATTCCTCTACCAGAGAACTGATAGAACGCCCGTCGAATTCCAACAATCATTTCCAGAGTGCTATATTGGTATGAGTTCATATCGGAGCCGTTATAAAGCAAATAACTTGGATTTTAATATAAACCCACCTATTCGTAAATTGTGTAGCCCATGGTGTGTGGTAAATTATCATTTTATCGTGTATAGTGTGTCATGAGCTATCTGCGTGCGTGCATTTCACTTTTGTATTTTCTTTCGCATCTTCAACGCACTGCATATCATATACAACCAAACAAAATACAAACATTACATTAATTTGATCACACAAGACTTCGTTATATGGTGTATATTTCTACTAACGTAATGACGACGTATAGCCAATTATTCCATTTGCGATAACAACGATAACACATAGAAACATGCAAACATCATCAGTTTCGTAAGATCAATTTGTATATTGTTATAAACCGTAGTATACTGCTGATAGACATTCAATTCTTTCCGTGAGTATATGTCTGCCGAATTGGAAATGACTCCTTTTATACTTTCGCAAACTAAAACACCACTGATAGTTTCGTACTCCGTCATTTAAGTCTTGTCAAAAAAGCAAACGTGAAACATCCGCTCATTATTCCTACCATAAAGGAATCTACTTATAGAGAACGCTCTTTTCTGTTCGATTACGTTCAAACTATTTGTGTGTTGTTGATAATCACTCATTATATTCTTCGGACCGAACGTTCATTAAGCGCGCTTCATGTTATATATGCGAAAACCGACCCACGTGTTTATTGTTTTATATCCGATTCGAATATAAAAAGCATCTTTACATTACCTTTAGTTTGGTATTATTCGTATTTGATGATTAAAATACACCAAAGCATGTTAAAAAAAAAAAAAACTAGTAGATAATTTGACGGGATTCGAACTCACGTCGCAATAAAACACAAACTGAAGGTTTGACGCTCTCGCCACTCAGCTACGGACTACGCTGTTAATTTATAAGAAAATATATTAGTATTAAATATATAGGCATATAACTGTGTATAAACTTTATATCAAAACTGATTGAAATGCGTGACTATATATACCCCTTGTCGCTATACGGGGAACGGGAAAATGCACCTATTCTTCCCACCAAATCCAAACGGGCTAATTAAAGAGCAAGGTAATGTCCGTAGCAGGTACATTTGGATATTCTATTCAAGCCACCCCCCGAATATAAAAAGCATCTTTACATTATCTTTAGTTTGGTATTATTCGTATTTGATGATTAAAATACACCAAAGCATGTTAAAAAAAAAAAAAAATAGTAGATAATTTGACGGGATTCGAACTCACGTCGCAATAAAACACAAACTGAAGGTTTGACGCTGTCACCACTCAGCTACGCACTGCGCTGTTAATTTATAAGAAAATATATTAGTATTAAATATATAGGCATATAACTGTGTATAAACTTTATATCAAAACTGATTGAAATGCGTGACTATATATACCCCTTGCCGCTATATACGGGGAACGGGAAAATGCACCTATTCTTCCCACCAAATCCAAACGGGCTAATTAAAGAGCAAGGTAATGCCCGTAGCAGGTACATTTGGATATTCTATTCAAGCCACCCCCCCCCAATCTTGACCGCTATACTTTAAAAGTAACCTACCCAGCGGAGAATGCAAGATGGGGTGGGTTGAGACTTTTGGTAAATTCCACCGAAAATCGCAAAGGGGCAACATTCAAACATCGAGATAAAAACATTTTGACGAGTACATCTGATGGGTAGTTTTCACGCGCATCTAAAGTGTCATTTTCGAATTTTCAGATGGAACGGTTTACTCGTGACAACGCTATATATAATAAATATGTATACTTCTGTAGTCTATCACTAGCCGATTTTTAGCCCCAAATCCAAACGGGCTGATGTAGGCGCGGGTTTAATGCGGTGGTACATAAGCCGGCATAATGTAGGTATGCCTCTAAAATTTGACCTCTCTAATATAAACGCAACCTGCTCAAGGGAGTGTTTATGTCGGGTGGGTTCAGATTTGGAAAATTCCACCGAAGATCAAATTGGCAAAATTACTCCGAAAATCATATATTGAGATAAAAACTTTTCGATGAGTGGATGTGATAAGTAGTATCTAAACGCAAGATTAGTACACTTTTTAATGATTTATATTGAGCGGTTTAACCCTGGTAGCGTACAACGTTGTGACGGGTGATATATATTACTCAAATTCAAACCCTCTCTTCATGACGCAAATTCAAACGGACTTATCAAGAAGCAAGGCAAATGCATGAATATGCTCACATATATACTATATAGGTATGTCCGCTCTACTATAAAAGTAACCTATTGTCACGATTTGACCTATCCAAAACACTCCCCGGACAACAGTTTTCCTAGGTATCAAATTTCGTCGAAATCCGTTCGTTTTACCCGATTTGACCTTGAACTGACCATTTCGAAGGTCAATGTCAGGTCGGGGTCACGACTTGACCAGCCCAAAGACTCCCCGGACAAAAGTACCCCTAGGTATCAAATTTCGTGGAAATCCGTCTGTTTTACCCGATTTGACCTTGGATTGACAATTTTGAAGGCCAAGGTCAGGTCGAGATGGGATGGGATGGAATACCATGGAAGTATATCTGATTCCATGGAATCTGACCTCTAGTTTGTGTTTAATATTGAGAATTCCAGAATGTTGAACAGTTTGAGAAAAATTGGGGAGGGGTGGTAACACATCAAAGTTCAACCCCCTGTCGCCACATCCATTTTATTTACAAATATTACCATATTTATTCCAACCCATATTGTCACAGACCTCAAATCCTTACTGTCAGGGCGTGCGGACAGGGGGGGGGGTGACAACAGCATGTTGATAGCAGTCCGCCCTTCTGCTAAACTGCTCTAAGTCTACTGGTTAGAAGTTAGAACAACAAACTATTTTAGTTGGTAGCTTGATGAGCCCCAAATCCGTTGAATCCAAGTAAATAATTGATAGGAATACCTCAGACAAAGTATGGGATGGGTAATGTATATGTATATTGGTTAAAAATGCCAAAAGTTGCGCATGTCGCCAACATTTAAAATTACCCCACACAATACAGGGTATATATTTCATCTGATTTTGAAAGAATCCATACATACTTTTTCACGAGAATCCAGGGTAATTTGCGAGAATATTTACGAGAATCTAGGTTTGGATTCTCGCCGAAATATAGGCCCTGCAATAATGCTGAAATGGTCATTGTCACCCTTTTTCGCCCAGTCGGCTACCCAGCTTTTTTTTTATTTTCAGTTGGGTACCCAGCTTTTTTTAAATTTGAGTTGGGTATACTTTATGAAATCTCTAACAGAGGGTGATTTAATTAGTGAACGACGTCAGTGAAATGAACCTGTTCAATTTGTGATCACTTTATGAATTGATATAGGCTATATTTGTCACGATGTTTAAAAATAATAGCGGAGAAGAAATGTCGGCCAAGTCATATGGGTAGGTCTACTGTAGTCTGATTTAACAAAGCTGGGTACCCAAATATAAATGTTACAAAAGCTGGGTACCCAAATATAAATGTTACAAAAGCTGGGAACCCAACTGATAGTTTTAAAAAGTTGGATAATATCAACTGAACGAAAGGTGGTGACAAATAATCATGTCTAATAATGGGGCGTGTTCAATGTTATGTTTTAGGAACAAGTGGCGTTTAAAACAGGGCATTGAGGGCAACGTCCCTGTAGTCATTTGTCGTTTATGGGGGAGGCATCAATTCAAAATTTTACCTCAACCAAATACATAAATCCTAATATTGCTCAATACAACGTTCTTGTTTGCTATTCGACTACATTCCAGCTGAAATAATTATTGTGACAACGTCATAACTTCCTTCCAACAGCTCCAGTCATTTGAACATTGACACAACGTATCAATATGACGTGATTCTTTGTCGTAAACAATGCACTATGATACGCACGTAATGTAAAGTTTGTAAAATGAAATTATTTTTTGCAAAGTTCTATAGATGCATGCCCATTGCTCTGGGCAGCGGGGCGCATAACAAACATCATGTGACTTGACTCCAGAGATTGTCGGTGGATGTAAGAGGAGGAACTTGACGACAGGGATGCCGATTGGTTCTCACGGCCCGCCAAATTTGGTAAAAAACAGAACTTGGCAGTTATCATGCCTGACACATCATTACTTGTAACTTTATGTACGTATAGGTTGAATATGTTTTCATTGTGTGATTTTCCAACAATCAGTAGGAAATGTTTTGTTTACACCTCCAGTAACATATATTATTTCAACTTTTAGACTTAAACATTGTCTGAAATTAACACCATTTGGAAATTTATGTTGCAGTTATGTTGCAAATACTAGTACTAGTACACCCTTTCATTCACCCCTGAATATACCATCCCTGCCATTAAGTATGTGCTAGTACTAGTAATCATACAAGAATGGCCTGGTTGACAAATACACGAAACATTGAATGCATTGGCGTCATATTGTTTGGTAAATACTTTACATGGCCATTTTCCAGCTGTTTAAATTTTTCGCACATAAATGAAACGAACGCTCTTTATGTATGACATTTCTGGAACGCTCCGTGTAAATAGCTGATTTTTTGGTACCCAAACATCGTGGTCAATGTTGTATTTGTTATGACCTCAATGCATCTTTTTGTGACATGTATTTATCGACCTATTTCGATGCGGGGAAACATTTCCCAAGTGAATATTATAGAGCAAACCACGAAGTGGATTTAAGGTACCTGTTTGAAAATATCGAATTAAGGGCGGGTTGTTCAAATATAGTTACATGTAGCCTACATGCACTTAGCATTTTGCAAACTCCATGTAGTGTTCGACCCCATACCCATGCAGGGCGCCAATCGAGGGGACTGAACTCCGTTTTGCAGCTCAGCATTTTCTTTAACGAAAGGGGTGACTCATGGTGCAATTGTAAATTCCTATTTGGCAGTACACAACCCCCCCCCCCCCACACAGTTATATAGGCATGATAGGTTATACAGCATATAACTGGAGGTGGAATTGTGTCCACTGGTGTAGCCTAAACTTAATTAGGCCTAGGCCTATTCGTGGAAATCCACAAGCAGGGACGTGACTAGATGGTTTCCGCGTTGGGGAGGGGGTTTCCACCTTGGAATTTACAACTGCACCCCTTTGGGGTTTAATTTCCCAAATTACTGCTCCGCCACGGTCTGGATGGTAGCATTATTCTATCATTGGTATCCAATTGTTGCCACGGCCAGGAGCGGAATGGAATACACTGATATTTTTTTTTAGATCCTAACCTGAAGTTGCAGACTCCTAACACATAGACTGGCCTCAAGATTTCTAATTGTTGGAAATTTCCAACCTGAGACCCCCCCCCCCAACCATAAGGTCAGAAAATTTCCAACTGATTCCATATCAATCTAATTTTACCAAAAAGTAATATGCAAATGATCTAAAAACAAATAAAAATTCTTGCAAAATCAAACTACGAGAACAATCTCAACCTATAAATTATAATAGTGTTGGTGTAACCGTGTGAAAGTTCCAACTAATGTTGTGTCATGTATGAAATATCCAACTGTTGACAATATTGCCATAGTTTGGCCGTGGTGGGAATGTGAGACACCCGTGAATTCGTGCAACACCCCTGCCGCATAGGTCAACATGACCGCTTTCGCATATCGCTGCTCCCAGCGCACTATGTATACGTTCATGATTGAACTATACCTGCCGCCATGTCCCTAAATCCATGCATTACCATACATGGATCGTGAAATTTAGGTAGTAATTAAAATGCCATCACACGAAACTGACACCATTTTGTTTTCGTTTCTAAGAATTGAAGGTTTAAACTTCAAATTCAAACTTTAAGTTGCTTGTGTAGGAAATCAATCCGACGACGCATGCTTATCGTTGAAATTCCAAGTTATTCGACACGATATTCTCAACTAAAGTACTTACCGGTACTTCTTCGAGTCCATAGCTGGTGATGGCGTTAAGTGGTGCATTATCCAAGTAATAATCCATTAAATGAGAATGATCACCCAAAATCAAATGCAAGTTCAGTCAATAAACCAGAACGTTATTTGAACAAGAAACACGCGACCTGTTAAGAATGACGTTACAATTACGCTGCGACGTAATCGACCGATTTCTCCGCACTGTGACCAACGTTGGGCCAACATTGGTCCAACGTCGACATCTAACGCACTTACTAACCTCACATATCGCCTTGTGCGTTACGTTTTCAACGTCGGGCCAACGTTAAACCAGCGGTAAAACACAACGTTGGCCCAACGTCGGTTGCCCAACGTCGGACCAACGTAGCCGTGCCATCTGGGGTTGATTGTTGTCAGACAGCCACGACAGAGGACGAGCTAGCCGACCGACGGCAAAAATGCCAGCTAACTAAACAACCATAGGGCATGGCATTTGTGCAGTTTGCAGTTCAATTTTGCCAACGTATGAACGCAACCTTAATGTCTGAAAAGATGAATCAGTATTGAATATTTATGTCTGCCAGACTAATAAAAACGTGGTTTAATAATATTTATGTTATTTTATGACGTTTTGGTCCTTCACTCATACAAATAGTTCTGCCAATGGCTGCCAAAGAAACTAAAACTAAAATATGCAATGAAAAATGTTTTATTTATTTTATTGTGTTACCGTCTTAAAATATGGAGTATATTTTCGTCAATTCTCGCCCGGCTGTTATGACTGACCACACTCTAAATAAAGTTTAGTTACGCGTGACTAAATTTTAGTCAACTTTTAAGGTCAAAACTCCTCCGACTGAACAATCGATAACTAAATCTTGACAAATTTTTAGTCAATTCTTAACTAAACTATTTCTGACTAAACATTGTTGACTAAATATATACTGTCTAAATAGAGTTGCCTCGATTTCCTCCTACACAATTTTAGTTAATTGTAACCCAATAAATTGGGTCAAAATTACTTAGTTAACTCTTGACCCAATATTTAGTCAGATTTTAACACAATATGTAACTAAATCATTGGGTTACACAAAGTAACCAAATGGAATTGGGTTATTAAATTAACTTAATATTTAGTAGCCTTTAACTAATATTGAGTCATGTATGACTAAATAACGTGGATCAAAGGTGATTAAATATCGGGTGAAAAGTTACTAAATATTGGGTCATCATAGCCTTTCTTAACACATACAAAATTATGAAAAACATCCATCAATGAATTAAGAGTTTAGTAAAGATATAAAACAATACACCTAAAGGGGTTTTATTGTTTCTTTAATACTAAATATGTAAATGCCCTTGTGATATATACAAAGACAGGTTTTAGGTCAATAAGCGAGATCACTGAGTCGAGGCCATGTTGCATTCATCCAGCCCCGTTCCGCGCTGTCCTACGGGTCAGTTCTGGAGGGGCATTCCATATATGGAATATGCATGATTCAATATATGGAGCTTTAGAATATTCATTAATTCCATATATTGAATCATGAAAATTCAAAAGTTCCATATGTGGAAAGCACCTTCATAGCTTTGACCTGTAGCACTTAAAACTGCGGACTGGGGCCGGATGAATCCAATATGGCAACGACACAGTTGTCTCGCTTATATTCCAACAACCAAAGAGGGGTGAGAATTTGTACCATCGTGCGGGGAGGGGTCATTACTGGTATGACTTTCTTGTACTCTAATATAACCACTTCCGATAGGCAGTTGAGCGACACTCCAGGGGGGGGGGGTAAATTCACCAACTATGAAGGCCAGCCCCACCCATGTAGGGGTTGGTAGTTCACCACTCTGTGTGGTATGCCGTTGATACAATTATATAGCTCTATTGAAAGTTATAAAATAACAAAATGACGCACATTTAAACCATTGCTATGTAAACAGAACTGTTACAGTGAATTGTCAGCAAACATTTCTAATCGCGAAAGTATGTTCAAATAATTTAGTCTAATTATTATTAAAATATTTTTCAATACTTTGACCTTTTCTAAAATCGGACTAATTGGACATTGATCAACAATGCCATAGTGAACATTGTAGATAGCGCATAGTGAAAATCTCACTGCGAACGATTATCCATGAATTTACTGTATACTGTAAATACAATCGTTGTCATTGTTGCGATGCATTTTTTTTGGCACCACATGAATTTACTATATACGGTAATCGCTGTCATTGTTGCGATGCGTGTTTTTTGCACCACATGAATTTACTGTATACGGTAATCGTTGTCATTGTTGCGATGCATGGTTTTGGCACCACATGAATTTACTATATACGGTAATCGTTGTCATTGTTGCGATGCATGGTTTTGGCACCACATGAATTTACTGTATACGGTAAATACAATCGTTGTCGTTATTGAGATGAATTTTTTTTAGCACCACATGAATTTACAACTACGATTAGCTAAATGTAGTCGTAACTCTCTCTGTGAATTGCGAAACCACCCTCACGCCTAAAATAAAGTGATGTTTCCAGTAGAGAAGGAAAAATAGCATGGTCGAGTGACCGAAAATTAATTAAATTTGTTTTTAATTTTTTGACTTGGCACAACAGATGATACAGTACATGTCCTGGTATAACAGAAAACAATAGGCACATTATTTACTGGAAGGTATAAATATGCCTGTAAGCAATTTTAATAGAAACATGGTTGTTGAACTGGCCCGTATACACAAAGGTGCCGCCAAACCTCAAATTTCAGTTTAAATAATGCAGACCGGTGATTGATAGGCACAGTTTTACTACAATCAGATATCGATAAGTGTGAATTTTGTTTTCTTTCGGTTATTGCGTTTGTAAACAATATTCAAGGTGTCGATAAAATTAGTAGTGGTGGATGTCTGGACTGAGGGTGTGCGTATTACCGGAAACATCACTCTTTTGCAGGCCTATAATGTATACCAATTTCGACCCTTCTGAAACTTAATTTACTATAGCACGAATCAGGCTTTCCATTGTGGAGAGAAGAAGGAAGAAGACTACTAGTATAGAAGTTGAATTCACATTTATGTAAGGAAATCTAGAACCACTGTTGAATTACAGCTACTCTCTAAAAAACACTGCGTAGAAACGCTACACACTTTGTACACATATATGTGTAACATCTGCTCCCCAACAATTATGTGTAGAAACTGTAGAGCAATTTTTGGTACACACAATATGTGTAGCTCCATACACACATGTATGTGTAGTCGCTATACACTTATGTGTAGTAAAACGTTGGTAGACAGTTACTACACAGTTAGTACACAGATAATACACAGTTAGTGTGTACTTTATTTATACACATTTGTGTACATAGTACACAGTAGTGTGTACTTTATTTATACCCATCTGTGTAACAACCTACACAATTTGTAGTTTGATATTGAAAGCGATAATTATTAGCCAAAATAAATCATGAAAAACATGCTATCATATGTTATATATTCTGAATGGAATATTACATTGACATTTACATGTACTGGTATAATAAATTTGCAATGACATAGAAATGGGCAAGAAAAGTTTTAACTCACTATCTATCTAAGTTTTTCCGGTTCAATATAATTGTTTAATTGCCAATTTATTTTACAGGCAAATGACAATGCCAACTATGGGTGATGTTCGATCAATTAAGCCTACTGGTTGTATATCCAATAGCACATTCCTCGGGATTTTATTCTGGGTAACATTTTTCTGACAATGCTGTGTTTTCTCAACAAAATTTATCAATATGATACTTTAATTATCAGTTTTTGAAGCCACTTCTTCAATTGACAGGGCACGAGGATCTTCGGATTGACTCCAAGCCACCTCTCCCATGTCAATGACATGAAGATCTTTCAAAAACTGAGAATGAAAGTAAATATATTGATAAATTTTGTTGTGAAAACACAGCATTGTCATGAAAAACATGCTATCATATGTTATATATGCTGAAAGGACCTCATATTACATTGGCATTTACATGTACTGGTATAATAAATTTGCAATGACAATGAAATGGGCAAGAAAAGTTTTAACTCACTATTTATCTAAGTTTTTCCGGTTCAATATAATTGTTTAATTGCCATTTATTTTACAGGCAAATGACAATACCAAATATGGGTGATGTTCGATCAATTAAACGTACTGGATGTATATCTAATAGCACATTCCTCGGGATTTTATTCTGGGTAACATTTTTCTGACAATGCTGTGTTTTCTCAATTTTTTTTATCAATATGATACTTTAATTATCAGTTTTTGAAGCCACTTCTTCAATTGACAGGGCACGAGGATCTTCGGATTGACTCCAAGCCACCTCTCCCATGTCAATGACATGAAGATCTTTCAAAAACTGAGAATGAAAGTAAATATATTGATAAATTTTGTTGTGAAAACACAGCATTGTCATGAAAAACATGCTATCATATGTTATATATGCTGAAAGGACCTCATATTACATTGGCATTTACATGTACTGGTATAATAAATTTGCAATGACAATGAAATGGGCAAGAAAAGTTTTAACTCACTATTTATCTAAGTTTTTCCGGTTCAATATAATTGTTTAATTGCCATTTATTTTACAGGCAAATGACAATACCAAATATGGGTGATGTTCGATCAATTAAACGTACTGGATGTATATCTAATAGCACATTCCTCGGGATTTTATTCTGGGTATCATTTTTCTGACAATGCTGTGTTTTCTCAATTTTTTTTATCAATATGATACTTTCATTCTCAGTTTTTGAAGCCACTTCTTCAATTGACAGGGCATGAGGATCTTCGGATTGACTCCAAGCCACCTCTCCTATGTCAATGACATGAAGATCTTTCAAAAACTGAGAATGGAAGTAAATATATTGATAAATTTTGTTGAGAAAACACAGCATTGTCAGAAAAATGTTATCCAGAATAAAATCCCGAGGAATGTGCTAATAGATATACATCCAGTACGCTTAATTGATCGAACATCACCCATAGTTGGCATTGTCATTTGCCTGTAAAATAAATTGGCAATTAAACAATTATATTGAACCGGAAAAGTTAGATGCAGTCAAGTTTATATTTTAATTGCTTGCATCCAGAATAAGGCATCGAAGTCACCTCTTCGATTGACAGGGTATGAGGATCTTTCGATTGACTCCAAGTCACATCTCCCTTGTCAATGACAAGAGGATTTTTCAAAAACTGAGTGAGCATGAAAATATCATTTAGATAAGTTTTGACAAGAGGACACAACACTCTCCAAAAAGTATCAACCCATTAGTTAGCATATACATGTATAACGGATTTGTGGAATGGAACTTCAGAGAAAGTTGGCATTGAAATTCATATATACCGGTACAATAAAATGGCAATGACAATACAAATAATGCTATTATGAATAGATTTACATACATGTTACATGCATTTTAATAATTGCTCTTATTCTGGAGTCAGCATCAAAGTCACCTCTTCAATTGACAGGGCATGAGGGTCTTTGGAATGATTCCAAGCCACCTCTCCCGCATCAATGACATGAGGATTATTCGAAAACTGAGCATATATTAAATTTATCTTTTTTATCTGTTTTGAACTTTTGACGAGACAGCACTGTCAGATAAGTACTGTTAAAATTTACAAAAGAAGTTACAATTAAAAGTGGGACCAGCAATTTCTGTTGCGTTACATGTACGGTAGTTAGGATACCACCCATGAATCACTTCTCTATTACTTTCATGGTGTATCATGGCATTAAGATTCAGTATCAATGCTTACATTACAATTCAGAAGCAGAATACACAGAACACTGATAAGGTGTCATCACACCAAACACCACGATTATATATGGTCTCTTTGATGTTATTTAATTGTACACCCCACTGACTTATCCTATTTTCAGTAGATAAATAAACCAATATTATATTAAACTGACAACGTTTTTCAATACAATGTTACTACCATTACTTTGATAGAGGAAAGTTTATTCTCAAAGAGTATAATTATTTTACATGAACATTATTTTAATGGTATATAACTATATATCCAACAAATGAAGCTGAAAATTCATATTTCATGTGCTGCAGGAGCCTTCAAACTCTGGTTGACACTACAGTAACAGTTGAGGCACAAGCAGACATGTTCACTGGAGAAATGTTATTAGTTAGTCCACTTCCGCTGTTTCAGTCAGTTAATAAGCTAGAGGAATAATAGTATGACCACTGCTCCAATCCTGTAGTTAGCCAAAATCAAGGCTTCTTTTACCATGATTTTAATGAACAGAGAACAGAAAATTCCTTAGTTGAATATTGTCAGATCATCAATTACAATAATGTGACTTATCATCCATCCTCCTTCACAATAACATATTACATGGTAATTTACAAAGCATTTGTATGATATTACACGGCTGAAGATTGTCACACATTTGAGAACTGGTCCATAAATACTGTTTGTCATCCACCTTGAATGGGAAATTCAACTCATGGCATTTTGAAGCTACAAGTAGTAACATATCATTACTGTATGGTAGACCTCTACTTCCTGATATAGCACATTTTATATCTGATTCTGTAGTCATCCTGAAAAAATTAATATATGAAGTCAGAATTTTAAATCATTTTTTATGTATGTATGGTTTGAACTGAACAAAATCTATTATAGCATGGATCTTAAAGGTACTCAATCTGATTAAGCACCCCTAAATTACTATTTCTTCGGATTCAGGAATATAAAATAATTAATTTGAGTCGATGAACCCATCCATCAAAGATCAGAATGATCAGATATTGATGTTTTTTAATTTGTAATTTTCTTGAGATGTGTACTAATAATTGCAACAGAAACAAACAGACGAAGATGGATAACTCTAAAATGAATAACTGAGAACTTCCTTTTGACGGCATGTTCTGGGCCAGAAACAAGAGATAATAAAACTTCAAAAATTGATATCTGATCACTATGAGGGTTGATGGGTAGGTTACTCGACTCGAATCAATTATTTTTTTACCTCAGAAGCCAAAGAAATAGTCATTTATGAGGGTCTAATTGGATTGAGTACCTTTAACATTTAACCAACCATTTTCCCCCCACTTGTTGATGAAAATCCACAAATCAGGTTCCAGCTATCTAGGTCACTTGTACCAATGTTAAACATATTTCCGAAACATGAAATGACACACTCTATGATTTCCAGACTTCAATTTAAAGATGAATTATCTGTTCGCACAACAAGTATATAGTTTCCTCGGTATAACATAAGAGAAATGAATCAAAAACACCTACCTGGGAACACTACTATCAATTAATATTGATTTCCTTATATAATGTGACTATCAAGTTGCCCTGTGGGACATATATTTGTCACTATTTTTAGAAATAGTTATTGCTCAGAACAAACACGAGCTGTAAACTGTTGAAATATAATCAATATTAAGTATGCATCATCCGATTAGATGCCCCTCAATAAGGCTCAATTACTATATCTTTGGATTCGGGTGGGAGGATATTTGATTTGAGTCGATGAACCCACCCACCAAAGCTAAAAGTTATTACATATTCATTTTTAAATCTATTATTTTTCACCATCAAGACTTAATAGTGGCCTGGGAAAAAGTCAACGGGCCAATTGTCTTGGACCAACTTGCGGGTGAAGATGATAACTCTAAAATCAAGTAGCTTTGTGTTGATAATGAGGCAAAATTTTCATTGAACAACATGCTGATAAATAACACATTTTGAGCAATTTTATACTATTATTTTTGAGCAATTAGTCGATTCTGATGATAACTGAAGCAGCATTTCAAAATATGTTGTTGTTGGAACCTGAATATATGGGGTTCATTGAATCAAATTGAGAACTTGCACGCTAAATTATACATGAAATGCTTTATATAATTATTATACAATGAAGTAAAATAAGTAATCACTCCAAATATAAAAAAAAACATGTGAGTATAGTTAGTATACAGACTGTCAATGCGGTGAACGTTATTGCACCAATTTGTTGGGGCTCAAGTTGAAATGTTTTACCAACAATGTAACTGAATTTACGAAATAGACCAAAATATTGCAGCTGTGTAATCAGAAGTAAAATAAAATAAAGCTTTATTCCACACATATTGACTATTCAACCAAATCTCACCATTGAATACCTATTATTGTATGCCTCTAGTGGAATAGAAGCCGGAACTATTTTTGTTTATGTTGTCACCAAGAAAGGTGACAAACAGCTATTATAGGTATATTTAGTATGTCAACAATCAGCTTCATGTGATGTCCCGATCATAACCGGTTATCCATCAGACTTAAATCACAATAAAGGTAGCTGACTCATGGATTGACACAATGGTGTAGAATAAATACAGAACACAACTTGTACCATAATCTCAAATATTTTATCAAAATCATGGTGGACAGTGCATAATTACATTCTGATCGAGTTTTGCTGTCGCAAAATATATCCATGCACCTTCTGCAACTCATTTGATAAAAGATTCTCGATGCCACTAGGGGTAACTTAATTTTAGGATCCTGCAAATATTCAAAAAATCATATTCAATTAAACATGCTGCTGCATGAGTATATGATTCATATTCGATTCAACATCAGCGAAGAATATATCTATATAATATCCCTGTTGAGCTTCGCAGTGCTAAAATGAGTGTTCCGTAAGAAGCACACATCGATGGCATTGCCGTAGAGTCATAAGCACCCCCTCATTATGAGAGTAGTTCATCTGGATGATTGATTTCAGCATCCTGACCGACTGTACATGTGCATAGGTTGTGATACATGTTAGTCAGATCATGTAGCCCCAATGCCCCTCAAATTAAAAGATTAGTTGAAATGCAAAGTAACATCATTATATTTTACTCACAGACACAGACTGCCATTGGAAATGTTTTGTCCTCTCACAAATTCCAGAATTATTGGCAAAGTTGTCTTGCAGCAAATTCAGAGGATCACATCACTCATTCTTACGATAAGCTGAGGTTATCTGCAAAAATTAGTAAACACTTATTACAATATTGTTTTCATTGGAACAAGCTATTACTCAGACTAGTTATTTAATTGCAATTGTATACATACACATGAAATCTGAAAATTGGCCACAGCAATAACTTCCAGGGCCTTAAAATCACATATGTACTTCACCAACATTCATCAGGGACGTGGATGGAGGGTCTCCATTGGGGAGGGACGCACCTTGAAATTGAAATGTATAAAGCCACCCACCTCCTAAAATATCCAACACATGTTGTATTATATCAGACAAGAAGTCTAATTTGTTTTCAAGTTGGAGCAGGGGCCCCCGGTGGTCGAATCGGTAGAGTGCCAGGTGAATTACACAGTCACAGACCGTCCAGCGCTGACGAAGCTGGTTCGAACCCCGTCATAGGCATAGGAAGGGTGACTGGAATCGTGTATCTGGGCAAGTTTGTCAGTTGCTTTCTGGGGATCGGTGGTTTCTACACACAGTGGGACGATTTCTTGGTGAAATCAAGCCTCTTCGTGGTCTTTCCTCCACCAGTAAAATTGACAACGTCATGTGTGGCCTAGCGGCTAGAACGACGATAAACCCTAATAAACCAAACCAATCAAGTTGGAGCCGGTTAAAATTGTGAATTGGAACATAAGTACTAGTAGAATGTCTGCTGAACAGTCTCTTTAACGACAATAACTTATGATGAACTTATCTTGGCCATTTTTGTCGCAAGCATCCATAGCGACTCAACTCAAATGTTGAGTTATGTTCTGCATAAAACGGGGAAAAAAGAAGATAAAATAAAAAAGAGTATTCTCTGTATATGAGCTTTGTCAGCAAGTAAAGTGCAAGTACACTCTGACCGACTTTAAAATCGCAGATGCACAGATTCCCATGGTAATAAATATCTGTGCCATTTAAAAACATTTAACAAAAAATGTCGGAATAATGCAGTTTCCCATGGTACTAAATGTCTGTGAAAGTTTTGAAACAATTGACAAAAAAGTATAGGAACAAACGCTCAAAGTAATACCTCTGTATAATTTATTGAAAATGTTCTTAAAGGTACTCAATCGGATAAAACTCCTCTCAATTACTATTGCAATGGCTTCGGGGGTAAAATATATTTGATTCTAGTCAAGAAAGCCACCCATCAAAGCTCAGATTTATTAGATATCGATTTTAGAAATCTATTATTTTTCATTATCAGGAATATTTTCTGTCCCAGAAGTTTCCCGAAAAAGCCGACCGACATACTCTCGATACTAAATTCCATTGAACAAAATGTTGCTATATAACCCCCCACAACTTGCAGGGGGGGTATAATACTAATTTTGGAGGGCATTAAATAATGTCCCGAGAGTCAAGGACCACAAATAGGTCCAAGGGCTGTTGATAAAACATAACGCTCATGCATGTTATTATTATTAATACAACTCCGTCCTTGTGTGATCGGTGACACATAATTCACTGGGCCGTGTGAGAACATTTGAAATTTGAACATACAAATTGCAAAATCCTATAGCATCTATTGAGTAGCCTCAAGGTTTTAGAAACTTCAGACCTGACCTGTTGGTCTAACACAAATTATTCCACACTAATAGATTGTTTGATAATCAATCTACAAAAAGATTTCAACCTATTGTTTCGTGTGAAATTTCCGACTATAAATGTACATGTCTGGAATTCAACGATATTTAGAACAGTTTTGACCAAGGTTGATGGACATAGGTTAATTGTAGCATTACCAGTCTCTGCCCCGGCTATAGGCTGATATGATATTCGCCGGACATTCGAAGGATATACTTTACACGATACCCTTTTGCTGTATACATTGGTCTTTATATCCAGTGATTCTGTCAGGCTACTTTTAATATGCAAGTCGAATTCTGTTTTCACAGACCTGCGACTGACGCGTGCGACAACTGAAGTTGTGGCTGATGCAGTTAAACCCATTCGATTTAAAAATGTGCTTAATTGCGTCAGCCACAACCCCAGTGATTTATATAATATATATGATTTGAAACGTTGCGCCTATATATATAAACCCATCTAGCCTCATGCATCAGCCGCATGTCTGTAATAGCATCTTTATACCGACATGGGTTGGCAGTCTATACATTTGTATGTATTGAATTTGTGTGCACCAGTCTCTGTCGAGACTAAGTCTGCATTAAGTATATGTGACCATATTTATATACTGGTACGTATATATACATCGTTCGTTCGAAGAGAGGTCCCTGTCGGTAATTGCCGCTCAGCAAATGCTGCACATGACATGTTCACCTGAATGGCGATCACCACCACTGGGCACTTGCAGTAAAATGGGCAGTTCGTTCAAAGGGTACCCGTGGGCTTGCTATTGACAGTATTATAAGTAGAGGTGGAGATATTTATTCTTTCGAGGTTTCGACACAAGTTTCCAACAACTGTGGTCTGTGATAACTTGTTCGAGCTATAAAAGGTGCAAAAACTAATTTTGGATTTTGATGACTTGTGCATATTCCATTAATTCGAAATTAGGTGTTGTTGCAAATTGGAAATGAAATAATATTATCTACTTAGTGAGCTTTCAGACAACCACGATTTAATCCTAAGTGGAAGGATTTTCGTCGTAGGAAGTAACCGATAGTTAGACTGCGCATGCTCACGTCAAAATCACAAGTCAAAAAATAATATCAAGCACCGTTTGATTTTAGATTCAAAATTGTGTCGTATCCACTTGTGACGTAATCGCAGTCGTGTGTACATAAAAATCGTGGCTGGAAAGATCGCAGGGTAGTCAATCACATGCTATACAAACAACCTACTCAGCTGGACAAAACAAGTCTCCACTACTTTTAAAACCGTGGTGTGGTTAGCGTTGCCACCGCGGCCAAAATGCAAAACCTTCTACACCGATGCTCCACCTACTAACTACAGTTGGGCCGCAGTGTACTTGCCATTCGGCCATGGTGTACATGTAGTTGCCACGGTGTATGTTCATTAAACTGAAAAAAGACGATACAAACTATAAATCTAACCATGTTGTACATGCCATTCGGCTCCATTGTAGTTGCCTTTCGGCCATGGTGCACTTGCCATTCGGCCGCAGTGTATATACTTGCCGTTCGGCCGTGGTGTACTTGCCGTTCGGCCGCGGTTCACTTGCCGTTCGGCCGCAGTGCTCAACTGCTACAGTTACAAACTCTTGACTCCGCGACCAAACGGCAAATACAACGTGGTGCCAATGGACAATTGTTTTGTCCGACAGTCCAGCAAATACGAGTACTAGTAGTAGTACGATATCATCATGTACGACAACATGATGTCAACATCGCATTCATGATCTCATCGGGCCACGATTCTTCCACTTACGTCAGTCAGCTGTCATATACGATTGTATCATGGTCGTCTGAATGTTCACTTATAGGCAGATATTAATAAATAAT
Source organism: Siphonodentalium dalli (assembly GCA_032622095.1). Classification (NCBI taxonomy): domain Eukaryota; kingdom Metazoa; phylum Mollusca; class Scaphopoda; order Gadilida; family Siphonodentaliidae; genus Siphonodentalium; species Siphonodentalium dalli. The sequence goes on from CP136069.1 coordinate 1,639,336, forward strand.
ATAAATGTATTTTAATTATTTATCACTCACTGTTCTGTGAACAGAACTCGACAGAACTTTCACTGAAAGTTTCAGAATGCCTGTGCGTGCAGGTTGCCAGTGAACACAGTCAGTGAGTGACAGCCTGTTGGAGTTTTTTTCATTTAGAAAAATGAATATGTAGGCATACTTCACATTGTTGAGAACTGAGTATAATTTAAGGAATAGTACTGCAGAAAGTGCAGTATACGTCTTATCGAACACGAAATTATGCGAATTTTTACGGCAGAAATAGAAAGGTCAAGGTTTCCGGTCGCAGGGAAAGGTAATTTCCGGACACATTTGTTCGATACCTTTACCGGATTCTGGCTTCCATAATAGACTAAATAACTTTTGAAATTTGGATATATAGTTATTAGTTCCAACTACTAGTATAAAATAACATTACAAATTGATGATGAGTCGAGTGTAAATTCCAGGACTAACGCATTAGCCTACTGTTTCGTCGAATTTACCTTCAATCAACATTCTGTACGAAGTATCTAATTACGTTCTTCGTATGTTTGCATAAATATTCTCACCTTTACTAAATATATTCTTCTTGTATAACGGCTCAAATTCAGTGGTCTTGCTCCTTATTGGAGTCGAAACTGTGATCAACACCAACAAACCAATATGGCTACCATTCTGAGACAACGTGTAGATAGAGTTGTATCAGTGCGCATGACTGGTGACAATACACATATCTGTTCAAGTGTTTACACATATATGTGTAAATATAGAAAAACATACACAACATGTGTATACACATGTATACAATACTGTATATATATTGGAGGTACACACCATGTGTCCAGTGCCAATGACATTCTACCTACACAGTAGTTTGCAGAGAGTATGCTCTAATTAATTGACCCTTTTTAACAAGGTTGACCACCGGTAATACCTCGGTACTTGATATGATGATACGACCAACCGCTGTCAATTATACCAAGGACTGTAACAATTCATGGTTAATTATATGTATTGCGATACAATATCGAACGATGTCAAGCCTATCGTATCGTCTCTAGTGTATCGCGAATTCGCGAGGCAGGAAATCAAGTAATTTATGAAGACGGGCATGTGTAAAGAGCAAAACCTGCAAATTTCTCTCAAGTTTATATGTCTATTTATATGTATATTTGTCACTCATCTAGCTAACAATTCAATTCTTTCTCCAGTGTAAAGTGTAAAGTGTAAATTTTCTGATAATTCAGTTGGTATTCATTTTGGAACACTGGTTCAGTGTATCATGATATGTATAGTATCGTTGATCATGTATCGTTATTCATATCGTATCATGAACAAGGGTATCGTTACAGCCCTAGTTTAAAGTATACAGCGGCACCACCTCGCTTAGACTGTATTCTTCATGCGAAGTTTATATGAACACTGGTTCAGTGTATCATGATATGTATAGTATCGTTGATCATGTATCGTGATTAATATCGTATCATGAACAAGGGTATCATTACATCCCTAGTTTAAAGTATACCGCGGCACCACCTCGCTTAGACTGCATTCTTCATGCGATGTTTATATGAATTATATATTTGTTCAAATCGTCATTATAAACAGACCAGATAATGTTTTATTTTTCTGGGGTGGCGGGATTCCCCCCTTCCGACAGTGTAGATATGGTATTTATCAATTGAAAACTTGGTGACTGAAAATGGCGGCGCCGGAAGTTGAACGCTCACATGTTTCAAATTTCCAGATCAATCAGAACAGAATTAACGCGGTGCATGGCACTCACGGAAAATAAATTGGGTGTTAGCCGGTCATAAAAAAAATGTATGTGGTGTACAACTGTCGAAAACAAAATAAACGCTATGTTATTACTTGGTTATACCATGGTTAAAAAATAATAATATCGCAGTAAGATTACCTGTGGATACCGCATGCATGTCAACTGCTAGCATTCGCTGTCGACGCTGTGATAATATTACCACTTGACCGCGGTTGACTGGCAGTATATATCACCGCGGTCAATACCGGCATACAACCTAGTTAAAGGGGTCGGTTAATTAGAGCATACACATGTCAGAAAAGAGGCACATAAACCAAGCTGGAGAACCAGTAGTTGGTTCTTCGTGCTTCAAACACAGATGTAGAACCAAAATTACCTACAATTACTGCTGTTTTGGTTCTTGAGAATTGAAGAATCAAAAGTGGACGGACGGATTATTTACAACTAAACTTCAACATCGTAGTTGTTTTCGTCGTCATTAGCATCGTATCACCGTAATCACCGTAAGCATCTTCGTCGCAATCGTCATCGTCAACGCTGTCGTCGTCATCGCTGTCATCATCGTAGTCATCACCATTATCATCGTCACAATCGCCATCTCTATCTTCGTCGTAGTCACCGTTATCATCGTAGTCATTATGAATGTAGCCCCCTGACCCCTGCCCAGGTGCCACCCATGTTTTCCTACATAATTTAATTAGTATCGACGATTTCCCGGCTTCATTGAATGCAAGACCGTGCCAAAATTATATACGTTCAAATTGTTCTCGTAGTTTGATTTTCGAAAAACGTTTTAGTGACGAATTTGCTAATTGTTTTTACTGAAATGTCCATCAGAAAGTTGGCAATTATCAAACCTTAGGGTGGGTGTCAGGTTGAAAATTTCCCCGAATTGGAAAGCTTGAAGCCAGTCCAGATGCTAAGATTGTCAAATTATCATGTTCAGATTTCAAAATGTTCTCACATCGGGCCGAATCATCGTCCAACCCGTGTGTCCTGTGCCCTTGCCAGTAATTAGTTGCTAATTAATTTAAGAAAAAGTAAATCTGGGCAGGGGGGGGTAATACAAAATTTGCCGGGGTGGGTGGGTCTTCCGACGGGCTTCAGACCTTTTGTAACACCGTTATAACATCTGCAAGGGTACCCCGAGTCACCACACCAGATTTGGTTGAACTCGGTCTAGGGTTCTGAGAGAAAAATCGGGACAGATCCTACTCGTTTAAATTGTAGATGACAAGAAGTCAAAGCACTATACCAGACTTGGATACTTTAGGTCTTGTGAGAGATCATCTAAGTTGAAAGACATGCAAATAATTCACTGATTGGTTTGGTGCACTGGTGAAAGTTATTTTCTATCCATTGATAGTTACATTAATGTTTGAGACAGTTGCTCGCTATTATTCCATGCACACAATGGTCTATGCTTTAGTGACATCAGGACAAGTTTATTTATTTCAGTTTTACATTTCTCGAAGCTACTTTCCGAAGGGTTTCATGAAGGAATTTTTTCTCTCACCCCACCGTCCCATATGCAACATGCCATAGCTTAATGTCATCTATGCGTAGGCCCATATGTGGTCCCAGTAACATACATATGGTATTTTTGCAGTTATAATATGATTTAAACTGTTACAAATATAAAACTTTTATTTTTTCAAAATTTTAAATTAAAAAAAAAAAATGGTTTTGTTAAATTGAACACGGAGTTCAATCTAAAAATATTTGTTTAAACAATATATATAAATCAAAAGGTTTCAACGATCAAAATGTGCTTGAAGCGCACAAAGAGGCCGCCGCTGAATAAAGGTGCTGTCTAATATCAAAATGTGCACGTAGTCCCACAAAGGCGCCACAGGTCTCTCCAACGCTGAATATCGGCGCCCTACAGGAAGCCTGTTTCAGCTAGTTTAGTATAATAGAAGTTGATCCAGTTGACTAACAAAAGTGGTATGGCATATGCTAGATAATGGGTTGGTTGACAGACTAATCAAGAAATATTTAGAAATTATGGAATTGTGTGTATCCTGCACAATGATCAGCAATTTATCAAACTGTGTTTTCTCAATTAAAACAGCTTCTGAAACAGGTTAAACTGTTATTTGAACTAAAGGAGATAATTTCCCAGTCATATGAGTGGTATCAGTAGAGTTTTATGTGGTTTAAGACCAAATTATTGAAATTTTGGGGGTGGGTGTCAACAAATTGGGAGTAAAAATAATTTTTTTTGCATGTTTGGGGGTGGTGGGTCCCCGAAAATGCCAGATGCAAAAAAAAAACGGCATACCTTCCTTCCAATTTTTTACTACCCCCCGCCACTGATCGGGGTGTAAATTTGTCTGGCGTTATACCACATAATGGGTCGAACCCGCATGGCTAGTGGCCACAATACTACTGGTCCATTTAGAACATGCTACTATCTGATAGTCTGTGAGGAAACATTTTGGAAAAATCATAGCCCCGGGGGGTGGGGTGCAAATTGAATTTGTGAGTTTGGTGTGGTTCAAGGGATTGGGTGGAGTTGGAAATTCAAAGGTGGAGACCCCCCGCCCCCCCCCCCACGAAAACCCTCTAGCCAAGTCCCGAGTGCCAAATATCCCAGACTCAACCAGGGGTTCCGAGAATACATTGCACCGGTGGCAATATATTGACCATACTCCAACGCTTCCGTGGCTGCCAAGTATGACGATAATTTTGACGTATAGATATGATACGGAAGACCGATCGTCAAAAAACGCAACATCAAAATACACAGGGCAAGGCTTATCGATGCAAACTGTGGAGTGTGTATTTCTCATATACCCATGATTATATATAAACGGGCTACGAGCATCTGACCGATGTTGACTAAATAAATTTACCTAAATGTTATTTAGAGTGCATTAGATGCGAAAGTGTTTTATTTTTTCGAAAATATATAGATTATAATTATACCATATATGATAGTATAAACATTCGTTTCAGTATTATACCCCCTCCTCACGAAGAGAATGTAGGGTATACTGAATGGACTGCGTCTGCCCGGGCATATTTAGAGGATATCACTTAGTTGGTTTGAAGTTAGGCCCGATATCAACCCGACGTAATCTCATATCAGCTTGATACCCTATGTCGAAGGCTGATAAGAGGATATCCGAGGGCTGATATCAGGACTATAATATCAAACCAACTAATTATTACTATATTTATTGATTAGATCGCCCCATATATAGTAAAAGTGTAATATCGACAACTCTTTCAAATGAGTGACGTCACAAAAATCGATAGCTGCACATGATTTAGCAGTGAAAAAGGTTTCCGGCATGTCGAGAAACACATATTATACTCGGATTTGTGATGTTGTAAAATGATATTTCTCGGATTGGTGATGTCATAAAATGATATTACTCGGATCGAAGGCCAATTGAAGCGATATTCACATAGTTCGATAACAGTCCGCTCTGGTTATCTTCGGTATGGAAGTTTACCATCATGACTGGTTTCAAAAGAGAACCACGCGACTTTGTTTGCGTTTAGTTCTGGAGTTATCGTTCTTTGTTTATCTTGAAATCTTGGTGTTGTGTCTGTCGGTCCATATATCTCAGCCATGGGTTATCTGATCTGTATCGGGTTTGTCTGAATGCCTTCTGATTATATTATCTGAACACCCATCATATGAACCATAGACTGTTTCGGTATGTTATTGAATGGGAGTTATGAGGGTTCACGCTGCCACTTTCCAATAACGCTCACTGATGTTAAAATCAGCGATTTTCGGCGATTTTTCTATTTCTGGTGGCCTTTTTGGCAGCTATCTTGGATTTGGGTGAATATTTCTCAACTCAGGTATAAGAGGAATCCTAGCTCGAGTATCTGCTGCACATAATATGCATGGGTGTTGTTATGATAGCCATAACATTCATTGATTCGAAACATTACATCGCGTTATTAGCGTCGATTCGGCTTTGACCTATTATACCGGCATTGGGAAAACGTGATGTCGGACAAACATATCCCACAATGAATGTATATTATGATCTCATTGTGTTCGTAAATGACTCTTCTATACGATAAATGTATACATTCACGACAAGATTCCTATATTTTCCCACAGAGACAAACGAAAGGAGGTGAAATGTCAGAAAAATAGCATATTTTCACATTTAGGCGGCCATCTTGGCCGCCATATTGGATTCTGGTGGGGATTTTTGGCTAATTTGTAAGGGTTGTATATTAGAATAACGAATCGAGCGGAAATAAGACCGCATTTCATATCATCTTTACTATAACGGAGATTAAAGAGACCTGGTGCATATACAAAAATTGGCCGCCATGATGGACGCCATCTTGTTTGGAGTCTCTGCGGCCACTTTTGTTTTCTTGTTAACAACCGGAAAAAATTAGAGGAGACATTAGGAAAGAAAATTAGTGGGGTGAAGTTGAATTCTGGGGGGTGCAGAGGTCGACCAATATTTCCTGAACTAATGTAACTCCGCGTATAAGTGTGCCACCTACTTACAGTCAATGTAACTTCGAATATCTGGGTGTGTCCACCCTCCCAGACGACACTCTAGCCACATCCTTGAAGTCAATGTAACTACGCATATATGAGTGTTCACCCTATTTACCTTTCTGAAGCAAATGAATCTCCGCATATATAAGGGTGTCACCCCCACGAAGATCCTTTAGTCACATTCCTGAAGCCTATGTAACTCCGCATATATTAGTGTATCACACGCCCCGCCCCCACGACGATCCTTTAGTCACATCCCTGAAGCCAATGTAACTCCGCATATATTAGTGCATCACACGCCCCGCCCCCGCGACGATCCTTTAGTCACATCCCTGAGGCCAATGTAACTCCGCATATATTAGTGTATCACACGCCCCGCCCCCCACGACGATCCTTTAGTCACATCCCTGAAGCCAATGTAACTCCGGATATATGAGTGTATACCACGCCCCCCCCCCCCCCCCCCGCACGACGATCCTTTATTGTCACCTTCTTGAAAACAATGTAACTCCAATATATGAGTGTGTCACCCACCAACGAACTACCGTTTAGCCACCTCACTGACGCCAATGTAACTCTGCATATATGATTGTTTCAACCCCACCCCACGTCGACACTCACCTTCCCCCATCTAGTCACCTCCCTGAAGCCAATGTTACTCCGCGTACATGAGTGTGTCACCCCCCCCCCCCCCGCCCTAACGACGACCGTCTAGCCACCTCCCTCCCCCACGACGGCCCTCTATTCAATAGTCGTCTCCATGTAGACAATGTAACTCCACATACGAGTGTGTCACCCCACCAACAACGACGACCTTCTAGCCATCTCTCTGAAGCCAATGTAACTCCGCATATATGAGTGTGTCACCCCCTTCCTACATGAAGCCAATGTAACTCCGTTTAAATTATACGAGTGTGTCACACGCCCAACCCAACGGCCAACGACGAAACTCTGGGCAGCCACACCCCACCCCACCCACCCTCTGACGCCAATGCAACTTCGCATAAATTTGAAATCATATTCTTCCTATTTTGCTTCACAAGAGGAAAATCAAATCATAATGTATATAGTATTATATTAACGATATGAAATGTTATAATGTGAACGCAAATCCATCGAATTAACCAGGGACGTGGCTAGAGGGTTTCCGTTAGGGGGGTGTCCACCTTGGGAAATTCTCTATATTCCCAGTATGAAAATTCAGATATTTTAACCTGAACAATTGCATAAATCCTAACATCTAATGGTATCTCCAGACAAATGAACACGGCTACGAAAAAGATACCGGAACACATTGGGCTGAAAACTTTAAAAGAAAATATTAAATCCTAGCATCTAGACTGGCCTCAACTGAAGATTTCCTATATATATAGTGATGGAAATTTCAAACGTCATACTCCCCCTCAGGTTGGAAAATTCTCCAACTGATGACCATTTCAGTCCACAAGTTGGGCCAAATGTAGTAAAATATTGTTTTGTTAAACTAGTTAGCAGTTTTGTATTGGCCACGGGGGGGGGGGGGGGGGGGTGGACAATGACACAATTTTGTAATCTGAACAAGAAAATCGCAAAATCCTAGCATCTAGACTGGCCTCAAGCCTTCCTAGAGTTGGAAAATTCAAACCTGACACCCCCACTTAGGTTGGAAAATGTCCAACTGATGACAATTCCAATGACAATGTTGACCAAATGTATGACAAAATTGTTTTCTTAAATTAACTAGCAGTTTGTTTACTGTCCACGGGGAAGGGACCAGGACACAAGCTTTCCAAGTGTTGGAAATTTCCAACCTGTCACCCTCTTAAGGTTGGAAAATTTCCGACTGATGACCATTTCAGTTCAAAACTTTTACCATAAATAGGAAAATATGCAAATATTGGTCAAAAAACAATTAATTCACCTCAATAAATTGTTTGAAAATCTAACTACAAGAACATTTTCAACTTAATGTTGGTGTTAAATTTCCAATTGATGTTTTGGCAGGTACGAAATTTCCAACTGTTGAATTTGACCAAAGTTGGGGGTGAGACACCCAACCCCCCTGTCGCCGCGTCTCCGAGCATAACTCCACATTTCTCTGTCGATATTCTCGATAACTAGACTAACTGTTCAGAGTAAAACGTTATAGGCTATCGGTATACCTGGTATCGGATTACTGGTCCAGCGATATCGTTGATAATTTATTGTAAGTTATACCAAACTACGTAAACAACCCAAGGGGCGTATATATCATAACCACATAACTCTGGAACTGTGTGGATCGTGAATAAATTCTTCAGAGAACCCCAACCATTAAAGGTAAGTTTATATTTTAAATAAACCCCCACATAATATTTACGTAATTTGACAGAAGGAATCAGATTGGTGGATAAATACACGACATATCAATCTACTGGTTGTATATACTCTCAACATGCCTTGCAATAAGACATAACAATTGTCTACAGATGGTTTATTTTTCAATAAACGCTCTTTATTATTACCATATCAGGTATAGACTAACAAGAAACGCCCTCTATTGTTCGGTGCTGAAGAAACAAACGGGACATGAAGTTTCTAAATTTTATTATTCGAGTAACCTTTGGAACAAACGTCGCACTACCGACGACTCGAATTCTATTATTTGAATTCGAGTCGTCGGTAGTGCGACGTTTGTTTCAAATAAATGCGAGAAGACGCATTATCAACGAAGAATGCGTGTGGTCAACACGAATTTAATTGCTGATGCGTCTGAGATCCGTGTTTGAAACAAACGTCGCATCACCGTCGACTCGAATTTAATTCGGTGACATGCAAACGAGCTGCATAATGATATGCTAATGAGGAAATTCCAATTGAAACTGGAAAACACCAACGAGCATGACGTAATTTGGTGGTATTTGAATTCGAGTCGACGAAAGTGCGACGTTGGTTTCAAGTTAAATGCGATTAGACCTGAGTAGACGCACTAAATAAATATTTATTCCGTTTGGATATACCCGCTGCTATGCATGGACGTGTGCAAATTTCACATCAATGATGGGTTGAAATTGTTCTTGTAATTTGATTTTCCAACCATGAATTATTGGGGAATTTCTTGTTTTTAGACCAACATTTGCATATTTTCCTACTTTTGGTCCAACATTTTGACTGAAATGGTCAACAGTCGGGAAGCCAGTGTCTTGGTCCCTTGTGACCCTGGTGGCCAGCCAAAAAAACTGCTAATTATTTTCCTATGCTTTTGTTCAAAATTATGAACTTTAAAGGTCATCAGTTGGAACTTTTCCAACCTTCATGGGATGCCAGGTTGAAAATTTCCAACACCTGGAAAGCTTGAGGCCAGTCTAAAGCTATAGGTTTTTGGGGTTTTCATGTTCAGACTTTTCTCCCACCGTGCCCAACTATGATCGGATTTTCAGATTCAGAACTCTAATTTTTCTTCTACTGGTAGAACCGTAGTCTGCCCATGATCACAAGCCTACTGATTCATTCAGCATAGGCTTTCATCCAGGCATGTGAAGGAACAGTCAAGCGGGGTGCAAATTAAATTACCATCTAGCTATACGTCCCTGTCTGCAATGTTTATTTCACCACGTGGTTTTAAATAGGCATACTGACACAATATAGTGTTATATACCGCGTTGACATCAACTTGCTATTAAATTGTTAAAAAGTACAACGTTTTCGTATAAAAATAAACTGGACCTGATTTATTTCAGACAAGTTCAGAGCTAAATACCACCTAAATAATCATGTCCGACCTAAAATATGTGTAAAATACCTACGAAATAGCGATATAAAACCAATAATTTCCACTCCTCAGAATATTAACATTAATTTCGTCGCTTGGAAGTCAAAAGCCATATTTTCTCACAAACTTTTACGTTTTATAACTGATATACAACTTCATATTTTAGCCGTTTTGACCAAAAACCTCATGAACGCTTTATGCCATTTTAAGAAATCATTTAGATTCGTCTTGAATTAAATATATAAAGGCTGTATAAAAATGTTAAACGTATTCCATGACATATGTGACCCGCCATATCAAATCCAGTCGTAAGTCGGGATTTTTTTTACCCTGTGCCAATGCATTGTCTTATATATGCGAGTCGACCATAGGTCGCCTCGCATATATAAGAGAATGCATTGGCCTAAATTTTTTTTACAATTTTAATACTTTTTTCATGTATTCTTTAACAATTTTATAATGTCACCCATACAGAGCCCCAGACAAACATGAGCAGACCACACTCTTCTATATGCTTCTATATATGTGTGGGGCTCCCTGCAGGGTAATGGATGTTTTTTATTTTATGTCCTAAAAATTGTAAGAAACATTTATTTAAAAAACAATGATAAAATATTGTTAGGCCAATGCATTCTCTTATATATGCGAGGCGACCTATGGTCGACTCGCATATATAAGAAAATGCATTGGCACAGGGTAAAAAAATCCCGACTTACGACTGGATTTGATATGGCGGGTCACATATTGTGATTTCATGGATACCGGGCTGTAACACGTTAGCAGGTGCATACATTTTGGGTCCAAACAAACACTGGAATTTAATGACCGACCCCTCCCCTCCGATTATCCACGAAATGTTTACAGGGGCGTGACCAGAAAGTCTAAGCTGGGGTGTCCAACTTGGTATTTCTAAATACACCCCTCTTGAACCGGACACAAATTCCCCGAAAATATATTTCTCGCCTGGGTTAATTGGGTTGAAATTTTCCAACTGGTAGACATTAAAGTTTCAAATTTTCAAGCTGACACGTACGGTGAGTGATGCAACCCTAATATTTGAAATTTTCAAACGGATGGACAATTCAGTCTATGTAACCTTTTGACAGCGAGTTAGGCAACAAATGTTTGCCTAAAGTCAACAAATTCCCCTCTTTATACTGAATGGAGAATCAAAATATGAGAAAATTCCAATTTATTTTCGATGTGAAAAACCAAACTGATGCTGTCAGCAACGTTGAACATTAACATATCTGCACATGACCCAAATTGGGAGGGGGTCAGACACCATGCAACCCTTAAAGGTACTCATTCGGGGGGGGGGGTAAAAATATTTGATTCGAGTCGAGGAACCCACCCTTCAAAACTCAGAGTGATCAGATATCGATTTTTGAAATTTGATAATTTTAAAGATCAGGTCCACTTACACGTGCTCAAACGGACAGATTACGGACAAACTGCGGGTGTAAGATGGATAACTCTAAAATCAAGTGGTTATTACTAACAACAATAACCACTTGATTATAGAGTTATCCATCTTACACCCTGGATTTGTCCGTTTGAGCATGTGAAAGTGGACCAGATCTGAAAAATTAACAAATTTCAAAAATCGATATCTGAAGGGTGGGTTCCTCGACTCGAATCAAATATTTTTTACCCCGAAGCCAAAGAAATAGTAACTTTGTGGTGCTTAATCGGATTGAGTACCTTTAGCAGTTTCCTCTATTTTATAATCGCGTTAACATTCGAGACCATTTGGATTGTTATAAACACACTTGAAGATTTAAAATTTCATCTCATACTCGACAATGCCATTTATGCACATGCTTATCCATAGCTTATTCATTTTCGTTGAGAAAGCTTTGCACAACTTAAATTAAAACCAGAATTAATTCCAGATGCACCACGTTAACAAACGCATTTATATACATTATATCAACATAAATGCAATTTATTAAATTGGATCGCCCAATTTTAATTTTGAATTTGTTTAATTTAATTTTTTTCTGGCTCGCTTTCTTGACGAAAGCCACAACTAGCTAAGACAAAAGAAAATAGGTTTGTTTCTGGATAACGTTCATAACAAATTTTTGGCGCCCTCTTAATTCTGTATGCTGAATCAGTCATATATGTAGTATGCCAAGAGACCCTACTACAAAGGTGACATAAACTAGCTATGTTCACATGATCTGGCATTCAATTAATCGTTATTAAAATGGTGTATATTTTGATCACTTCATTTAGGGCAAAATTAAGCGGGTGTACATTTAATTATTGCCTAAATACCTGGTATGACGAAAATAAAGAGCGTTGATTGTCAGTCTATTTCTGGTAGGGTGGAAATAGAGAGCGTTCTTTGCTAGTCTGTTCATTGTATGTCGAAGATAAAGAGCATTTGTTATTGGTTATTTAATTCCTGGTGTGTGAGAAAATAAAGAGCATTCTTAGTAAGGCGAATATATAGAGCGTTAATGTCAGTATATTACTGTATGGCGAATACAAAGAGCGTTTTGATCAGCATATTACTGTAAAGCGAATATAAAGAGCGTTCATGTCAGTATATTACTGTATGTCGAATATAAAGAGCGTCCATGTCAGTATATTACTATATGACGAATATAAAGAGCGTTCATGTCAGTATATTACTGTATGGCGAATATAGAGACTGTATGACGAATATAAAGAGCGTTCATGTCAGTATATCATTGTATGGCGATTATAAAGAGCGTTTTCATCAGTATATTACTGTAATGCGAATATAAAGAGCATCCAGACCAGTATATTATTGTATGGCGAATATAAAGAGCGTCCATGTCAGTATATTACTGTATGGCGAATATAAAGAGCGTCCATGTCAGTATATTACTGTATGACGAATATAAAGAGCGTTCATGTCAGTATATTACTGCATGACGAATATAAAGAGCGTTCATGTCAGTATGTTATTGTTTGACGAAAATAAAGAGCGTTCGATGTCATTTTATTCCTGGTACGGCGAAAATAAACAGCGTTCGATGCTTAGTGATCAGTCTATTACCCATTGAGCGGAAAATACAGAGCGTTCGTTGTCAATATATCCATGGTATGGCGAACATAGGACAATTTTCACAGAAAATAAGTAATTATTCCCCGTTTAGAACGCGCTATGGTTCCAGGTCCTGTTTCGGATAATTGTTAATACCTTGAATCGGTTTTATTACAACGTCAGCGATTGGCTGAAAGCAATTCCCATCGTCCAATCAATTTTGCGCTAGTGTATGGTTTCTATAGACGCGCCAATCTGCAGATCAGTTGAATAAATAAATAATTACTTGGATGACCTGGCAGGGGTAGAGGTCGAATCACGTGCAATTGAAGCATATTCTGCATTATCCAAATTGCTTGCAAGTTGTGGTTTGGAGGAGGCACCAGAGAAGGCACGTCCGCCGTGTCAGGTTATGACATTCTTAGGTATAGAGGTTGATACTGTAAATTTTTGTTTACGTATCACAGAGGATCGCATCGCAGAAATTTTATCACTTGTTTCAGTATGGTTAAAGAAATCTGAAGCTTCACTTAAGGAACTTCAGTCATTACTTGGGAAACTTCATTTCATTTCTTCATGTGTTAGACCCGGACGTCTTTTCGTTTCAAGATTAATAAGATGGTTAAAGACATTCGAGTCATCTGAGATTAAGCAGATCCCATCATTCATGAAGTTGGATTTGTATTGGTGGAGTAAATTTTTAGAGCAATTCAATGGGGTGTCGATAATGAGTTTTGAAGAATGGTCGAGTCCGGATGAGTTTGTAGAGTCGGATTCTTGTCTGACAGGTGGTGGTGGCTGGTGTCCATTATCAGGAGAGTATATGTCACTCAAATTTCCCTCAGTAATTTGCGATCATAATCTGCATATCAATGCCCTGGAATTATTGATGATCATGATATGCGTGAAATCTTGGTGTAAAGCCTTTACAGGTAAGAAGATTCTATTCAGGTGTGATAACCAGGCCTCGGTGGCCGTGCTTAACTCTGGTGCCTCTAGTGACAGCATAATGCAGAGTTATTTGAGAGAAATTTGTTTTTATGCAGCCTTGTATGAGTTTGAAGTTAAAGCCGTGCATATTCCAGGTGTGGATAATAGGAGGGCCGATATGTTGTCAAGAGCGCATTTAAATTCAGAATTATTGAGTAAATTCAAAGATATGACACCGGGATGTGCGCAAGTAATTGTTGGAGAAACAGCCTTTGAACTTTCTCATAACTGGTAACATGACCATACATTTGTTTTCACAGAGGCGCAGTTGCAATGTTTAGCACACGAACAGTGGAAGTCAATATCTTCTGCATATGCCACAAGTACTGCTAGGAATCTACTGTCACAATGGCGCAGCTTTGTTGCCTTTTGTTTATATTTTGATCTCGAACCTCTGCCAGCATCCTCAGATACAATAGGCCTATATGCACAATATTTAAGTCGTTCATTATCATCAACAGATTCCATTCGGAATTACATCAATGGGGTAAGAGTGTTCCACCTATTTCATGAGATGCCATTTGAACACAATTCATCCTTCAAGTTAAAATTGACCCTAAAAGGTATAGCAAGGAATTCGCACCATTGTGTTTTAAAGGCAATGCCTATCACACCAGAAATCCTCATACAGATGTTTCCTCATTTTGAGTTAACCGACCCAGTCGATGCCACATTTTGGTGCTTGTTTCTGTTTGCCTTTTTTCTGATGGCCCGCAAATCAAATTTAGTACCGGACACAGCGAAATATAACTCAACAAAGATACTGATGAGGGACGACGTTTTTAGTGATGGTGATATCATTTTGGTCCGGATCAAATGGTCAAAGACCATACAGTTTGGTGAGCGAATCCTAAAAATTCCATTAGTCACTATTCCAGGATCGATATTATGCCCGATCAAAGCGTATAAAAATATGATCAATTTAGTACCGTCAGATGTTAACGGCCCTCTCTTTGGAAAAAATCAAAAGTCCAAACTTCTCCCGATTACATATAGAAATTTCCAGAGTAAGATTAAAAGCACCATTTCGAGGATTAATCGTAATCCCGCTAGATACTCAACTCATAGTTTTAGGAGGGGCGGTGCTACTTTTGCTTTTCAAAGTAAAGCTCCATCTGAGTTAATACAGTTGCACGGGGATTGGCGTAGCGATGCCTACAAAGAATATTTAACGTTCGGTACTGAAGATAAAATGCGGGTCGCTATGCAGATGAAAAAGGAAATTTTGAAGAAAGGATGTTAATTCTGTGTGTGTTCATTTTCAGGAACTGATCATGCACAACATACCGGTAGAACGACCATTATTATTTCAGACTCAATTGCCAAGTATGTATCCATTCCTCATACTCACATCTTAGCATTTAAAGGTTCCTCTTTGGGCTTTTTGGGCTTCCAAATCAGGTCGCAAAAAGAATTTATTGGTACGTTTGATAATATTGTCATTCACGGAGGTACGAACGATATATATAAGTTGGACAGAATTCTCATAAAAGCAGCCTTTTATGATATAATATCGTTCGCCAAAAGACAGTTTCATAATAGCAATATTTGCCTTTCAGCTATAATTCCACGCCCAGTGGATCATTCAACGTCCAACAAAATCATTGTAGAGATAAATTCAGATCTTAAGCTCGCATGTCAAGAATTTCAGACTATTTATTTTCCTTCATATAAGTATTTAGTGAAGGGCGGCAAACCAAGAAGGGAGCTATATGCCAGACAAGACCAGGGTTTGCACTTAAACGATGCCGGAACTACTCTGTTTGGTTCATACATTAAAAGGAGATTAGCGCATTTGAAATAAATGGAGGAATGGCTTTTCCAGAGAGTCCTTCTGTAGCCCTTGATGCCACCTTTCAGCGTCTATTATTGCCGTTGTAGGGGGTGTGTCTTTTCCTTAGGATGATATCGCTTCTTCCTTGGTAAGGCGGCCACTGTTGTAGAGTGTTATTATTACTTTCTACCAGTCGCTTGTCTACTGTCGGGGGTGATTGAAGGACACTCATGGAAAAGCTATTCATCCTATTATTCGTATTGCCAGAAATCTCCGTTTTTAAACCAATTTTTTTTTCTTCTTTTGTTTGCTTCTTTTTCTGGTGGCCTTTGGCTTGGCGTTTCCAGTGACTGTCGTCACTAGATTTAGTATCCTTCATTTCGTGATATTGCGGCATTGTTTTGTTATACCCTGGTATGAGTGGATGGTTTATTAGTAGAAAAGGTATGGAGTATGAGTGGATGGATTAATAGTAGGAATATAAAGTACAATTGAGTAAGTGTAATGTGAATTTTCTTATTGCATGATGTTGTGTGTTGTCTAGTTCTCAACTTCTCATTTATGTTTTCCTGTCTGCATGATTATATATGTTACCAAGGCCTCAACTTCTCATTTATGTTTTCCTGTCTGCATGATTATATATGTTACCAGTTGCATGTAATTTATGTTTAGTTGTATGAATGTGTTTGTTATGATACGAGTATGTTTGCCTGAATAAATTATGCCATAAACAAATATTGTTACTCGTGAAAATAAAGGAAGCGGGATAGGGGTGTAATTGGACAATTTTCACAGAAAATAAGTAATTATTCCCCGTTTAGAACGCGCTATGGTTCCAGGTCCTGTTTCGGATAATTGTTAATACCTTGAATCGGTTTTATTACAACGTCAGCGATTGGCTGAAAGCAATTCCCATCGTCCAATCAATTTTGCGCTAGTGTATGGTTTCTATAGACGCGCCAATCTGCAGATCAGTTGAATAAATAATTTTGTTGACCCGCCCGCCCTCCCATAATTCAATAATTTGGTTTTAAATAGAATATTTAGGCGTTTCCAGTGACTGTCGTCACTAGATTTAGTATCCTTCATTTCGTGATATTGCGGCATTGTTTTGTTATACCCTGGTATGAGTGGATGGTTTATTAGTAGAAAAGGTATGGAGTATGAGTGGATGGATTAATAGTAGGAATATAAAGTACAATTGAGTAAGTGTAATGTGAATTTTCTTATTGCATGATGTTGTGTGTTGTCTAGTTCTCAACTTCTCATTTATGTTTTCCTGTCTGCATGATTATATATGTTACCAAGGCCTCAACTTCTCATTTATGTTTTCCTGTCTGCATGATTATATATGTTACCAGTTGCATGTAATTTATGTTTAGTTGTATGAATGTGTTTGTTATGATACGAGTATGTTTGCCTGAATAAATTATGCCATAAACAAATATTGTTACTCGTGAAAATAAAGGAAGCGGGATAGGGGTGTAATTAAGAGCTTTCGGTACATGCCTATCCATGGCATGGCGAAAATAAAGAGCGTTCGTTGTCAATATATGTCAGTCTATCCACGGTATGGCGAAAATAAAGAGCGTTCGGTACATGTATATCAATGTATATCAATGGTATGGCGAAACTAAAGAGCGTTAGATACATGTCTATCCATGGCATGGCGGAAATAAAGAGCGTTCTCTACCTGTCTATCAATGGTATGGTGGAAATAAAGAGCGTTCTGTACATGTCTACCCACGACATGGTGAAAATAATAAGCGTTCGTTGTCAGTCTATCCATGTTATGGCGAAAATAAAGAGCGTTCGTTGTCAATATATCCATGGTATGGCGAAAATACAAAGCGTTCGGTATATGTTTATCTATGGTATTGCGAAAATAAAGACCGTTCGATACCTGTTTATCCATGGTATGGCGAAAATAAAGAGCGATCGGTACCTGTCTATCGATGTATGGCGAAAATAAAAAGCGTTCGATACCTGTCTATCAATGGTATGGCGGAAATAAAGAGCATTCGGTACATGTCTATCAATGGTATGGCGGACATAATGACCGTTCGATACCTCTCTATCCATGGCATGACGAAAATAAAGAACGTTCTTGTCCAAAGTCTATTACTGTTACTGGTATGGTGGAAATTAAGATAATTTGTTAACTGTCTATTCCTGAGGAAAAAAAGCGCGTTCTTTGTCAGTCTATTCCTGTTAAAATTCCCGTAGTCTGGTATGGCGAAAATAAAGAGTGTTCGTGATTATACTTTTCGTCACGTTAATGGGTGGCGAGGGGGGTCTGCAAAAAACAAAAACAACAACAACAATTCGCACATGCAAAGGGCTGAAATATCGCGCCCATTTGGTAGTCACCATACACTAACGGCCACCATATAATATACCGTTATACTTTTCCGATTTGATGCTTAATAATGTCAACACATCTCTTTGTTACGACGAACGTTCTTATTTTTTGCACTTAACATGAAACATTTTGGTTATTGGTTATTATATTTCTGGTGTTGGAGAAAATAAAGAGCGTTCTTGATATGTGTATTTACTAGTCTAACGGAAATGAAATGAGTTTGTGTCAGTCTATTAATGATATTGTGTATATAAAGAGCATTTGTTGTCAGCCAACTGTGGGTATGGTGAAAATAAAGAGCACATAGATCTATATCTATTCTGGATGTGGCGAACATAAAGAGCATTTATCCATTTCGGCGCAGACACCGAAAAACAGACAATACTTTTGCATGACGTTGATATGTGGAAGGGGTCTGAATAAAAAAAACACACACACATGCATGGCTAGCGCCTAGATGGCCTTCAATATAATTGTATCGAATTCATAATCATCAAAGGGACGCAATGCACTCACATCTTGTTATGTGAAAAGCATAAAAGTCTGTAAAATTATCTTAAACAAGAAAATAAAATTGAAAAATATAATGAATTTGTTCTGTTCAGAAGGATGTATCCGCATATAAAATGGACCCGAATGATACTAAGCATCATATTTTGGACTATCACGATATTCCAATGTTCGTTGTGACCCATTTCCCCAGATTCTGAACTGCGTGTGGTAGTTTGTGTCAATTAAGGGCGTATCCGCACAACAAAATGGGCCGATATGATGATAATCATCATATTTTGGCCTACCACGATATTCACATGTTCGTGATGACCCAATTGATGCATGTCATCAGAATTCGAACTGCGTGCTTTTATTACACAATGATTCCAGTAGTCCAACTTTAAGTCACAATGATGTCAAAGAAGGACATATCCACACTGTAATGTAGGCTCGAATGACTATAACCATCACATTTTGGCCAATCACGATATTCACAAGTTCGTGATGACCAATAATTAAGGGCCTATCCGCACAGTAAATTGGGCCCATATTACTGTACTATGTTTGCCAAAAAGTTATATTGTAGTCTGTCATTTGTAAAAAAAATGTGTCTCTTAAAAAAATTGGGGATTTGTGTCAACATTTTTTTTCTTAAAACCCATGTTCTGGAGTCATTAGAAACCAATGTTGACAACCGTTTTATGGATTAGTTGTCTCAAAATTGGTGTTGCCATAGCAACAGTTTGTGATTTATGAAAATTATGGAAAATGACAATATATGAAGTATTTTAGTGATAGCGGTGGACGTATTGGTGGATATAGTTATACAATAATATTTATATGTATGACGGACCACCAGAACTCATCCCAAGGGTCAAGGTCACTGTAAATGGTCATCGTATAAATGTGCTGTTTTTATCACCTTAAGTAATTTGTCTTTATGGCGAACCTATACCAATTTGTTTCTTCATATTTATATATTCTGGAGACCATAGCCTTTATTTTGAGCCATATATTATATCCACTGGGTGATTATTACTCGTGTGAGAGATTTTAAGAAACAGGTGACCGGGCAGATGCCCACTCCCAAAATTAGAAATTGGTCTTCACAATAAACAATGGCCACATCATTTTTGGGGCGAATATACATGTAGGACAAAATCGTGAATGTTATGGTAAAAGCATCAAAGAAAAAGTTGGCAAAAATATATACCACATGATTATAAGTAATTTTGGATATGATCACAAGCTTGAAAATATATACCGTTGCCATGGCAACCA
The DNA here is from genome assembly GCA_032622095.1 of Siphonodentalium dalli. NCBI lineage: Eukaryota > Metazoa > Mollusca > Scaphopoda > Gadilida > Siphonodentaliidae > Siphonodentalium > Siphonodentalium dalli. The sequence goes on from CP136069.1 coordinate 1,659,247, forward strand.
TTTTGGTGAATCAACTGTTTTTCTGCTTTTGTTTTGCCAAAATGTAGCCATTATGCATTGCTATTGCCCGATAACCTCATGTAAAACGTTCACTGTGGATGTATTTGGATTGGACATGTATCAGACCATATAACTAATAGAACATGTACATTCTATACATGGGTATATTCAAAATGACGGATACAATGGAAGCTATCTGAGCAATAAAACATCTTTATGTGTTGTCTGTATCGCTATTATGCTGGAATTTGTATTTCCAAAACATAATTTGCCTAGATAAAACAATACTTTATAGGCCGGTACGAATAAATGTTGTTCCAGTGGATAGTGGGGTCATTCGTACATAAAGCTATTATGTACGAATTTTTTTCCTGTAGCAATTTTTTTTTTTCGTGTAATAACTACTATCGTTAGTTGTCACATAACATTTTACTATCGTTAGTTGTCACATAACATTTTACTATCGTTAGTTGTCACATAACATTTTACTATCGTTAGTTGTCACATAACATTTTACTATCGTTAGTTGTCACATAACATTTTACTATCGTTAGTTGTCACATAACATTTTACTATCGTTAGTTGTCACATAAAATTTTACTATCGTTAGTTGTCACATAACATTTTACTATCGTTAGTTGTCACATAACATTTTACTATCGTTAGTTGTCACATAACATTTTACTATCGTTAGTTGTCACATAACATTTTACTATCGTTAGTTGTCACATAACATTTTACTATCGTTAGTTGTCACATAACATTTTACTATCGTTAGTTGTCACATAACATTTTACTATCGTTAGTTGTCACATAACATTTTACTATCGTTAGTTGTCACATAACATTTTACTATCGTTAGTTGTCACATAACATTTTACTATCGTTAGTTGTCACATAACATTTTACTATCGTTAGTTGTCACATAACATTTTACTATCGTTAGTTGTCACATAACATTTTACTATCGTTAGTTGTCACATAACATTTTACTATCGTTAGTTGTCACATAACATTTTACTATCGTTAGTTGTCACATAACATTTTACTATCGTTAGTTGTCACATAACATTTTACTATCGTTAGTTGTCACATAACATTTTACTATCGTTAGTTGTCACATAACATTTTACTATCGTTAGTTGTCACATAACATTTTACTATCGTTAGTTGTCACATAACATTTTACTATCGTTAGTTGTCACATAACATTTTACTATCGTTAGTTGTCACATAACATTTTACTATCGTTAGTTGTCACATAACATTTTTTCAAATGAATATGCTTCGTATTATTTGATAGTTATTTGACGACATAACGAATATGATAATAAAAACCCATTCTATTAGGTCTTCTAAATTATCGGAACAATGACGAAGAAATATACTGGAAGTCAATTATCAAAATTTGTCGGGGTTATTCCTGAGTTCTCCAAACATTTACAAACCACAACAAACCCATTGGTCGATGCTCGCCGAAGGTTTCTTTAACCCAACCACTATAATTTCCCAATTTAATTTTGTGCACCATTATCGTCACATGTAAGCAAATTATATGCAAAACGATTTTATTGGTATTCTTTAAGAGCTATTGGACGATACACAACGAAAGAAGATTATTTAAAGCAAACATTTTATTAGGCATCTTTGAAATTTTTGACTGAAAATTCGGAAAAAATACGAAAAAAAAACGTTTTGAATTTAAAATAACGTATTCCCTGTGAGTCAATGGTCTTTATTTTATTCCTGAATTCTGCAAACATTTACAAGCCGCGACAAACTCCTCAATCAACTCGCAGCGAATGTTTCTTTAACACTATACCCCAACATTTCTTCAAATTCAGTATTTGCACCAATATTGTAACTTGTAATGCAAGATATGTACACCTTAAATTTAATTGCCACCAATCTGATAATATCTAACAAATAAAGTTATTTATATAACGATATTTTCAGAAAATTCAAAAAATTTGGGCCGAAAATCGAAACAACTGACGAAAATAGACATTGTTTTATTTTTTTTATGGAAATGATGTTTTCCATAAAATTCGTCCACATCCTCGACGAACTAATTATTAACGATTGCCATGGTAATTCCTGAGATCGAGCCTTTATCGACTCTCGCCAAAAATGAGAGCGAGGGCACCATTTCGTCATGACCCCACCTATATCAAACGAGAATAATGAAATAATGATGCATCAATAAATAATGATACAAATTAGCACCAGAGTGAACTAACTTCTGTGTTATAATAATATATCTATAAGAGCCAATGACCTTGAGTTTTGACGTCACGTGACCGGTTTCAGAAGAAGTTATAATGGTTTGGATAACACGATAAAATCATAAAGGAAATACAATTTGACATGTAAAATCCCCACTTTGAGATATAGAGGATATGAAATGAGTGTTTTTCTCATATGATATTTATGAAACGAGTCTAAGAATTTTCAGTTTTCTCGAGCCTCCGGCGAGAGAAACTGAAAATTCGTGACGAGTTTCATAAATATCATATGAGAGAAACACGAATTACATATTATATTTATCATATGCACCTATAAATTGATTATGATGTCCAAAACGCACACACATCACTAAATAGCTATATGACATCGGCAGCAAAAGGTTAATGTGACGTCACTTCTTTGCAGCCCAATTACACCTGATGAACTAGCAGAAATAATATGCACGCGAAGATATAGTGCGCTATTCTGTTCTCAGTTTGTGACATTATATCGTATGTTTATTAGATAAATACGAACTACATATTCTATTTATCGTATAACAATGTCCAAAACTATATATTTCATTATAATTGAGAGTATTTCGGCATCGCGTTGATTGACGCGCATGAATTTGACCTGCATTTAGTTAGAGATACGGCTCTGCCCCGGCTGCCATTCCGCCAATCAATACACACTTTTTGTCAACAAACCAATCAAATTATCGGAAGGTGATATGAACTAGTAGTTCATATGAAATTTATTTATGACATACTTTCCAACGTAAATAATGATTGAGTCATATGATAAATAACAATATAGTAATAATGAACGTTATTTGGTCCACGTCCACTTGCAATGCAGTTAGACAGCGGAGTTATAACAGTATAGTATTGGTACGTAGTCGTCTGCAAAATGCTTGATTAATTGTTTAACTTCTTGTCATAGAAAATACATAACAATATTGTAGTATCACTTTTTATAATGGAAAATGTATTCATATTCATGTTCATGGTCATCAGTACATATATTATGTTCACAAGACCAATTAATGTCGATTCCAGTTTTAAATTCACGCTGCAATTTAATTATACATTATTTTGTTATTAGAGAAAGTGTATCCATACTAGTTTAAATGCGTCCGATCCTGGCGTGCAGGTGTTGGTATAGATAGACCAGTGCATTTATGAGAAAAAAATGTAAAACCTCACACTAATAGCAACAAAATGTTTCTTAGCATGAACAAGTCTATTAACCCATTATAAACAACGTACTAAAAAAAAATGACCAAGAAAGGCGAAATTGAAAAATATTTTGAAAAAACTCCAAGTCACAAGTCCTTTCATTTATATGCAAATTGATACCCAAATGCCCTGTATTTCTCATAACATCTTAACTATACTAGGTTAATAAACTGCTGGAATTGCTAAACACATCAGCTTATAATCCCATGCATCCTTTGTATTGCCTTTTTAACCCTTTACCCAACAGAAGGCCCCTGTGCCAATGCATTCTCTTATATATGCGAGTCGACCATAGGTCGCCTCGCATATATAAGAGAATGCATTAGCTTAACACATTAAAAATTATAAAAGTGTTAAAGAATGTAAGAAAAAATGGTAATAAGTGTTAAAAAAAGATTTTTTTTAGGCCAATGCATTCTCTTATATATGCGAGGCGACCTATGGTCAACTCGCATATATAAGAGAATGCATTGGCACAGGGTATAACTGTAACCATCACAATGTGGTCAATGAGCCGGTTCCAATGATATCCATATTTGTATGGTTTTATTGAAACAGACCGAAGATATTTTAGGCTGTTGAAGCTTTATTTGGCCGGTTTTGGCCGGTTTGTTGGGTAAAGGGTTAAAGCCATGTTGGACTGTTTTGGGGTGTTTTGTCCATTATAAAAGTGTTTTGTGCGCACAATTAGTGAACAACAAAGAAAACAATTGGTCTTTAATGTTTCAAATCATTTGAACATTCTCCCTAAATCCCTTAGCGTTGGATAAAATAGAATTGCATTGGTTATGCCAGTCACTGGATTTCACATGTTATTCAAGAAACAGACTCAAAATTTGAAAGTTGATAATGGGGTAGGTGAAATCACAAAAGGTTATGATCTTATTGTTGCAGAATAAAAGGTTCAGAACTTTAGTGGAGGTTTATTTGGGACTTTATGCCAAGTTTGTGGGCATGTTATATAGAATAATCCCGAAATAATGATTCGCCATCGAGTTGCAACAAAAATGGTCGTAGCTCTAAATATGGACATCAAAAGAGGAAGCCGTAAACTCTATAGGAAAGACTAAGGTTTGTAGGCGCTGACGATAGTAAAGTTTTATGCATCAAGATCCACGATTTCTGAGATTTTGTTAATATGGTTTCCCCTACCGCATTTTTCCGATATTAAAATTTCGAGTCAGTTACCAGTAAAATTTTTGAAATCCTGTGACATCCATTGACATATCCAATATAAGGCTATTATTTAAACACTAAAGTATTTTGGGACGAAAGTTCAAACGACTTTACACATTAAACGCACATTGTTTTTACTATCTATACACAAACACCTTTAAAAATGGACAAAAACTCCCCGAATTGGCATTTTTTAGAAAAGACTCAACACTAAGAATTCATTGATTTCTATAACATGTGTTTTGGATATTCCTTCCCAGTGTATTTAACCATGCATACTCAAATGATTATGAGAAATACATGGAATATGGATATATATTTCTTGAGTTTTATGACCTCAGATATGTTATTTCATCACGCCGGTTCTTGACCACAGGCACATTTGGCTAAGTCCATACAATGGAACAAACATTCTGTTTAAGAATATTATTGTCCTCCCAATCAAAAGAAATAATTTGTTGTGTACAATCTGGAGAGGAAATTACTAAAACAATAATAAATCCCATACTGTTTCTTTAGGTTTTAAAATACAAGACCATACACATGGATTTTAGCTAATTTTGAGAAATTGAGGATCTGAAATTAAGCAAACTCCCAATTAATCGAAAAATACTAAAGGTATATGGGAAGGAAAAATGGATATACAAATTCAATAGAGTTTTTGTTATAAACATTCTTGAAAAGCCATAAATTGAGTATTTTACCGAATTTTGACAAATTTATTTCACACAATTCACCAATAACGCCTTTCTTGATTCTTTTTGATTTTTAGTATGTTGTCTGTGATAGGTTAATGTACTTATTCCCACAGAGAAATTTGTGTTGCAATTAGTTTGCGGTTAAACCGTTAATGCACTGGACTAGTAAGTGGCTTGTATACGGACCCTGGCAAACGCATACAGACCCTGGCTTTTACAGACCACCGATTGTCACTGACACTGGCTTATACAGACGTATATACCATATGAAGGAAGAAGGCCCACAATGACCCATAACTCACTTTTTATGGTCATGGACATGCTACATATCTGTGCAGGAGATGTCCCTTTACTGAAATTCACCGAAGCTGCGGGGTGGAGATTCACGTTCATGGGACAGGGATGCTGATGATATAAAAATATGGGGTGTTATCCGATTTTTAGTCAATAAGTACACCATAATTATGAGGGGAGAAGGCCCACAATGACCCATAACTAACTTTTTATGGTCTTGGACATGCTACATATCTGTGCAGGAGATGTCCCCCTTTAATGAAATTCAATGAAGCGTCGGAGTGGATATACGCGTTCATGGGACAGGGATGCTGATGATGTAAAAATATGGGGTGTTATCCGATTTTTAGTCAATAAGTTCGCCATATGAGGGAAGCAAGCCGACAGGGACCCCTAATTCCCTTGTTATGACCATGGACATTATGTTCCTCTGTACAAGAAATGTCCCTTTATTAAAATATAGTAGAGCTCCGGATGGAGACACACATTCATGGGACAGGGATGCTGACGTGCATTTGGAATATGTTTATTCTTAAATTTTCAAGTCTATATAGGCCCACCATATGAGTGAAGAGGTATGCGCTATATTATTTTTAAAGCAGACAATGCTATTTATTTATAACCAGCTTGCTTGTGCGTTTACATGATGTATTATCACCGACTTTAAATAAATTGTGTTATATATCTCATCTTATTCTCTGTTATATTTTAAGATGCTGTTTCACTATTTGGCACTGGCAATCACCTTTTTACCAAATGGAGAAAACGGTCTTCTTGGCGAGTCGACGTATCCAGACCAGCCGGGTAAATATCTTACTAACTAACTCAGTAAATATCAAATAACTAATTAACAAGCTAACTAACTATAACTAGCTACATGAGTAACTAACTAACTATCCAATTAACTAACTAACTAGCTGACTAACTAAGTAACTAACAACTAACTATACTTTCTAGTTTTAAGAAGGAAGCTAATTCAGATTTAGTGTAGGTAATGATGGAGTGCCACCCATAGGGCGCCTCCCACCGATGGAATCATGCACTGCGGAATCAGGATTAATATGTCAGAATCCAACGATACAGGATTATTAACATAGCCATGGACAATACACGAGTTAATGATGAATAATCTAAATTAACGCTATAAAATTACTATTATAATCTAAATTAACGCTATAAAATTACTATTATAATATAAATTAACGCTATCAAATTACTATTATAATCTAAATTAACGCTATCAAATTAATATTATAATCTAAATTAACGCTATCAAATTACTATTATAATCTAAATTAACGCTATCAAATTACTATTATTATCTAAATTAACGCTATCAAATTACTATTATCATCTAAATTAACGCTATCAAATTACTATTATAATCTAAATTGACGCTATCAAATTACTATTATAATCTAAATTAACGCTATCAAATTACTATTATAATCTAAATTAACGCTATCAAATTACTATTTATTATCCGAATTAATGCTATCAAATTACTATTTATTATCTAAATTAACGCTAGCAAATTACTATTTATTATCCTAATTAACGCTATCAAATTACTATTTATTATCTAAATTAACGCTATCAAATTACTATTTATGCCCTGAGAAGATGGCTAAATAAATATTCTGTGATTACATAATATTGAGCCCAAGGAGGGATTTGCTAGTTCACAAGACATGAGACAATTTCTCGTTCAATGGCTGTTTAATTATCTTCATTAATCAGCCGAAATAATAAAATTGTGAAGGTGGGGACCAAAAAAGGGCCCCATACAAGTCAAACAAGAGTAACAAATGAAATAAAACATCATAACACATGAGAATAACAAAACTTAACAAAATAACCATACAGGGCGGGAGGGAGGGTCAAGAAACAATTACCGATGCCGAGATGTGTATGAATTACTAATATAATATTTTAAACTACATAACATTTGAATAACCTTCCCACGTCCAGAGAGAGTTCTTACTGGTTTGCTAAATGGCGACTGATAAGGAAGGCCGCTCACGTGACCGAAAGTATAAATTACATTACGTACAGTCTCCACCAAAACTGACTGCAGGCAATCATGAAACCGATCGCCAGATCTTCTCAAACATAAAAATGGTTATATATAACCTGCTATTATGCCCTGAGAAGATGGCTAAATAAATATTCTGTGATTACATAATATTGAGCCCGAGGAGGGATTTGCTAGTTCACAAGACATGAGACAATTTCTCGTTCAATGGCTGTTTAATTATCTTCATTAATCAGCCGAAATAATAAAATTGTGAAGGTGGGGACCAAAAAAGGGCCACAAGGCTTGGCGAAAACATGAAAAATGAGCAAAAGCCTATAGCCCCACACAAATCCCCCCAAGCTGGAAAGGAAAAAAAAACACACACCGAACCCTTCGCAACCACCCAAAATTAAAACTTAAAATTTACAATTTCTCGTTCAATGGCTGTTTAATTATCTTCATTAATCAGCCGAAATAATAAAATTGTGAAGGTGGGGACCAAAAAAGGGCCACAAGGCTTGGCGAAAACATGAAAAATGAGCAAAAGCCTATAGCCCCACCCAAATCCCCCCAAGCTGGAAAGGAAAAAAAACACACATCGAACCCTTCGCAACCACCCAATATTAAAACTTAAAATTTATCAGTGAGAACAGTGGAGATATAACAATTAAATCACTGCTGGGGCAAAAGGTTTGAAATACTGAGGAAGGCGGATATGAGCATTGTGTCAAGGCTGGAAACAAAAGTTGGTAAACAGGGACAGTGGAGCACACTGGAAAATGTAGGATGTTAGACTGTTGTCGAACACAACAAGTAGCAAGGCGGATAGGAGCATTTTGTCCATGCGGGAAACAAAAGTGGGTAAACAGGGACAGTGGAGCACACTGAAAAATGTATAATGTTAGACTCTTGTCGAACACAATGAGGAGCAACTTCCGAGCAAGGCGGATAGGAGCATTTTGTCAATGCGGGAAACAAAAGTGGGCAAACAGGGACAGTGGAGCACACTGAAAAATGTAGGATGTTAGACTCTTGTCGAACATAAAGGTAGCAGAAGGAGAGACTTTTGTCTGACCCGAACATGTGGTAATGAAAGAAATCTGGAAGACTGTTGTCTAACAGACGGGCAGTTTATCCTGTGACTGACCCAGTGATTGTTAATAACCAATTGAAGTATCCAAGCTGGGTAGACTCTTGTCCAGTCTTAGTAAACTTAGCGTACATTTGCTCCCAGACTCGCGCATGGTACGTCTAATGGAAAAGGCATGCAGTCAAGGTCATTTGCTCGAGGTAGAAAAACCACAGAGCGGGAGACGTCATCATCATGGCAAGCGACTCCCAAAATAGACTAATGTATGCACGTCAATCATTTTGGTGCCAAGAAACGAAATTAGGTTTCGAAAGTCGTAAATACTTCCGCAGAATCATGGCGTAAATTTAGATATCTGTGTCCATAAGAATTAGCGGACATATATAGTACAAGAAAACTAAGATGCATGCATCAGGTCGGCCGTGAACTATCTACCATAGAATTGTTGTAGCTATCGATTATACATTTTGAAACACCTGTCTGTATGTATGTATGTATGTGTGTATGCGTGAATGCATGTGTGTATGTGTTATAGACTCTAACACTGCTCGAATTTGGTATTTAACGTGTCAACTTGACCTCGCTCATAGGCATGTTTCTGGACCTTGACCGATCCGACTAAAAATTTGTGTGTAGGACTACTTCGATCCCGGGAGCAATATGGACGGGTCCAATTTCACGTGGGACCATGTTCTCGAACGTGCTGATATAGGCATGTTTCTGGACCAATTGAACAATAGTTTGGCCAGACGCTGTATATAGTGGGTACTGTCCAGATGGAGGCGATCACCAAAAAAATCCCTAACTAGCCCGAACGAAGTCGAGTACATCAGCTAGTTTAATATATATTTTGGACATTTGTCTGTCTGTTTGTCTGTTAGCTATGGCCGGGAAAACTGCCGGACAGATTTGACGAAATTTGATACCTAGGGGAAATTATTTCCAGGGAGTATTTTGGACGGGTCAAATCTTGATCCCGACCTGACTTTGACATTCAAAAAGATCAATTCAAGGTCAAATCTGGTAAAACGGAAGTATTTCAACGAAATTTGATACCTACTGTTACTTTTGTCCCAGGAGTGTTTCGGGTGGGTCAAATCATGACCCTGACCTGATCTTGACATTCAAAATTGTCAATTCAAGGTCAAATCGGGTATAAAGCCGGGCGGATTTCGACGGGTACTTTTGTCGTGACTTTTGTCCGGGGAGTGTTTTGGACGGGTCAAATCGTGACCCCGACATGACCTTCACCTTTAAAATAGTCAATTCAAGGTTAAATCGCGCATTTCTCCGAAAATCAGAGGGGAACATCCCGGACGAAGTGGGGTCCACGAGCTACTATTATATATTTCTAGATTTAGTTACAAACTAAATACCTGTATATTGTACAAAGAAATGTTTGACAAATATATCTGTATCAATATTACCATACGGGTCATTAAAATAGATACGACGAAACAAATTTTGAAGGGTGCATGTATCAGGTAAATTTTTATATTTCAAATGATGACAGGAATGCAGAAAGTTGAAGTACCTACGTAATACTGGCTATCCGTATGAAGAGATATACATGTATATAACAACCAGATGAGGGATATGTCTGTACAGTTGCTAAACAATTCAGTCATGCAAAAGAGGATCAAAGAGTAAGATACCAAATTGCTGCCTGTGGTAATGTTTTTTAACGAAATTCGGGAAAATTAGATTACTCTCACCCTGGTTATCCAGAAGATAATTGTGGAATCTGACGACGATCGGACAAGGGGTGTCGTCTGTAGGATCAACCAAATTATTTAGCCATAAAAATAGTAAAATTGAAGATCACCGCTGGCAGTGATGTCTTCACAAGGACAGTTTGAGAACAAAATATGGCTCACATCTAGCGGTGACCCAAAATATCCACATAAGAAAAAGTTCTCCAATAAAAGCTGGCTGCAGGGTGCGCCAATTGATTCAAATTCGAAATTTAGCAGGGTGTACTGCTTGTGGCCATGTTTTCCCCGCAAATTTGATAGACTGATGGACAAAACCACTGAATCCGTTGAATCAATATACATGTATACATGGATTAATTTATATGCATTGTTATACACAGTACTGGTATATAAAGGTACTGAAAATAACTATATTACTAGTAAACACAAAATAAACCATATATCATGGCTATGGGTTCTAATATCCGAACATGACAGCTGAGAACTTGGTGTGAATTAAAGAGTGGTGGTTTCTCAAGCATATCTAACCCTCCACGTTAGAACCATGCCATTAAATGTCATAAGTATAATCTAGCTTGAGGACAGAAGTGATCCATAAAACCCCCCTTAATTCAACCAGGTCCTCGCGCGATGTATGATCGATCACATGATGATCTAGGGGGATTAGAATTGATGTATAAAAACAGCACTGCATGTAAATATAAAATAAAATAGTGCTACATCTTATTACAGATTATTGCCATATATAATCAGTGATTATACAGACAGTCTGACAAAATAAAGTTTCAGTGACACTCTATCCGAAGAGGGGAATAATTTCATCTGTTACAGTCAATGGAGCAATTATGAATCTGGAAAGGTGAAATTTCTAAGTAATACTAGATATCGACATGACGCGATAACATATAACGTAAATGCAATATGGCCGCTGGCGACCATTTTTTCCTATAAAATTAAAAAAAATATTTGATAGCTCTCATCTGATAGATCAATATCAAGATAAATATGAAGTTTAGTGATGATCGGATGAGTGAAGTGGACTGTGCTGCACGGTTTAGTAATGCTTAAAAAGATTTTTACCTTAATATTTTTATGTTCACTTTATAAACTTCACTGAGTCATCTTTGTCATGTATTGAGTTTGATATCTTTTGTTAACAGTTTATAAATCATGTATGTCTCATGTTTGTTATTTTAATTTATGTGTTTATTATCATTAAATAAAGTTGCATTCCTTAAAAAGATTCTTACCTCAATGTTTTTATGTTCACTTTATAAACTCCACTGAGTCATCTTTGTCATGTATTGAATTTGATATCTTTTGTTAACAGTTTATAAATTATGTATGTCTCGTGTTCGTTATTATATTATATACACTTTATAGTGTGTTTTCAGAACGAAAAAAAATTGAATAAAATCAACAAATTTGTAAATTTAAAAACAATTCAAACGTTGTTGTATTCCATGTCCCAGCCCGGACATATACACCAAATTTCAATAATATTCATTGAGAAACAACGGACCAAACGCTATATAACACTCGTATACATCTTTTATTCCGTATCGGACTCGGGTACATGTTATAGTAGGTACCGAATTGACACACGTCGACTGGGCGAGTTGGCCCTGGGGCGATTAGGCCGATTCCGGCACATTCTATAATTTACCGTATGTATTCGTTTACACGTAGTTTACTTTAGAAAGTTCCGCAATTAATACCGTAAATAGAGCGACCTTATTTGACAGAGAATGCCTCTGTTATTGATTATCAAGTTGCTGTACATTAAAAACGACAAATTAACATGCTCGTTCAAGCGCAGTAGTCTATTTTCCCCATGTTAAAGGACATCCACAAATACTAAATAACGCTAACCTACTGCCGAATGTTTGACACGACAACTGTTAACATATTTGGGCTGAATTCATCTGACGCGGTATTATTCCTCAAAATAAACAACAAAACCATCGTTACTTGGAAATGTAGTTTGGGCTAACATTTACATAAATCCTCCAGATCAATTATCCGACACACACGTCAGATGAAAAAGTCACATGAAGTAACCGGCCAAATTGGCCGAAATAATGCGATTTATAGAAATATATCCTTCATTGTGCGTAGTATTTGCAGTAGAACACACTTTAATAGATTATTCTAAAATATTTTCCGCTTTTCTGGTGAAAACAGTTTAAAGCGGAAGAGATTCCTGTTTGGACTACTCATGCGCGAAGTAATTATGTTATCGATTATCAACGCCCATAAGCTAAAAAATAGATGTTCCACGTGTTTATTTGTATACAAAAGCTGGCGCTTTTTAAAGACGCCAGCCAATCAGGTGGCAGGATTTCCCAGGGTTTCCCCGGTATGTGTAAACGGAAATGAGGGTTTCATTCGTTCGACGTACGCGCGCGACTAGCAATTGTACTTCGAAATTTATGTACGACTGACTCTTGTCTAGCAAAAGAGCAGAGGGAGAGACTCTTGACAAACCCGAAAATTTGTGTTGGAAAGAAATATGGAAGACTCGTGTCTAACCGAAGGACGAGTGCCTCTGTCATGTCAGTAACCATGTAGGTAAAATAATAAAATAACAGTTCCCATAGCAGGTGCACAACCCGAATCAGAATCTTAAAAATATTGACCGAAAAATGTAGGAATAAAAGCTCGGACAAAATTATGTAGGTTGCAAAAAAAAATTCTAAGTCGAAAAAGGGGGAATAACTCCACAAAAAAGGCGGACAGGCATCATAACCACAGGTGCACAGGTTCCCATGGTACTAAATATCAGTCCAAAGATTAAAAAACATTGAATGAAAAATGTAGGAATAAAAGCTCGGACAAAATTATGCAGGTTGCAAACAATTTTTAAGTAAAAAAAAGGAAGATAACTCCTCCTAAAGATGTCGGACAGACGTCATAATCGCAGGTGCACAAGTTCCAATGGTACTAAAGATATGTGCCAAGTGTGTAAAAATTTTACCTAAAAATGTAGGAATAAAAGCTCGGACAAAATGATACATGTTGCAAAAATTGTCTAAGTCGCAAATGGGGGGATAATTCCTCCAAAAAAAGTCCGACAGACGTCATAATCGCAGGTGCACAGGGCCCCATGTGGTTTATGTCTGAGCCAAGTTCCACGGAAATTGATCACAAACGACTGAGAAAATCTCCGGACAAAGTTGTGTCCACGGACGGATGACGGACAAGCTGATTCCAGTATACACCCCGAACTTCGGTGCGGCGGGGGGTAAAAAGTCCAGTGGAAGCAGATCCAGGTAACTGAGAACTGCTGAATGAGAACGGCTGTTTGAAGTCGCTGAAGGAAGTCCCGAAACAGCAAGTGATTATCCAGGCACAGCCAGAGAGCTCCAAAACGATGGCGAAGAGGCGTCCGAAACAGGAGCCGACGACAATAATGCCAACAGCGAAAACACCGGGTGACCAACGCGGGGTCGAGCCAATATGGAAGCAGCGGATAAGGTAACAGCAGGAGCCGGAATGCCGGGGATGCGCCGAGGTCGTCCACGCTTCGTCCCACTAGGCGGCAGTGGTGAACTCGCCGAGTGCCCACGTTTAGCAGCTGAATTGGTGGTAGCCATAGAGCTGGGGAAAAGTAAAATAAAAGTTGCGATCAACCACAACGAACATTGTTATGACCAAGGAACTATAGAAAATATGTAAACAATGTCACATGGAAATTTCGGTATACGAAAAACGGAAGTGATCATGGTTGATCAGAAACAAAACAAAACACACAAGTAACCCAGGAACAGGGCTGCAACGTTTAATCGTGAAACCAAGATATCGCGACATACTGGCAAACGATGCGCGTATCGTATCGTGGAATGTGGAACGCGATCCCGGCAATCAAGTAATGTGCGAAGATGGGCTAGTGTAAAAAGGGGAACCGATGCTTGGTCGAGGCTTAAATTGAACCTACTTAAATAAGGAGAAACCAAACGATGGTTGAATCAAATCAAGACGTGGTATGCCTGGCAAATTTCCCAGTGAACATGAATACTCCGATTAAGCGCGCCTCAATACTAGTTATGTGGATTCCGGGTCAAAATAATTTGATTCGAGTCGAGGAACCTGCTTATCAAAGCTCAGAGTAATTAGATAGCGAGTTGTGAAATATATTAGTTTGCATCATCGGGACGTCTTAGTGGCCCAGTAAAAAGTCGACGAGCCAACGGTTTCGGATCAAATTGCGGATGATGAAGGATAACTCTAAAAGCAAAAGGCTTTATGGTGAGAATAAATCCAAATTGCATCAAGGAACTTGTTGATAAATAACACTTGGTGGACAATTGTAAACGACAATTGACAGCGGCCGCCTCATCTGTATGGGCAAGTTATAATTATGATAACTGAAACGGAAAGTCCAAAATTGTGGCGGTTGTTTTATGGAGGTTCATGGTAAGGGACCATCGAAACTGTGGAGTAGCTCTAACCCCAAAATAGTTTAAACCGAACTCTACCAGTCGTAAACTGGTTGGTTATAATATTTCTGGCGGTAAGCGTGGGGAAACTCTCATGAGGGGTATCGTGAAAGGGATCGTATTGATGATCAGGTATCGTGATTCGTGGCATAGTGTATCGCTGCAGCCCTACTCAGGATCCGCGTGAAAAAGGGGTAAACCCCAAAAGAAACATGCCACCAACAAGGGGGTAAACCCCAAGGCGAAAAGCCGTAACGGTTGGGACAAAAAGGATACAGACTGTGGTAAAACAGCCCTGCGTGGAGTCATGTTGTGTAACGGGGCACTGAAAGTAAAATCAACTGACCCGTTATTACGAAAAACGGAAAAGTGTCTGACTGCTGAAAAAACCCATGTCAAGGGACAGATGCACGAATGGCCAAAAATTCCTAGTATTTGGAAATGGATCTTCTCAAAATCTGGCAGGAATTTATTTGTGAAATTTTGGTACAAGCGATTATTGTGATGCAATATTTAAGAACCATCGAACAATTGGTTATTATAATCTCATTGACTTCACTTTTGTGACATGGAAGACATTTAAAATTTCACCGTTTTCAGGCACCAATAACTTGTGTAAATTATGTTTGTTACAAAATTGCAGATCATATGTCCATGATATCATATCTAAAGATCATGAGAGGAGACTTAATTTTTTTGATTCATTAAATTTGATGATTATTTTCACTTAGAAGGACAACTACCCACAAATAATTTGCTGTATTGGAGAATTTTCATGTCATTCATGTTGTTCAATGAAAAATTGGGCTGAGATGAGTTCTGGGTCATGGCTTCATAACAAAATAAAGCTGACCACCATATATCTGAACACTGGGGCCTAATATCTGTTGTGCTCCCTGTTTGAGTGGACAGTTGTGTCAACAGTTGTTGTCATTGCATGGGCTGGAATATTTCTGACTGCATTATTCTTCATTATAATATATGGGGTTACGACACTATAGCATGCAATAAATAAAAATCGAACTCCACATTATGATACAAATAAAACCTTCTCTCACAGAGCAAAGACAATAATCCATTTGATGATTGGATTTTGGTGTGAAATTATGAATTATTGTAGCAGTTCTTGGTACCTAAAGGGACAACAAAGAAAATAATATTTGCAACCGCCCAAATGCATTAAATTCCATTGTTTTTGTGTGGTCTCTTAATAACTGCTCAGATTCTACATACAATGAAGATGATGATATGTCAAATTCAAGATTTTTCGCCAGATAGATCCAAAGAAATACTTTGTTGAAAATCTTATGCCATCTTTGGCTATATTTAGGCAAAACGTGCAGCTCCATCTTAAAGGCACGGGTGGCGTTCGTTGCAGAAATATTCAGATTTGTTCAAATCGCCATCAACAGAAAGAACATCAAAACATGTACAGTCCCGATCATACGCCAAGCACAATCAGCGCGTAAACATCATATTGTCGTCAAGCCATACGATGGTGAACGTAAACAAGAGCTTGCTCGTGTTACAGAAGTGGTGCGTCTGTTTACAGAACACAGCGCAATTCTATCGGTTTATCACACACAAATGATATAAACGCTCTGTATTATTTCCATAGCAGGAAAACAGTAACAATGAACGCTCTTTTATGTTTACCATATCCTGATCGAAACAAAAGCCAGGAAACGTAACGGTCTTTGCTAGTCCTGCTGTCTATGTCGGTTTTTGACGGAGGTGAATATTGTATATTAGATAGTTGCGTCCCGTTTTGTAAATATTTACAATTGAGGGTAGTTCAGGCAATGATTTAAATGGAGTGGTACGGTCGATTTGCTTGAAATATTCGGCGTTATTACTAAATTGCTACATTCCTCCAGTTGACATAGCGCCTGAATGCGAACTGATCAGTTTCACATACCCGCACAAGTACATAATATGTCTTTAAAAAAGAGGGGGTAAACCCAAACTGAAAACGTGCCACCATAGAGGGGGGAAAACCCTAAGGCGAAAAGCCGAAATAGATGGGACAAACTGTTAAAACGGCCCACAATGGAGCAAACGGCCCACAGTGGAGCAAACGGCCCACAATGGAGCAAACATCACACCTTACATAGCCGTGATTTATGACAGGACACTGAAAAGTAAGAAATCAAATGACATGTTATCGCGAATAGTAAATCAAAAGTAGAGCCAGCCCAGATGGCATCGAGTCCAAGCTCCATCGCTATGAGAAATTTCAACCGACCCCCCCCACAAGTCCAAATAACAAATGGCATACATCCCAAGGCCCTTGTGACCCCCGACCACAATAAGTCCTCGAGGGAGCTGGGTTCAATGGAACCAAGAGCATCGCTAGGGCGTGTCAAAATATGACCATTAGCCATTGCGAATTGTGCTACCGCAAAAATAAAGTAATACTTAGAGCCGACATTTGAAGAATATCTGACATAACCCGAAGTTCAATGCCAAAATGCGGTAAAATTCGAAGTAGAAAAATGGCCATAACAATTTATCAAATAATTAGACATAACCCATATTCGAAAATGGCCTGAAAGTTTAGCTGGAAAATACACATACCAATTGTGGTTCAGATCAAATAAACCAAACCGAAGTTATCGTTCGGAAACCAAAATTGTTAACAGTTGATCATATTCTAAGTCGAAAAAGGGGCCGTAACTCATGTAAAATTAATTGGACGGAACCCATATTCGAACTTGGCCGGTATCTTTAGCTGGGAAATACCCATACCAACTTGGTTCAGATCAAATAATCCAAGCTAAAGTTATCGATCGGAAACAAAAATTGTTAACGGACGGACGGACGGACGGACAGGCGGACAGACGGTACTACAGGTACCAACAAATGGCCACGTGCGTGTCTACACAATTGAGTGGCTATATACCTATGTGACAAATCGTTCTTTCGTGGCTTCAAAAGTGTTCTCACGCATTGCTAGTTGCGTGGCTGCAAATAAAGTGTCAAAGTATTCTGTGAATTTAGATTGGCGCATGTGAGTCAGCAGATTGTAGTTTTTCAACCCTTCATTCACAATCGAGAGAGTTCATTAAGAAATAAAGCGTGATTAAGAAAAATATTATATATGTGTAAATAAGGTTGCTAATTTGGCTAGCCTATAGAACACTGGTTGGACATCCATGTATTGATGGACAAATTGTTTCCATTTTTGAAAGAACTTCTTTTTCAAGTGACTACCTCAAGCCACTGAGAAGACATTTCAGGTGTCAAATAAGGTTGATAATGTGGCGTGCCACTTATGCAATTTTGTGAGCACAAAGGATGTTTATGTGTCATGTTAGCCACTTACATATCAATTTGTGAGCACAGACAGTCAGACGGACGGACAGACTGATTACATAATACGACCTATTTTCAAAAGGGGCGTATAATAATTAAACAATTTGCTGGTGGTCTCAAGGACCCGCATATTGTAATGAACTGGTATCACATTTGATGGACGAAAAAGGGTGAACACCCTGGCAAAAAATTATGTCCATAATACGGGTTCGAGGGAACAGGTAGCCAATATAAACTGCCCCATCCCATGAACCTGAACCAAACGCCGTGCAAGTACAGCGATACAGAGGATTATTTGCCGACATGGCCAAATCATTGCCTCCAATTTGAAATGGTAATATGAGGCAAAAAAATAACCAACAAGTGCAATAGCTGGGCGTACATGGACTTAAAATGTTCAGCCCGCCGACCCCGAACAAACTGACCTAAAATCGGCCACTGTCAGTGTCAAAACCAAAACATATCATAAAAGTTATGAGCAGTATGTCGAGGCAAACCAAAATGATCAGGTATCAGCCGTCGACTAAAGCTGTGTCCCACCACAAAGACCGGACACATCCCGGCATCGGCAATTGAAATTGGTTGCCAAGCTAAAAATAGCACAGGTTCAAATAATCGCAATTAGGACAGGTAAACGCTGCCAACGAAAATATAACACAGAGGCGATAAATGTGTCCACAAGGAACAACAAATGGTGAAGCGTGTAAGAAACCGAACGACTATAGGCAGCCACTAACCGGCGGAAGTAATTTACCAAAAGCTCCACCGTTTCAAAAAATTGAGGTCAACGCAGAGTTTGAAAACCACAAGAAGTCGCGACGCTTCGTTCAAGTTGATAGCAAAACCATAAAATACAAACACGAACAAGAAACAAACCGGTGACAATATGTCAAGAAACAATTACCGATGCCGAGATGTGTATGAATTACTAATATAATATTTTAAACTACATAACTTTTACATAACCTTCCCACGTCCAGAGAGAGTTCTTACTGGTTTGCTAAATGGCGACTGATAAGGAAGGCCGCTAACGTGACCGAAAGTATAAATTACATTACGTACGGTCTCCACCAAAACTGACTGCAGGCAATCATGAAACCGATCGCCAGATCTTCTCAAACATAAAAATGGTTATATATAACCTGCTATTATTGTCCGAATTAACGCTATCAAATTAATATTTATTATCCGAAATAAAGCTATCAAATTACTAGTTCTTTGGCTTCGGGTTAAACATATTTGATTCGAGTCGAGGAACCCACCCATCAAAGCTCTGAGTGATCAGATATCGACTTTTGAATTTGTTATTTCTCCTCTGAGTGATCAGATATCGATTTTTGAATTTGTTATTTCCGAAGATGGGTACTTATTTGTTGCCTAGAAAAGATATCGTCATGGCGACGGTCTCGGACAAAATTGCGGATGAAGATGGATAACTCTAAAATGAAGTGGTAAGACGGCCAAATTCGTGATAATACGGCATATATCTTTGAACATGTTTATAAACAGCAAATTTTGGAAAATCTTAGAAGAACTGTTGTTGCGCTTGTAACTGGATGATATGGTGACCATCTGATTTGATTGCGTACCTTTAAAGTACAATAACAGATGATACATTTGTAACACGATATAACTATACTTTTGCACTAAATTACCATTATACAAGACCCCAACTGTCTTAAACATTATCTACCACGTATCCGGGCCTAAATCAGGGGACTCCCCCACCCCATATTGAGAGCCCCTTGTTTCCTAAGTTTGTTGGGATTGAGAGAGACTCAGTGGTGTTTTTGCGGAGATGGCCACATGTTTAATAATTTAAACGATTACAGAGGTTGAATGAGGGCCTGCCGGTCCGGATGGTCTTCCATGCGACGTGGGGCTCGATGGGATTCGACTCGAGCAGCAGATGCCGGTGGTGTGTCGGCCCAGGCATCTGGGTAGATGGACGTGATGAGCCCGATGGGAGTCGACTCGAGCAGATGTGAATGGTGAATGGCGGTGATGTGCTCGATGGGACACGGCTCGAGCGACAGATACTGGTGGTATGTCGGCCCAGCATCCGGTGGAATGAATGTGATGTATGGATGTGGTTCACGGGTTAGATCCGGACCAGCAGGCCCCGCCCTCCGGCGATGTGACCGCACAGCAGCTGGAAAGAGAAATTAGACAAGCACAGCGAGGGAAACGAAGACATCAGCAGGAGCGGCAAAACAAAACACACGGCCCCTGGGAAACGACGGGGAAGCATAAACGACGGGTGGAGCAAGCCGCGGATGAGTAAAAGTCGCGGGGGGAGCAGAGGCGAAACCGAGGCAGCGGATGAGACATGAGCAGTTGGTGAAGCGGAGGAATTGATGGGCTCGATGGGATTCGACTCGAGCAGCAGAGGCCGGTGGGTCGTAGCCCAGGCATCGAGATGCGGGATGAGATGAGCTCGATGGGATTCGACTCGAGCAGCAGAGGCCGGTGGGTCGTAGCCCAGGCATCGAGATGCGGGATGAGATGAGCCCGATGGGAAACGACTCGGGCGGCAGATGCCGGTGGTATGACGGCCCTGGCATAAGCAGCGCATGAAGTGGAAAAGGCGATGAGACAAGAGAAGTGGATGGGACGAGATGAGGCGGCAGCGGGGGGCGGAGCGGCGGAATAAAAAGCAGCGGGCGAAGAGGAGGATGAAGTGAGGTGAGCTCGATGGGATCCGGCTCGAGCAGCCGATGCTGGTGGAGCGGCGGCCCAGGCATCGCGGATGCGGTGAAATGATCTCGATGGCAACCGGCTCGAGGGGCAGATGCCGGTGGGTGTCGGCCCGGACATAAGCAGCGCATGAAGCGAAGATGCGGTGAAGCAGAAGAAGCAGGCGGGACGTGAGCGGAGGAGGGAGAGCGAGCGGGGAAGAAGCCGAAGCAACAGCGGGGGCCAACGCGGCGGGGGGACAGAGGCGGTGGGGAGGCACAAGCGGAGGGGAGGCGGAAGCGGTGGCGATGTATAACCAGCGGGGGGAGGCGGCGGCAGCGGGAGCGACGGTAATGAAAAGCAGCGGGTGAAGCAGACGGTGAGATGAGCTCGATGGGATTCGGCTCGAGCAGCAAAAGCTGGAGGGTAGCGGCCCGGGCAGCTAGGGTGCGGGATGAGATGAGCTCGATGGGAGGCGGCTCGAGGGCAGATGCCGGTGGTATGTCGACCCGGGCATAAGCAGCGCATGAGGATGAAGAGGCGGTGAGGTATGAGTAGTGGGTGAAGCGAGATCGGCGGGCGATGGCAGGAGCGGCGGATAATCCGAAACGGCGGAAGGAGTGAAGCGACAGGGAAGCGGAGGCAGCGGCAGATGCAAAAAGGGGAGGCGAGGCGTGAGCGGCAATGAGGGATACGCAGCGGATGAGGCGGTAGCGGCGGGGAAGCGGAAGCGGCGGGAATGAGAAGCAGCGGGTGAAGCAGAGAAATGAAATGAGCTCGATGGGTACCGCTCGAGCAGCATATGCTGGTGGTGTGTCGACCCAAGCACAGCGGGTGCGGGATGAGATGAGCTCGATGGAGGTTCGGCTCGAGCAGCAGATGCTGATGGTGTGGCCAACGCATCGGGTGTGGGATGAAATGAGCTCGATGGGAGACGGCTCGAGCGACAGATGCCGGTGGAACGCCGACCCAGGCATAAGCGTGATGTGGAGCGGAAGAGGCGGTGAGGCATGAGTAGCAGTGAACCGTGGCCACGGGTGGGAGGAGAGCGGCGGAACGGCGGAACCGGCGGGTGGGACGGAAGCGGAAGGCGAGGCAGAAGTAGCACGCGAAGAGAAACGCGGAGAAGACCAGATACGACGGGAGAGGCGAGGGAGCGGGAGAGACAGGGGCGGCGGGAACGGATAAGCGGTAGGTGAGGCAGAGGCAGCGGGCGAGTGAGATACGGCTGGGGAAGCGCATGCGGGGGTAATGGGAAGCGACGGGCGGGTCGTAAGCGGCGGGTGGAGCGTAAGCAGCGGGTGGAGCGGAAGCGGCGGCGGGTGGAGCGTCAGCGGCGGAAGGTGCGTAAGCGGCGGAAGTACCGTAAGCGACGGGCGAAGCGGAAGCGACGGGCGAGGTGGGAACAGCGAGCGAAGCGTGAACAGCGGCGAACCGTGAGTAGCGGGTGATGCAGTGCCAGCGGGAGATGCAAGAGCAGCGGGTGATACAGGAGCAGCGGGTGATACAGGAGCAGCGGGTGATACCGGAGCAGCGGGTGATACCGGAGCAGCGGGTGATACCGGAGCAGCGGGTGATACCGGAGCAGCGGGTGATACAATCAGCGGGTGATACAAGCAGCGGATGATACAAGCAGCGGGTGATACAAGCAGCGGGTGATACAAGCAGCGGGTGATACAAGCAGCGGGTGATACAAGCAGCGGGTGATACAAGCAGCGGGTGATACAAGCAGCGGGTGATACAAGCAGCGGGTGATACAAGCAGCTGGTGATACAAGCAGCTGGTGATACAAGCAGCTGGTGATACAAGCAGCAGGTGATACAAGCATCGGTTATGCAGGAGCAGCGGATGCAGAGCTCGATGGGAGGCGGCTCGAGCAGCAAAGCTGGTGGTGTGACGGCCCAGTCTTCGGATAGCATGGATCGCAGAGCTCGACGTGATGCGGCACGAGCAGCAGATGCCGGATAATGTGGGTCCAGACAGAACCAGCGTGTGACGCGTTGGCGGCGAGGGTGACCGGAGCAGCGGCTGAAGCCTGAGCGACGACTCGAATGTGAAGCAGGTTAAAAACAGAAACAGCGGGGGGGGCAAGGGGTGAAGCAAAAACAAAACAAAACAGTGTGGCGGCGGGAGTGGTGTGAGAATGGGAGACAGCGGTTGGGGCCTTGGCGGCGGTGACGGATAGGCGGCGGGAGAGGGGGAAGCGGCGACTGAGGAGGACGCGGTGGTGAAGCAGAAAACAACAAGCGGCGCAGAAACTGAGGAGTAGCAACCTCGGCGGATGAAGCATCGCCGGGGGGAGAGCGGAAGCGGAGGGGAGGGGGGGCGGCAGGAGAGAGGCACCAGTCGCGATGGGGTAGCACCAGCGGGGGTGAAGAGCCACGAACCGAGAAAAGATGGCCGATGCGATGAGTACCACGGGGAAACGAGGGGAGTTATGAACGCCGCGCGTGGCGGCGAGCCACCAGCGACAAGAAAGGGACACGCGACCGTGCGCGGCCGCCGGGGGAAGGACGACCGATAGAACCGATGGCATGGCCACCGTAGGGTGGGAGGGCGGGGAAAATTTTACGTCCTCGCTCTGTGGACAAAAGTATGGAATGGACGGAAATGACAATATTTTCTGCGCATGCTCGGAGCGGATAACTCTATTTGGCATGAGTGACCTTAGTTATCAGTGATGTTGTAGCTCTCGGAAGTCACTCCGGTATTCTACGCTTATTGGAGCCCACGCGACTTGCCGCTTAATTGAAGACGTTGAGCTTGTATAAATTGCCACAAGGGTGATTCCTTGTGGCTTCTTATACAAGACCCCAACTGTCTTAAACATTATCTACCACGTATCCGGGCCTAATTCAGGGGACTCCCCCACCCCATATTGAGAGCCCCTTGTTTCCTAAGTTTGTTGGGATTGAGAGAGACTCAGTGGTGTTTTTGCGGAGATGGCCACATGTTTAATAATTTAAACGATTACAGAGGTTGAATGAGGGCCTGCCGGTCCGGATGGTCTTCCATGCGACGTGAGGCTCGATGGGATTCGACTCGAGCAGCAGATGCCGGTGGTGTGTCGGCCCAGGCATCTGGGTAGATGGACGTGATGAGCCCGATGGGAGTCGACTCGAGCAGATGTGAATGGTGAATGGCGGTGATGTGCTCGATGGGACACGGCTCGAGCGACAGATACTGGTGGTATGTCGGCCCAGCATCCGGTGGAATGAATGTGATGTATGGATGTGGTTCACGGGTTAGATCCGGACCAGCAGGCCCCGCCATATGACGAAGTCACGCCATCGACGAGAAATCGGGGGCCAGGCCAGAGGGGAGAAAGGGGAGGGACCGGGACACACAGGGCACCCAAGGGAGGCGCGTCCGTGGCGAGGACAACAGTGGAGCAGAATAACGACTTTATGGGGCGGTAGCGAGATGAATAGCGGTTGAAGGACGATGGAGATGCTACAGCCGAACGGAAGTGGCTAGTCAAAGTAGAACGGGCCGTCGAACCGGAACCCAAGTTGGTCGAAAGCGGACGGTGGAAGGAAAGGGCGCGGTAGGCGGAGAAAATGTCTCCCTTGCAGAGAAGGGCCCCACGACCGAGGTGCTGAACGATGTGAACCGCGTCATCAAACCGCGAGTAGGAGACCGACGGGAATTCCGGGTAATGAAGTCTATGCGCGAGGAACCAGATGGGTAGGAAATATTGTGGAGGAGGCGGAAATCGCCGGGCGTGGAATTAGGCGCCAAGCCAAGAGGGGAGACCCGGAGCGGAGGCAGGGGCGGGAAGGGACCCGCCACGCGACCCAAAGCTAACGCTTTAGCGAGTGATGCACGGACGACATTGGGGCGACCGAGGCAGACAGGAGGGATCGAGCATTGGATGGGGAGCGGGGGCCAGTGTGTTGTAGGTGGAAACCGGGGGGAACCAAGCCACAAGAGCGATTGTGCGGCGGGGGTACAAGTCGAGCCAAAGCTTAAGCGGGAGGAGTTCGCGCGGCGAGAGAGCCAGACCGAAAGGGCCGAGGGGTAGCGGGCGGTGGCTGGTGGGGGTGGAGTTTAGAATTAGCTGGAGCGTCACACAAGGAGCAAGCATGACGGAAGCGGAGCGATGGTCGAGAGCGCGCTCAGGCATTCAAAACAGACTGGCGTACGTCGGTTGCCGGGTTGACGAGGCTGATCTCGAGGAGCAGACGAGGGCGCTGGTGGTACAGTGGGGGAGGGTTGGCGAGAGACACAAGAGCCAGCTATTGTCGATGTAGGCCCACGACAGCGATGGGCGAAGCGCGCGCTTGTTCCGGAGTTGTTCGTCGGAACGCGCCAGCCTAACCCCCCGAAATCCCACGCGGCCCAGCGGAACACTTGCAGGTACTGTGAAGAGCGAGAACGGTCGCCGACGGGTGGTACTGAAGGTGGAGCGAGCTGATAGTGAAGAACGTGTCCGCCCACTGATCAATGGCCGCAATCGACGAAGCCGATGCGCGGGATCTGATGCCCAGTTGACCAGACGGAAGCAGACGAAATGGCTGTGCGGCTATGAGCGAACCCCCGGGCGGCGGTAGGAGCGCAGCTAGGGGGACGTATTCGCCGCGAGCAATGCGGTGGCGAATCGTCTGAGGCACATGCGAGCCGAAATCGTCTTGGGTCGAAACTGGCGGGGGCGGGCCCAAGCGCCCGGCCAGCTATGATCGAAATTGACGTCATTAAATAGTTCGTTACCTCCAGTGAAAGCTGGCCGGACCCCGCCCCCAGGCAGAGATCGCACGGTTGTCGGTGGCATCCGGGCGGCGGCACGTCGCTGAAGGCTGGCAATGGCATGGAAGGACGACTGCATGAAGAAGGCGCCGACTGATGCGGCGGAGGCGGTACAAGGCGATCGGTTCTAGTGCGGCTGCGATGTGAGCTGTCCGATGAAGGGCACTCGGACACCGAGTGAAGCGGGCTGCCGTCAAAGTCTGAGACGATCCGAAACCCGGCCGCCGGGGGGTCCCCCGGGGCGGCGACGGCGGTCACCGCGAGGCGCAGTCTGAGGCAGAGCGGCAGGTGGGAGCCCGTGACATTACCTAGGAAATGAAAGAAAGTGAATTGGTTAGCGTACGAAGGTGACAATGGCTGGGAGTGCCAGAGCGGAGCAAGGCGCGCGGAGTACGGTTTCAGTGGCCAATGGTAGCGGACAGCGGGCGTGATGGCTGAACCAAATGGATGTGACGAAGGTATATAAAGCACCTGATAGATATAACACATACAATGTTGATACAAACAAAGGGACCGGAGGCCAAGTGCCGACTCACTTATCGGTGCCCCCTCTCCCATATGTTATGACACTGAACATAAATAATAAGTAATGGCAGAGCAACCTGACCACCAAAAACAAGTGGAATAGACATACATACCACCGGACACCCCACCCCCGAGTTAGTCCTAGGTTGTATAGAGATATAGGTATATACGTAAAGCCGAGTCTGTGTGGTACGTATCGTAATGTGGAAGAGGTAGGCAAAGGAATCCCGAATCGTCTCGCGTATGGATGACTGTACAGCTAAGACATTTCTCGTATTTGCACAATCAGGTAGCGCGGAGCCGTCAAATGCAAGATAATTGAAAAAGGAATATGGTAAGGAAGTAATTGATTTAATAGACGAATTCGGGATTGAAAGGAGGAGGCGGCCAAAGAATAATGAAAGGCATTTACGATACCGTTCCATTGGGGCAGTTGATTGAATTGGCAATGTGAACGGATAGCAAGTTGCCACATTCACAGAGGAAACGACGGTTAAGTATATGGGCAGGCCGCGGACCGACAGAGGAATACCGTGGTGGCACGGGCGTCGTATGCGTAATGGTGTGTACATAACCATGGGGGCTCTCGAATCGAAATTGTTGGTTGTATTCCAGTATAGTCCACAGCGGGCGTGATGGCTACGAGAGAAGTCAAGAGGTAGCCATTGGTCTAACTAACTATGTACGCTTGCTATGTCGGAGATAATTAATTATCTCAGTGTAAGGACAACTCGGCGATGAGTATTTACTCGTTCTAACGCCGGGTGTGCACAGTGTTCAAAGAATGCAAGCACATAGAGATATATAAAATGTTGTTGTTGCTGTCGCCGTCGTAATCAACAAAGAAACGAGGAAATGAGACGCCCTTTATTAATAAATGAATGGATTATTTAATTAGCCCGGTGCAGAAATGTACCATGAATTCCAGGGTGGCGGAGTTTCTATCACTGGGGCCAAAGTGCCATCGCCATAAGCACATTGAGTGAAGAAAATGTCATGCTAGTGGAAGGGGTAACGCTCATGACAATGTCAAAGAACCGATCCGAATAGTGGACTACTCGTCGATGAGTATTAGCGGGGACCATGAGGCAGATATGAGCACAGTCGAATATGACCTAACTGGGACTAAGTATAAGCCCATGCCACCACTGAAGTATTGAGAATTAAGCTGAATCCCTAGACTACTCGTCAATGAGTAGGACTGGCGAATGATTGTGTGCCTGCTATCATAAAGTAAACGCTCTTTATAAACGCACATAATTAGTCAGCTAATAACCTATGTAAACGCCCCCACACTATTAGTTTATCTTGAAGACTAATATCAAAGCCGGTTACCTCCAAATTTCACCAACAAAAAACATCGGCGAACCCCGCCGACGAAAAGGGGGCAAGGTGCGATACCGACAAGTACGGGACGGACGAACGGACAGACGGACGGGCGGACAGCCGGAACCCATGCGGACAAACTCCGTAAGTTGTCAAAGCGGCGGGGACAGTCAAAGGAAATTGAAAAACAATTGCTGATGGACGGACGGACGGACGGAAGGACGGGCGGCAGACCGAGAACGGAATGCAGGCAACCAGAAGGGGGAGGGCGTCTAGGAACCGAGGGGGTGTGACGCCCGCGAAAAAATGGGCGTTGATGGAAAGGGGAGAAGCAATACACGGCGGACGAGTGTGCAAGACAAACCGGTCAAGCGGCGACCGTTCATTGGAAAAAGACCAACAAAAAAACAAAACAAAACAAGAGCAACGCGAGTGTGTGGCAAAACACGCCCTTTAGCCATTTCGAATGGTGCTGAACGCAAATAAGATAATACCTTGAGCGGACAGGTATACATATAAACATATAGCTAAACTACAAGGTGTAAGTCTTAGGAAATAAAGTAATCACCCGTCAGTGAGAAATACCATATTGGAATATACCTATGGGCGATATCTGTATCAGGGTGAAATGATTCAGTCACTCGGTGAAGAGAAAACTATATCATATAGTATATATTTATAGGTGACGATTGTGTTAGGGACAATTAAAATTAAATGATATCACTCGTCAATGAGAAATACCAAGTTATTAGGATATATTTATATGTGATGGTTGTAATAGGGTTAAATCGAGTAATCACTCGTAATGAGAGAAACCATATCAACTAAGATATAATAACAGGTGATGATCGCATTAGGGTCTATTGAGATTAAATAATGTAATCACTCGTCGATGAGAGATAACAAGTAATTATAGTATATTACTAGGTGAAATTCGCATTAGGGGTATTGAAAGTCCCTTAAGTTTAAATAAAGAGAAGGGATAGAATACGCAAGTAATCAGTAACTCTAAAACTTAAATCAAGTGATCACTCGTCAATTACTTCATACGTGAAAGTGACAAAAAGTTTAATGTAGGCATCTCAGCTACTGCCAGCAAACAACATGGGATAGACCAGTCACACCATGCGCGAAGTAATGGGGATGGCGAAAGAATGTAAATATGGGTACCGATAGATAAACCATTAATAGTGTAAACACGCGACAAAGAGAAACGTCGAATTATTAAGGATATCATAGGAATGTTGTATTAGGGGTCCGAAAATAAATCATGTATGTATTACTAATAAGGATGGGAAATGTATATGAACAGCATGAAAATATTAACCAAGTAATCATTGGTGGGTTGATTTGAAAGGAAAGCGATACAGGAGTTAAATGTAGGCACCTCAGCTAACTACCAACATAAACATGGTATCGATGAGTTATATCAAATATGCGGGTAAGGATCTTGGCAAAGTCAAGTTATAAGGATATCCATAAATGGTTACTGGTAAATCAAGGAATCATTCGTCGGTGAGGACGAACGAATCATTAAACAGAAAGTGTCGGTGATAAAATTATAAGGGGATGCAATCGCCTCATGTTTGAAATACTAACATGGATGGGAATGATATATACCAGTATAGAGAAAAGTCAACAAAGGGATCAATAGAAAATGAGTTACCAAGATACGGTGTGGCTTAAGTAAGATGTAGGTATAATGCGAATACATCCATCGTAATAGATTCTGAAGAAGGCGTGCGTTAAGCCGGAGGAAAATATGGACATGAGCACCGTAAGCACGGGTGACGACACGCATGGATTTAGAGCCATAATAAAGGGAAAACAGTCAGGGACACGGGCGTAACTTGACCAGGTGCGAAAGTGAGATTATAACTGGTATACCGTATAACAAATTAAGTTAAATCAGTGAACATTAAATTATCAGGTATTTAAAGTAACATGTAGCGCAAGTGAGAGGTATATATTGGAGAAAATAAAGTAATCACAGGGCAATGAGAAATACCATATAGGGGTATATAAGCGGGTAATGACTGTATTAGAGTTCAATCAAGCAATCACTCGTCAATGAGAAAAGTCATATCACCAAGACTATATAACCAGGTGATAATTGCTAGGGTGATAGAAATTAAATATTGTAATCACCCGTCAATGAGAAATAAAAATATTAGAAATATCTCAGGTGGTGATAATATTAGGGAATATCAAGCGCATCATGTCGGAATGACTAACATGGATGGGAAATATATATATAACCAGTATGGATAAAAGTCAATCAAGGGATCAATAGTAAATGAGTTCACAAGGTATGGTGCGGCTGAAGTTAGATGTCGATATTATGCGGACTTGGCCGGTATCGGTAGCTGGGAAACACACAGACCAACCTAGGCGCAGGTAAAATAATCCAAACTGGAGTTATCGGTCGGAAACCAAATTGAGTAACAGGCGGTCAAATTCTAATTCGAAAAGGGGGGGGCGGAACGCTGGGAAAATTAATTGGACGGAACCCACAGTCGAACGTGGCCTGTATCCTTAGCTAAGAAAGACGCACACCAACTTTGGAGCAGAGCAAATAATCCAAACTGAAGTAATCGGACGGAACCCAAATGGTAACGGACGGATGGACGGACAGACAGACGGACGGATAGACAGACGGACGGACGAAAGACCCGGCCCAGAGTGGGGGACAAATACTAAGTCGAGGTGCAGATAAATTAATCCAAACTGGGACGGACGGACAGACCGACAACATAAAACGACCTATTGCCAAAAAGGCGTAACATGAAAGGCCGTGGCTGTTACCTGATCGGGAAAAACGCAGCGGACGAGGAGCGAGGTGATTACACACACAAAGAGAACGCCGAACAGCAATTAGGACAATGCCGTGGGACAGGTGGACACTCAAAACAAGACCGGCGGGAACCAGACCGTAACCACGGGATAAATATTGGAGACGATGGATTAGAAGGCGGTAATGTGAGACAGCGGGCAAGGAGAAAAACAAGGTGGCAATACATGACCTTAAACTGTAGATGATTGGAGATAGTGGCGAGCAGCGATGGAAGCAGATAGAAAATTTTACGTCCTCGCTCTGTGGACAAAAGTATGGAATGGACGGAAATGACAATATTTTCTGCGCATGCTCGGAGCGGATAACTCTATTTGGCATGAGTGACCTTAGTTTTCAGTGATGTTGTAGCTCTCGGAAGTCACTCCGGTATTCTACGCTTATTGGAGCCCACGCGACTTGCCGCTTAATTGAAGACGTTGAGCTTGTATAAATTGCCACAAGGGTGATTCCTTGTGGCTTCTTAATGTTAGAAGAGGTAATGTCCAATTCACGACCAGTAATAGTCCTACATAATCACCTATAGCTGGCTAACTGATTTCGCCTCATACATGTGCTGTGTATCACAGTGTGTAAGCCTGTACACGTTGATTTGCCTTTCTACGGATTATATGCTACTACTTTCTACTAACCAATGATATAAATATGTTATTCAGATCAAAAACAACTATTTAAAGTACACATGTATACTAATAAACGCCACATTGGTCAGATTTGATGTTAATGTTTCGTTCCATATAAGTACCTTAAATATATCCAAGAACAAATGACTTATCATTACAACACTATATAGCCCATTTAGTGTATACACCTGCCTTAGGTATAAGCACCCTTGGTGGTTGCTATGATAAGCTCATACAGAACCAGGTTAGCAGATATTTCAATGAGAAGCTTTCGCACCAGGAAATTGTCATTATATACCTCATCACCTAGTATTCAAATCTTCTTCAACACCGATGAGAATTGTGTACGATTGTAGTTGCAAACAGAACAATTCAAGTCAAAGTTTGAATTATTGTTTGTTAACTGGTCCTGCTTTACAGAATGACTTATCTTCTATTTTAATCAGATTTTTCGTTCCATAATATGGCGTGGTTTCTGATGTGGAAAAGGCATTTTTGCTTGTGAAATTGGCGGATAAAGATAAGGATATCACACGATTTGTTTGGTTATCTGACGCTACGGATCCTACAGCTGGTTTTGGTGTCTACAGGCAGTGTTCACGCTGGACCGAAAAAAACTTTAGCCAAAAGTTTAGCCAAATGAAAATTTTATTAGCCAAATGAAAAAAACTTTAGCCAAATGTTTTTTGGCCAAATTAAAAAACACTTTGGCCAAATTAAATCATCGTTTTCTGGTCGGTTCACAATTAATGACTAAAACGTAAAATCTAACAGACACAGGTAAAATACACAATAATTTAAATAATTTTGATGAACTAGAAGTATTTTTATATATATAATTTATTAAAAATTTAGTAATCTTTATGTGAAAGAGTGATTGGGGGGGGGGGGGGACCCGGGATTGTCCTTTTTAATGTCATTATTTTTTTTATTTATATCAATATCTTTTTTAAAATCATTAAATATTTATCCTTGCGAAAATATCTAAGTGACATCTGGAAACTAATAACTTATATTATTTACGCCATTATCAAATTACAATCTGTCATAAAAGCATGCATATTATTTTGACTGTATCGGTATTGACGACAAATAGCCACAAAATATCTGTCGTGATTCACATTTGGCTGATTAAGCTATTGTCTTACACTTGGTGCTCATAAACCTCGACCATCATAAATACAATGTCATCATAAATATGCATTGTGTCGGTGTGCCGTGAGTGACCAGACAGACAATGGGCTGAATGGGGGATTAGCGGATTAAATGTAAAAATAAATAAGGACATTTTGCTGCTTCGTGCAGCGTGACGTAATCTTTCTCCATATTAAAACAGCCTGTTACGAACAAATTGCTTATATACCGGCGTCAATGCACAAAACATTGCTTTCTTCACATTGTCATAATTCAACCACGGTCGGTTTAATGTCCATGCGTCTTTGAATGTCCGTCTTGTGAAAACTAAAGATGATTGCATATCACTTTGTGGTCGCTTGGTTGATAGAGTTGTCGATCGGGTTTCCCTTTGTACGATATTTCATAAGTACGAAAATAATGAAATACTTTCGTCACCTAACTTCGTCTTGAATGTCGATCTATTGAGCGCTTTTATTAATTAGCTTTCTGGCTCCATGCTTTTCAGTCTCCATTTGGGTTCAAAAAAAGTTTAGCCAAAAGTTTAGCCAAATGAAAATTTTATTAGCCAAATTCGAAAAAGATTAGCCATTGGCTAATTTGGCTACCGACAGCGTGAACACTGTCTACAGGCTTAATGTTGTATTGTTTGGTGCCAAGAGTTCTCCATTCATCTTAAATGCAACGGTTGTGAAACATTTGCAATTCGAAGCATCAACATTCACTACTACAGTGAACAAATTGATAAATAATGTATATGTCGATAACTTCATCTTGGGGTTGAAGTGGGAGATCAGCAACGACATTTTACATCTTTCTTCCCGGTCTTTGAACGCTTCTCGATTGATCACCAAACGGGAAATTCTTCGTGACGTTTGTTCCAAATTTGACCCAATAGTTTTCGCGTCACCAGTTGTTATTATTTATTATGACCTCTGGTATGTTAACGAGTTCCTGCCAGACATTCCAATAATGATATAAAACTGTGTGTGAATTGCGAATAAAGGGAGAGTATATGGAGAACGGGAGGCCGGCGATTGGAGTATCGCTCATTATGACGTATGGGTGTTCACCATGCGGTAGCTATATTCACAACACACTACATATGGTCTACATATTATATGTTCACAATACTGGTCACATGTCATTAGATGTACGTCATGTCAAATAAAGAAATCATCATGTGTTCGATCAACTCTTCACTCGTAAATCGCAACTAGACCATCACATCGGTCCAGGTTGTTGACATATCCCATTATGTAACATACTATCAAGCTGAAGTACATGCCATTATCCAAATAAAATAATACTGGAGACCTCATGGAATCGGGTTATTCGCAGAGAACCGAGCGCTCGGCAGAGAATCGGAGTCCTCAGCAGAGAATCGGAAAATAAAATGTCAATTTCTGTGTATTTCGGGATTAGTTTTTAATCTTTTTTTTTACACACACTGCTGGCCAGTGACTATAATTTCACGGTAGCTCTATGAACCCATGAAATACTGTTTTAATGCTGTTGATTTTTACGTTTTATAGATAATCGGAATCGTCGCTAAAAAATGCTCACGAAACTCGGTAGAGAACCAAATCTCTAGGAGTAGTTCCCCCACAGTGAATTACACAGAGTATCAAATCTTGTTATGAAGCACCGTATATATAGGGCAAATACACATGCTTCTAATAGAATGTCGCCATTAAAGATGGCAAGTGATACTAAGGACAGAAACATTATATTAAGACGGAATCGCGACCACAAACCCATCAACAGATTAAACGGTATGAAACTGAACTAAAATGACCATTGTGTCCAAGCATTTATTTAATGATACAAGCGCCGTTAGAAACGACGCACGTTTGAGCATGTCTGAGCATGCCTCTGTCAAAGCGTTTACAATTTAATGAGGTTCCTCCTATAATGTAATTCAATTAAATGTAAGTATCACGCGATTTACCATGAACTGTCTTACAGACTCCAAGATGAGTTCACAAGTTAATCAGTGACTCCAAGCTATTGAAAATGCAAATTGCGCCGAACCGGCATAGCTGTATGTACATACATGTAATACATATTCAACAATGAACGGATACATTTCTTCATTTTCAAACTATTCCATTCTTCACGTGAGCAGTAATCTACCTCAGATGAGAATTTCTTCTTTTTAAAAATATCATATTCGACGTGAAAGATGCCGTTCATTAAAACCACAGGATTTCGGGACGCAAGTACATAGACGGGTTCAGTTCCCCAACAATTATTTCCAAACCATGTTAGCACCTGTGATTAGAAGACTCATAGCGCTCATACTGAGATATGACGTAAAACTTGTCAAAGGTAAAGTCGCATAAGCACACCAACGTGCGTTGAATTGATTATGGAATGATAACGGTACCGGGAAAAAGTATTTGAAAGGAATAATCCACAACAATTTCGTACGTGCATCTAGCTGCATATTTCCCTCTGTGTAACTTTACACTGTTAATGACTAATATGTCTAGCAAATGCTGTCCCCCTGGCGTATGATTGGTTTTGATATTAGTTCACATACAATCTCGGTAGGTACATTTGAACAGTGTGACCTGTCCCCCTGGTGTATGATTGATTTTGATATGAGTTAACATACAATCTCGGTAGGTACATTTGAACAGTGTGACCTGTCCCTCTGGCATATGATTGATTTTGATATCAGTTAACATACAATCTCGGTAGGTACATCAGAACAGTGTGACCTGTCCCCCTGGCGTATGATTGATTTTGATCTGAGTTAACATACAATCTCGGTAGGTATATTTGAACAGTGTGACCTGTCCCTCTGGCGTATGGTTGATTTTGGTATGAGTTAACATACAATCTCGGTAGGTACATTTGAACAGTGTGACCTGTTCCTCTGGCGTATGATTGATTTTGATATGAGTTAACATACAATCTCGGTAGGTACATTTGAACAGTGTGACCTGTCCCTCTGGCGTATGATTGATTTTGATATGAGTTAACATACAATCTCGGTAGGTACATTTGAACAGTGTGACCTGTCCCTCTGACGTATGATCGATTTTGATATGAGTTAACATACAATCTCGGTAGGTCCATTTGAACAGTGTGACCTGTCCCTCTGGCGTATTATTGATTTTGATATGAGTTAACATACAATCGGGGTAGGTACATTTGAACAGTGTGACCTGTCCCCCTGGCGTATGATTGATTTTGATATTAGTTAACATACAATCTCGGTAGGTACATTTGAACAGTGTGACCTGTCCCTCTGGCGTATGATTGATTTTGATATGAGTTAACATACAATCTCGGTAGGTACATTTGAACAGTGTGACCTGTCCCTCTGGCGTATGATTGATTTTGATATGAGTTAACATACAATCTCGGTAGGTACATTTGAACAGTGTGACCTGTCCCTCTGGCATATGATTGATTTTGATATGAGTTAACATACAATCTCGGGAGGTACATTTGAACAGTGTGACCTGCCCCCCTGGCGTATGATTGATTTTGATATTAGTTAACATACAATCTCGGTAGGTACATTTGAACAGTGTTACCTGTCCCTCTGGATTATGATTAATTTTGATATGAGTTAACATACATTCTCGTTAGGTACATTTGAACAGTGTGACCTGTCCCTCTGGCGTATGATTGATGTTGATATGAGTTAACATACAATCTCGGAAGGTCCATTTGAACAGTGTGACCTGTCCCCCTGGCGTATGATTGAATTTGATATGAGTTAACATACAATCTCGGTGGGTCCATTTGAACAGTGTGACCTGTCCCCCTGGCGTATGATTGATTTTGATATGAGTTAACATACAATATCGGTAGGTACATTAGAACAGTGTGAACTGTCCCCCTGGCGTATGATTGGTTTTGATATTAGTTAACATACACTCTCGGTAGGTACATTAGAACAGTGTGACTTGTCCCCCTGGCGAATGATTGATTTTGATATGAGTTAACATACAATCTCGGTAGGTCCATTTGAACAGTGTGACCTGTCCCCTTGGCGTGTGATTGATTTTGATATGAGTTAACATATAATCTCGGTAGGAACATTTGAACAGTGTCACCTGCCCTCTGGCATATGATTGATTTTGATATGAGTTAACATACAATCTCGGTAGGTACATTTGAACAGTGTGACCTGTCCCTCTGGCATATGATTAATTTTGATATGAATTAACATACAATCTCGGGAGGTACATTTGAACAGTGTTATCTGCCCCCTGGCGTATGATTGATTTTGATATTAGTTAACATACAATCTCGGTAGGTACATTTGAACAGTGTGACCTGTCCCTCTGGATTATGATTAATTTTGATATGAGTTAACATACATTCTCGTTAGGTACATTTGAACAGTGTGACCTGTCCCTCTGGCGTATGATTGATTTTGAAATGAGTTAACATACAATCCCGGAAGGTCCATTTGAACAGTGTGACCTTTCCCACTGGCGTATGATTGATTTTGATATGAGTTAACATACAATCTCGTTAGGTCCATTTGAACAGTGTGAACTGTCCCCCTGGCGTATGATTGATTTTGATATGAGTTAACATACAATATCGGTAGGTAAATTAGAACAGTGTGACATGTCCCCATGGCGTATGATTGGTTTTGATATTAGTTAACATACAATTTCGGTAGGTACATTTGAACAGTGTGACCTGTCCCTTTGGCGTATGATTGATTTTGATTTGAGTTAACATACAATCTCAGGAGGTACATTTGAACAGTGTGACCTGTCCCTCTGGCGTATGATTGATTTTGATATGAGTTAACATACAATCTCGGTAGTTACATTTGAAGAGTGTGACCTGTCCCTCTGGCGTATGATTGATTTTGATATGAATTAACATACAATCTCGGTAGGTACGTTTGAACAGAGCGATCTGTCCCTTTGGCGTATGATTGATTTTGATTTGAGTTAACATACAATCTCGGGAGGTACATTTGAACAGTGTGACCTGTCCCTCTGGCGTGTGATTGATTTTGATATGATTTCACATACAATCTCGGTAGGTACATTTGAACAGTGTGACCTGTCCCTCTGGCGTATGACTGATTTTCATATTAGTTAACATACAATATCGGTAGGTACATTAGAACAGTGTGACCTGTCCCTCTGGCGTTTGATTGATTTTGATATTAGTTAACATACAATCTCGGTAGGTACATTTGAACAGTGTGACCTGTCCCCCTGGCGTATGATTGATTTTGATATGAGTTAACATACAATATCGGTAGGTATATTACAACAGTGTGACATGTCTCTCTGGCGGATGATTTATTTTAATATGAGTTAACATACAATCTCGGTAGGTAAATTTGATTAGTGTGACCTGTCCCCCTGGCGTATGATTGGTTTTGATATTAGTTAACATACAATCTCGGTAGGTCCATTTGAACAGTGTGACCTGTCCCCCTGGCGTAATATTTATTTTGATATGAGTTAACATACAATCTCGGTAGGTCCATTTGAACAGTGTGACCTGTCCCCCTGGCGTATGATTGATTTTGATTTGAGTTAACATACAATCTCGGTAGGTACATTTGAACAGTGTGACCTGTCCCCCTGGCGTATGATTGATTTTGATATGAGTTAACATACAATATCGGTAGGTACATTTGAACAGTATGACCTGTCCCTCTGGCGTATGATTGATTTTGATATGAGTTAACATACAATCTCGGTAGGTACGTTTGAACAGTGTGACCTGTCCCCCTGGCGTATGATTGATTTTGATTTGAGTTAACATACAATCTCGGGAGGTACATTTGAACAGTGTGACCTGTCCCTCTGGCGTATGATTGATTTTGATTTGAGTTAACATACAATCTCGGGAGGTACATTTGAACAGTATGACCTGTCCCTCTGGCGTATGATTGATTTTGATATTAGTTAACATACAATCTCGGTAGGTCCATTTGAACAGTGTGACCTGTCCCCCTGGCGTATGATTGATTTTGATATGAGTTAACATACTATCTCGGTAGGTACATTTGAACAGTGTGACCTGTCCCTCTGGCATATGATTGATTTTGATATGAGTTAACATACAATCTCGGGAGGTACATTTGAACAGTGTGACCTGTCCCTCTGGCGTATGATTGATTTTGATATGAGTTAACATACAATCTCGGTAGGTACATTTGAACAGTGTGACCTGTCCCTCTGGCATATGATTGATTTTGATATGAGTTAACATACAATATCGGTAGGTACATTAGAACAGTGTGACCTGTCCCCCTGGCGTATGATTGGTTTTGATATCAGTTAACATACAATCTCGGTAGGTACATTTGAACAGTGTGCCCTGTCCCTCTGACGTATTATTTATTTTGATATGAGTTAACATACAATCTCGGTAGGTACGTTTGAACAGTGTGACCTGTCCCTTTGGCGTATGATTGATTTTGATTTGAGTTAACATACAATCTCGGGAGGTACATTTGAACAGTGTGACCTGTCCCTCTGGCGTATGATTGATTTTGATATGAGTTAACATACAATCTCGGTAGGTACATTTGAACAGTGTGACCTGTCCCTCTGGCGTATGATTGATTTTGATATTAGTTAACATACAATATCGGTAGGTACATTGGAACAGTGTGACCTGTCCCTCTGGCGTATGATTGAATTTGATATTAGTTAACATACAATCTCGGTAGATACATTTGAACAGTGTGACCTGTCCCTCTGGCGTATGATTGATTTTGATTTGAGTTAACATACAATCTCGGTAGGTCCATTTGAACCGTGTGACCTGTCTCCCTGGCGTATGATTGATTTTGATATGAGTTAACATACAATCTCGGTAGGTCCATTTGAACAGTGTGACCTGCCCCCCTGGCGTATGATTGATTTTGATATGAATTAACATACAATATCGGTAGGTACATTAGAACAGTGTGACCTGTCCCCCTGGCATATGATTGGTTTTGATATTAGTTAACATACAATCTCGGTAGGTACATTTGAACAGTGTGACCTGTCCCTCTGGCGTATGATTGATTTTGATTTGAGTTAACATACAATCTCGGTAGGTCCATTTGAACAGTGTGACCCGTCCCCCTGGCGTATGATTGATTTTGATATGAGTTAACATACAATATCGGTAGGTCCATTTGAACAGTGTGACCTGTCCCCCTGGCGTATGATTGGTTTTGGTGTTAGTTAACATACATTCTCGGTAGGTACATTTGAACAGTGTGACCTGTCCCGCTGGCGTGTGATTGATTTTGATATTAGTTAACATACAATCTCGGTAGGTCCATTTGAACTGTGTGACCTGTCCCCCTGGCGAATGATTGATTTTGATATGAGTTAACATACAATCTCGGTAGGTACATTAGAACAGTGTGACATGTCCCTCTGGCGGATGATTTATTTTAATATGAGTTAACATACAATCTCGGTAGGTACATTTGATTAGTGTGACCTGTCCCCCTGGCGTATGATTGGTTTTGATATTAGTTAACATACAATCTCGGTAGGTTCATTTGAACAGTGTGACCTGTCCCCCTGGCGTATGATTGATTTTGATATGAGTTAACATACAATCGCGGTAGGTCCATTTGAACAGTGTGACCTGTCCCCCTGGCGTATGATTGATTTTGATTTGAGTTAACATACAATCTCGGTAGGTACATTTGAACAGTGTGACCTGTCCCTGTGGAGTATGATTGATTTTGATTTGAGTTAACATACAATCTCGGTAGGTACATTTGAACAGTGTGACCTGTTCATCTGGCGTAATATTTATTTTGATATGAGTTAACATACAATCTCGGTAGGTCCATTTGAACAGTGTGACCTGTCCCCCTGGCGTATGATTGATTTTGATATTAGTTAACATACAATCTCGGTAGGTCCATTTGAACAGTGTGACCTGTCCCCCTGGCGTATGATTGATTTTGATATGAGTTAACATACTATCTCGGTAGGAACATTTGAACAGTGTGACCTGTCCCTCTGGCATATGATTGATTTTGATATGAGTGAACATACAATCTCGGGAGGTACATTTGAACAGTGTGACCTGTCCCTCTGGCATATGATTGATTTTGATATGAGTTAACATACAATCTCGGTAGGTACATTTGAACAGTGTGACCTGTCCCTCTGGCATATGATTGATTTTGATATGAGTTAACATACAATATCGGTAGGTACATTAGAACAGTGTGACCTGTCCCCCTGGCGTATGATTGGTTTTGATATCAGTTAACATACAATCTCGGTAGGTACATTTGAACAGTGTGCCCTGTCCCTCTGACGTATTATTTATTTTGATTTGAGTTAACATACAATCTCGGTAGGTACGTTTGAACAGTGTGACCTGTCCCTTTGGCGTATGATTGATTTTGATTTGAGTTAACATACAATCTCGGTAGGTACATTTGAACAGTGTGACCTGTCCCTCTGGCGTATGACTGATTTTCATATTAGTTAACATACAATATCGGTAGGTACATTAGAACAGTGTGACCTGTCCCTCTGGCGTTTGATTGATTTTGATATTAGTTAACATACAATCTCGGTAGGTACATTTGAACAGTGTGACCTGTCCCCCTGGCGTATGATTGATTTTGATATGAGTTAACATACAATATCGGTAGGTACATTACAACAGTGTGACATGTCTCTCTGGCGGATGATTTATTTTAATATGAGTTAACATACAATCTCGGTAGGTAAATTTGATTAGTGTGA
This sequence comes from Siphonodentalium dalli, assembly GCA_032622095.1. Taxonomy (NCBI): domain Eukaryota; kingdom Metazoa; phylum Mollusca; class Scaphopoda; order Gadilida; family Siphonodentaliidae; genus Siphonodentalium; species Siphonodentalium dalli. The sequence continues at coordinate 1,700,062 of CP136069.1, forward strand.
CCTGTCCCCCTGGCGTATGATTGGTTTTGATATTAGTTAACATACATTCTCGGTAGGTCCATTTGAACAGTGTGACCTGTCCCCCTGGCGTAATATTTATTTTGATATGAGTTAACATACAATCTCGGTAGGTCCATTTGAACAGTGTGACCTGTCCCCCTGGCGTATGATTGATTTTGATTTGAGTTAACATACAATCTCGGTAGGTACATTTGAACAGTGTGACCTGTCCCCCTGGCGTATGATTGATTTTGATATGAGTTAACATACAATATCGGTAGGTACATTTGAACAGTATGACCTGTCCCTCTGGCGTATGATTGATTTTGATATGAGTTAACATACAATCTCGGTAGGTACGTTTGAACAGTGTGACCTGTCCCTTTGGCGTATGATTGATTTTGATTTGAGTTAACATACAATCTCGGGAGGTACATTTGAACAGTGTGACCTGTCCCTCTGGCGTATGATTGATTTTGATTTGAGTTAACATACAATCTCGGGAGGTACATTTGAACAGTATGACCTGTCCCTCTAGCGTATGATTGATTTTGATATTAGTTAACATACAATCTCGGTAGGTCCATTTGAACAGTGTGACCTGTCCCCCTGGCGTATGATTGATTTTGATATGAGTTAACATACTATCTCGGTAGGTACATTTGAACAGTGTGACCTGTCCCTCTGGCATATGATTGATTTTGATATGAGTTAACATACAATCTCGGGAGGTACATTTGAACAGTGTGACCTGTCCCTCTGGCGTATGATTGATTTTGATATGAGTTAACATACAATCTCGGTAGGTACATTTGAACAGTGTGACCTGTCCCTCTGGCATATGATTGATTTTGATATGAGTTAACATACAATATCGGTAGGTACATTAGAACAGTGTGACCTGTCCCCCTGGCGTATGATTGGTTTTGATATCAGTTAACATACAATCTCGGTAGGTACATTTGAACAGTGTGCCCTGTCCCTCTGACGTATTATTTATTTTGATATGAGTTAACATACAATCTCGGTAGGTACGTTTGAACAGTGTGACCTGTCCCTTTGGCGTATGATTGATTTTGATTTGAGTTAACATACAATCTCGGGAGGTACATTTGAACAGTGTGACCTGTCCCTCTGGCGTATGATTGATTTTGATATGAGTTAACATACAATCTCGGTAGGTACATTTGAACAGTGTGACCTGTCCCTCTGGCGTATGATTGATTTTGATATTAGTTAACATACAATATCGGTAGGTACATTGGAACAGCGTGACCTGTCCCTCTGGCGTATGATTGAATTTGATATTAGTTAACATACAATCTCGGTAGATACATTTGAACAGTGTGACCTGTCCCTCTGGCGTATGATTGATTTTGATTTGAGTTAACATACAATCTCGGTAGGTCCATTTGAACAGTGTGACCTGTCTCCCTGGCGTATGATTGATTTTGATATGAGTTAACATACAATCTCGGTAGGTCCATTTGAACAGTGTGACCTGCCCCCCTGGCGTATGATTGATTTTGATATGAATTAACATACAATATCGGTAGGTACATTAGAACAGTGTGACCTGTCCCCCTGGCATATGATTGGTTTTGATATTAGTTAACATACAATCTCGGTAGGTACATTTGAACAGTGTGACCTGTCCCTCTGGCGTATGATTGATTTTGATTTGAGTTAACATACAATCTCGGTAGGTCCATTTGAACAGTGTGACCCGTCCCCCTGGCGTATGATTGATTTTGATATGAGTTAACATACAATATCGGTAGGTCCATTCGAACAGTGTGACCTGTCCCCCTGGCGTATGATTGGTTTTGGTGTTAGTTAACATACAATCTCGGTAGGTACATTTGAACAGTGTGACCTGTCCCGCTGGCGTGTGATTGATTTTGATATTAGTTAACATACAATCTCGGTAGGTCCATTTGAACTGTGTGACCTGTCCCCCTGGCGAATGATTGATTTTGATATGAGTTAACATACAATATCGGTAGGTACATTAGAACAGTGTGACATGTCCCTCTGGCGGATGATTTATTTTAATATGAGTTAACATACAATCTCGGTAGGTACATTTGATTAGTGTGACCTGTCCCCCTGGCGTATGATTGGTTTTGATATTAGTTAACATACAATCTCGGTAGGTTCATTTGAACAGTGTGACCTGTCCCCCTGGCGTATGATTGATTTTGATATTAGTTAACATACAATCTCGGTAGGTTCATTTGAACAGTGTGACCTGTCCCCCTGGCGTATGATTGATTTTGATATGAGTTAACATACAATCTCGGTAGGTCCATTTGAACAGTGTGACCTGTCCCCCTGGCGTATGATTGGTTTTGATATTAGTTAACATACAATCTCGGTAGGTACATTTGAACAGTGTGACCTGTCCCTGTGGAGTATGATTGATTTTGATTTGAGTTAACATACAATCTCGGTAGGTACATTTGAACAGTGTGACCTGTTCATCTGGCGTAATATTTATTTTGATATGAGTTAACATACAATCTCGGTAGGTCCATTTGAACAGTGTGACCTGTCCCCCTGGCGTATGATTGATTTTGATATTAGTTAACATACAATCTCGGTAGGTCCATTTGAACAGTGTGACCTGTCCCCCTGGCGTATGATTGATTTTGATATGAGTTAACATACTATCTCGGTAGGAACATTTGAACAGTGTGACCTGTCCCTCTGGCATATGATTGATTTTGATATGAGTGAACATACAATATCGGTAGGTACATTAGAACAGTGTGACCTGTCCCCCTGGCGTATGATTGGTTTTGATATGAGTTAACATACAATCTCGGTAGGTACATTTGAACAGTGTGCCCTGTCCCTCTGACGTATTATTTATTTTGATTTGAGTTAACATACAATCTCGGTAGGTACGTTTGAACAGTGTGACCTGTCCCTTTGGCGTATGATTGATTTTGATTTGAGTTAAAATACAATCTCGGGAGGTACATTTGAACAGTGTGACCTGTCCCTCTGGCGTATGATTGATTTTGATATGAGTTAACATACAATCTCGGTAGGTACATTTGAACAGTGTGACCTGTCCCTCTGGCGTATGATTGATTTTGATATTAGTTAACATACAATATCGGTAGGTACATTGGAACAGTGTGACCTGTCCCTCTGGCGTATGATTGAATTTGATTTGAGTTAACATACAATCTCGGTAGGTCCATTTGAACAGTGTGACCTGTCTCCCTGGCGTATGATTGATTTTGATATGAGTTAACATACAATCTCGGTAGGTCCATTTGAACAGTGTGACCTGCCCCCTGGCGTATGATTGATTTTGATATGAATTAACATACAATATCGGTAGGTACATTAGAACAGTGTGACCTGTCCCCCTGGCATATGATTGGTTTTGATATTAGTTAACATACAATCTCGGTAGGTACATTTGAACAGTGTGACCTGTCCCTCTGGCGTATGATTGATTTTGATTTGAGTTAACATACAATCTCGGTAGGTCCATTTGAACAGTGTGACCCGTCCCCCTGGCGTATGATTGATTTTGATATGAGTTAACATACAATATCGGTAGGTCCATTTGAACAGTGTGGCCTGTCCCCCTGGCGTATGATTGGTTTTGATATGAGTTAACATACAATATCGGTAGGTACATTAGAACAGTGTGACATGTCCCTCTGGCGGATGATTTATTTTAATATGAGTTAACATACAATCTCGGTAGGTACATTTGATTAGTGTGACCTGTCCCCCTGGCGTATGATTGGTTTTGATATTAGTTAACATACAATCTCGGTAGGTCCATTTGAACAGTGTGACCTGTCCCGCTGGTGTGTGATTGATTTTGATATTAGTTAACATACAATCTCGGTAGGTCCATTTGAACTGTGTGACCTGTCCCCCTGGCGAATGATTGATTTTGATATGAGTTAACATACAATATCGGTAGGTACATTAGAACAGTGTGACATGTCCCTCTGGCGGATGATTTATTTTAATATGAGTTAACATACAATCTCGGTAGGTACATTTGATTAGTGTGACCTGTCCCCCTGGCGTATGATTGGTTTTGATATTAGTTAACATACAATCTCGGTAGGTCCATTTGAACAGTGTGACCTGTCCCCCTGGCGTATGATTGATTTTGATATGAGTTAACATACAATCTCGGTAGGTCCATTTGAACAGTGTGACCTGTCCCCCTGGCGTATGATTGGTTTTGATATTAGTTAACATACAATCTCGGTAGGTACATTTGAACAGTGTGACCTGTCCCTGTGGCGTATGATTGATTTTGATTTGAATTAACATACAATCACGGTAGGTACATTTGAACAGTGTGACCTGTTCATCTGGCGTAATATTTATTTTGATATGAGTTAACATACAATCTCGGTAGGTCCATTTGAACAGTGTGACCTGTCCCCCTGGCGTATGATTGATTTTGATATGAGTTAACATACAATATCGGTAGGTACATTTGAACAGTGTGACCTGTCCCCCTGGCGTATGATTGATTTTGATATTAGTTAACATACAATCTCGGTAGGTACATTTGAACAGTGTGACCTGTCCCTCTGGCGTATGATTGATTTTGATTTGAGTTAACCTACAATCTCGGTAGGTCCATTTGAACAGTGTGACCTGTCCCCCTGGCGTATGATTGATTTTGATATGAGTTAACATACCATCTCGGTAGGTCCATTTGAACAGTGTGACCTGTCCCCCTGGCGTATGATTGATTTTGATATGAGTTAACATACAATCTCGGTAGGTCCATTTGAACAGTGTGACCTGTCCCCCTGGCGTATGATTGATTTTGATATGAGTTAACATACTATCTCGGTAGGTCCATTTGAACAGTGTGACCTGTCCCCCTGGCGTATGATTGATTTTGATTTGAGTTAACATACAATCTCTGTAAGTACATTTGAACAGTGTGACCTGTTCCTCTGGCGTAATATTTATTTTGTTATGAGTTAACATACAATCTCGGTAGGTCCATTTGAACAGTGTGACCTGTCCCCCTGGCGTATGATTGATTTTGATATGAGTTAACATACAATATCGGTAGGTACATTTGAACAGTGTGACCTGTCCCCCTGGCGTATGATTGATTTTGATATTAGTTAACATACAATCTCAGTAGGTACATTTGAACAGTGTGACCTGTCCCTCTGGCGTATGATTGATTTTGATTTGAGTTAACATACAATCTCGGTAGGTCCATTTGAACAGTGTGACCTGTCCCCCTGGCGTATGATTGATTTTGATATGAGTTAACATACTATCTCGGTAGGTACATTTGAACAGTGTGACCTGTCCCCCTGGCGTATGATTGATTTTGATATTAGTTAACATACAATCTCGGTAGGTACATTTGAACAGTGTGACCTGTCCCCCTGGCGTATGATTGACTTTGATATGAGTTAACATACAATCTCGGTAGGTCCATTTGAACAGTGTGACCTGTCCCCCTGGCCTATGATTGATTTTGATATGAGTTAACATACTATCTCGGTAGGTACATTTGAACAGTGTGACCTGTCCCTCTGGCATATGATTGATTTTGATATGAGTTAACATACAATCTCGGTAGGTACATTTGAACAGTGTGACCTGTCCCTCTGGCATATGATTGATTTTGATATGAGTTAACATACAATATCGGTAGGTACATTAGAACAGTGTGACCTGTCCCCCTGCCGTATGATTGGTTTTGATATTAGTTAACATACAATATCGGTAGGTAAATTTGATTAGTGTGACCTGTCCCCCTGGCGTATGATTGGTTTTGATATTAGTTAACATACAATCTCGGTAGGTCCATTTGAACAGTGTGACCTGTCCCCCTGGCGTAATATTTATTTTGATATGAGTTAACATACAATCTCGGTAGGTCCATTTGAACAGTGTGACCTTTCCCCCTGGCGTATGATTGATTTTGATTTGAGTTAACATACAATCTCTGTAGGTACATTTGAACAGTGTGACCTGTTCCTCTGGCGTAATATTTATTTTGATATGAGGTAACATACAATCTCGGTAGGTCCATTTGAACAGTGTGACCTGTTCCCCTGGCGTATGATTGATTTTGATATGAGTTAACATACAATATCGGTAGGTGCATTAGAACAGTGTCACCTGTCACTCTGGCGTATGATTGATTTTGATATGAGTTAACATACAATCTCGGTAGGTACATTTGAACAGTGTGACCTGTCCCCCTGGCGTATGATTGATTTTGATATGAGTTAACATACAATATCGGTAGGTACATTTGAACAGTATGACCTGTCCCTCTGGCGTATGATTGATTTTGATATGAGTTAACATACAATCTCGGTAGGTACGTTTGAACAGTGTGACCTGTCCCATTGGCGTATGATTGATTTTGATTTGAGTTAACATACAATCTCGGGAGGTACATTTGAACAGTGTGACCTGTCCCTCTGGCGTATGATTGATTTTGATTTGAGTTAACATACAATCTCGGGAGGTACATTTGAACAGTATGACCTGTCCCTCTGGCGTATGATTGATTTTGATATTAGTTAACATACAATCTCGGTAGGTCCATTTGAACAGTGTGACCTGTCCCTCTGGCGTATGATTGATTTTGATTTGAGTTAACATACAATCTCGGTAGGTCCATTTGAACAGTGTGACCTGTCCCCCTGGCGTATGATTGATTTTGATATGAGTTAACATACCATCTCGGTAGGTCCATTTGAACAGTGTGACCTGTCCCCCTGGCGTATGATTGATTTTGATGTGAGTTAACATACAATCTCGGTAGGTCCATTTGAACAGTGTGACCTGTCCCCCTGGCGTATGATTGATTTTGATATGAGTTAACATACTATCTCGGTAGGTCCATTTGAACAGTGTGACCTGTCCCCCTGGCGTATGATTGATTTTGATTTGAGTTAACATACAATCTCTGTAAGTACATTTGAACAGTGTGACCTGTTCCTCTGGCGTAATATTTATTTTGTTATGAGTTAACATACAATCGCGGTAGGTCCATTTGAACAGTGTGACCTGTCCCCCTGGCGTATGATTGATTTTGATATGAGTTAACATACAATATCGGTAGGTACATTTGAACAGTGTGACCTGTCCCCCTGGCGTATGATTGGTTTTGATATTAGTTAACATACAATCTCGGTAGGTCCATTTGAACAGTGTGACCTGTCCCCCTGGCGTATGATTGATTTTGATATGAGTTAACATACAATCTCGGTAGGTCCATTTGAACAGTGTGACCTGTCCCCCTGGCGTATGATTGGTTTTGATATTAGTTAACATACAATCTCGGTAGGTACATTTGAACAGTGTGACCTGTCCCTGTGGCGTATGATTGATTTTGATTTGAGTTAACATACAATCACGGTAGGTACATTTGAACAGTGTGACCTGTTCATCTGGCGTAATATTTATTTTGATATGAGTTAACATACAATCTCGGTAGGTCCATTTGAACAGTGTGACCTGTCCCCCTGGCGTATGATTGATTTTGATATGAGTTAACATACAATATCGGTAGGTACATTTGAACAGTGTGACCTGTCCCCCTGGCGTATGATTGATTTTGATATTAGTTAACATACAATCTCGGTAGGTACATTTGAACAGTGTGACCTGTCCCTCTGGCGTATGATTGATTTTGATTTGAGTTAACCTACAATCTCGGTAGGTCCATTTGAACAGTGTGACCTGTCCCCCTGGCGTATGATTGATTTTGATATGAGTTAACATACCATCTCGGTAGGTCCATTTGAACAGTGTGACCTGTCCCCCTGGCGTATGATTGATTTTGATATGAGTTAACATACAATCTCGGTAGGTCCATTTGAACAGTGTGACCTGTCCCCCTGGCGTATGATTGATTTTGATATGAGTTAACATACTATCTCGGTAGGTCCATTTGAACAGTGTGACCTGTCCCCCTGGCGTATGATTGATTTTGATTTGAGTTAACATACAATCTCTGTAAGTACATTTGAACAGTGTGACCTGTTCCTCTGGCGTAATATTTATTTTGTTATGAGTTAACATACAATCTCGGTAGGTCCATTTGAACAGTGTGACCTGTCCCCCTGGCGTATGATTGATTTTGATATGAGTTAACATACAATATCGGTAGGTACATTTGAACAGTGTGACCTGTCCCCCTGGCGTATGATTGATTTTGATATTAGTTAACATACAATCTCAGTAGGTACATTTGAACAGTGTGACCTGTCCCTCTGGCGTATGATTGATTTTGATTTGAGTTAACATACAATCTCGGTAGGTCCATTTGAACAGTGTGACCTGTCCCCCTGGCGTATGATTGATTTTGATATGAGTTAACATACTATCTCGGTAGGTACATTTGAACAGTGTGACCTGTCCCCCTGGCGTATGATTGATTTTGATATTAGTTAACATACAATCTCGGTAGGTACATTTGAACAGTGTGACCTGTCCCCCTGGCGTATGATTGACTTTGATATGAGTTAACATACAATCTCGGTAGGTCCATTTGAACAGTGTGACCTGTCCCCCTGGCCTATGATTGATTTTGATATGAGTTAACATACTATCTCGGTAGGTACATTTGAACAGTGTGACCTGTCCCTCTGGCATATGATTGATTTTGATATGAGTTAACATACAATCTCGGTAGGTACATTTGAACAGTGTGACCTGTCCCTCTGGCATATGATTGATTTTGATATGAGTTAACATACAATATCGGTAGGTACATTAGAACAGTGTGACCTGTCCCCCTGCCGTATGATTGGTTTTGATATTAGTTAACATACAATATCGGTAGGTAAATTTGATTAGTGTGACCTGTCCCCCTGGCGTATGATTGGTTTTGATATTAGTTAACATACAATCTCGGTAGGTCCATTTGAACAGTGTGACCTGTCCCCCTGGCGTAATATTTATTTTGATATGAGTTAACATACAATCTCGGTAGGTCCATTTGAACAGTGTGACCTGTCCCCCTGGCGTATGATTGATTTTGATTTGAGTTAACATACAATCTCTGTAGGTACATTTGAACAGTGTGACCTGTTCCTCTGGCGTAATATTTATTTTGATATGAGGTAACATACAATCTCGGTAGGTCCATTTGAACAGTGTGACCTGTTCCCCTGGCGTATGATTGATTTTGATATGAGTTAACATACAATATCGGTAGGTGCATTAGAACAGTGTCACCTGTCACTCTGGCGTATGATTGATTTTGATATGAGTTAACATACAATCTCGGTAGGTACATTTGAACAGTGTGACCTGTCCCCCTGGCGTATGATTGATTTTGATATGAGTTAACATACAATATCGGTAGGTACATTTGAACAGTATGACCTGTCCCTCTGGCGTATGATTGATTTTGATATGAGTTAACATACAATCTCGGTAGGTACGTTTGAACAGTGTGACCTGTCCCATTGGCGTATGATTGATTTTGATTTTAGTTAACATACAATCTCGGGAGGTACATTTGAACAGTGTGACCTGTCCCTCTGGCGTATGATTGATTTTGATTTGAGTTAACATACAATCTCGGGAGGTACATTTGAACAGTATGACCTGTCCCTCTGGCGTATGATTGATTTTGATATTAGTTAACATACAATCTCGGTAGGTCCATTTGAACAGTGTGACCTGTCCCTCTGGCGTATGATTGATTTTGATTTGAGTTAACATACAATCTCGGTAGGTCCATTTGAACAGTGTGACCTGTCCCCCTGGCGTATGATTGATTTTGATATGAGTTAACATACCATCTCGGTAGGTCCATTTGAACAGTGTGACCTGTCCCCCTGGCGTATGATTGATTTTGATGTGAGTTAACATACAATCTCGGTAGGTCCATTTGAACAGTGTGACCTGTCCCCCTGGCGTATGATTGATTTTGATATGAGTTAACATACTATCTCGGTAGGTCCATTTGAACAGTGTGACCTGTCCCCCTGGCGTATGATTGATTTTGATTTGAGTTAACATACAATCTCTGTAAGTACATTTGAACAGTGTGACCTGTTCCTCTGGCGTAATATTTATTTTGTTATGAGTTAACATACAATCGCGGTAGGTCCATTTGAACAGTGTGACCTGTCCCCCTGGCGTATGATTGATTTTGATATGAGTTAACATACAATATCGGTAGGTACATTTGAACAGTGTGACCTGTCCCCCTGGCGTATGATTGATTTTGATATTAGTTAACATACAATCTCAGTAGGTACATTTGAACAGTGTGACCTGTCCCTCTGGCGTATGATTGATTTTGATTTGAGTTAACATACAATCTCGGTAGGTCCATTTGAACAGTGTGACCTGTCCCCCTGGCGTATGATTGATTTTGATATGAGTTAACATACTATCTCGGTAGGTACATTTGAACAGTGTGACCTGTCCCCCTGGCGTATGATTGATTTTGATATTAGTTAACATACAATCTCGGTAGGTACATTTGAACAGTGTGACCTGTCCCCCTGGCGTATGATTGACTTTGATATGAGTTAACATACAATCTCGGTAGGTCCATTTGAACAGTGTGACCTGTCCCCCTGGCGTATGATTGATTTTGATATGAGTTAACATACAATCTCGGTAGGTACATTTGAACAGTGTGACCTGTCCCTCTGGCGTATGATTGATTTTGATATTAGTTAACATACAATCTCGGTAGGTCCATTTGAACAGTGTGACCTGTCCCTCTGGCGTATGATTGATTTTGATTTGAGTTAACATACAATCTCGGTAGGTCCATTTGAACAGTGTGACCTGTCCCCCTGGCGTATGATTGATTTTGATATGAGTTAACATACCATCTCGGTAGGTCCATTTGAACAGTGTGACCTGTCCCCCTGGCGTATGATTGATTTTGATATGAGTTAACATACAATCTCGGTAGGTACATTTGAACAGTATGACCTGTCCCTCTGGCGTATGATTGATTTTGATATGAGTTAACATACAATCTCGGTAGGTACGTTTGAACAGTGTGACCTGTCCCATTGGCGTATGATTGATTTTGATTTGAGTTAACATACAATCTCGGGAGGTACATTTGAACAGTGTGACCTGTCCCTCTGGCGTATGATTGATTTTGATTTGAGTTAACATACAATCTCGGGAGGTACATTTGAACAGTATGACCTGTCCCTCTGGCGTATGATTGATTTTGATATTAGTTAACATACAATCTCGGTAGGTCCATTTGAACAGTGTGACCTGTCCCTCTGGCGTATGATTGATTTTGATTTGAGTTAACATACAATCTCGGTAGGTCCATTTGAACAGTGTGACCTGTCCCCCTGGCGTATGATTGATTTTGATATGAGTTAACATACCATCTCGGTAGGTCCATTTGAACAGTGTGACCTGTCCCCCTGGCGTATGATTGATTTTGATATGAGTTAACATACAATCTCGGTAGGTCCATTTGAACAGTGTGACCTGTCCCCCTGGCGTATGATTGATTTTGATATGAGTTAACATACTATCTCGGTAGGTCCATTTGAACAGTGTGACCTGTCCCCCTGGCGTATGATTGATTTTGATTTGAGTTAACATACAATCTCTGTAAGTACATTTGAACAGTGTGACCTGTTCCTCTGACGTAATATTTATTTTGTTATGAGTTAACATACAATCGCGGTAGGTCCATTTGAACAGTGTGACCTGTCCCCCTGGCGTATGATTGATTTTGATATGAGTTAACATACAATATCGGTAGGTACATTTGAACAGTGTGACCTGTCCCCCTGGCGTATGATTGATTTTGATATTAGTTAACATACAATCTCAGTAGGTACATTTGAACAGTGTGACCTGTCCCTCTGGCGTATGATTGATTTTGATTTGAGTTAACATACAATCTCGGTAGGTCCATTTGAACAGTGTGACCTGTCCCCCTGGCGTATGATTGATTTTGATATGAGTTAACATACTATCTCGGTAGGTACATTTGAACAGTGTGACCTGTCCCCCTGGCGTATGATTGATTTTGATATTAGTTAACATACAATCTCGGTAGGTACATTTGAACAGTGTGACCTGTCCCCCTGGCGTATGATTGACTTTGATATGAGTTAACATACAATCTCGGTAGGTCCATTTGAACAGTGTGACCTGTCCCCCTGGCGTATGATTGATTTTGATATGAGTTAACATACTACCTCGGTAGGTACATTTGAACAGTGTGACCTGTCCCTCTGGCATATGATTGATTTTGATATGAGTTAACATACAATCTCGGTAGGTACATTTGAACAGTGTGACCTGTCCCTCTGGCATATGATTGATTTTGATATGAGTTAACATACAATATCGGTAGGTACATTAGAACAGTGTGACCTGTCCCCCTGCCGTATGATTGGTTTTGATATTAGTTAACATACAATATCGGTAGGTAAATTTGATTAGTGTGACCTGTCCCCCTGGCGTATGATTGGTTTTGATATTAGTTAACATACAATCTCGGTAGGTCCATTTGAACAGTGTGACCTGTCCCCCTGGCGTAATATTTATTTTGATATGAGTTAACATACAATCTCGGTAGGTCCATTTGAACAGTGTGACCTTTCCCCCTGGCGTATGATTGATTTTGATTTGAGTTAACATACAATCTCTGTAGGTACATTTGAACAGTGTGACCTGTTCCTCTGGCGTAATATTTATTTTGATATGAGGTAACATACAATCTCGGTAGGTCCATTTGAACAGTGTGACCTGTTCCCCTGGCGTATGATTGATTTAGATATGAGTTAACATACAATATCGGTAGGTGCATTAGAACAGTGTCACCTGTCACTCTGGCGTATGATTGATTTTGATATGAGTTAACATACAATCTCGGTAGGTACATTTGAACAGTGTGACCTGTCCCCCTGGCGTATGATTGATTTTGATATGAGTTAACATACAATATCGGTAGGTACATTTGAACAGTATGACCTGTCCCTCTGGCGTATGATTGATTTTGATATGAGTTAACATACAATCTCGGTAGGTACGTTTGAACAGTGTGACCTGTCCCTTTGGCGTATGATTGATTTTGATTTGAGTTAACATACAATCTCGGGAGGTACATTTGAACAGTGTGACCTGTCCCTCTGGCGTATGATTGATTTTGATTTGAGTTAACATACAATCTCGGGAGGTACATTTGAACAGTATGACCTGTCCCTCTGGCGTATGATTGATTTTGATATTAGTTAACATACAATCTCGGTAGGTACATTTGAACAGTGTGACCTGTCCCTCTGGCATATGATTGATTTTGATATGAGTTAACATACAATATCGGTAGGTACATTAGAACAGTGTGACCTGTCCCCCTGGCGTATGATTGGTTTTGATATTAGTTAACATACAATCTCGGTAGGTACATTTGAACAGTGTGCCCTGTCCCTCTGACGTATTATTTATTTTGATATGAGTTAACATACAATCTCGGTAGGTACGTTTGAACAGTGTGACCTGTCCCTTTGGCGTATGATTGATTTTGATTTGAGTTAACATACAATCTCGGGAGGTACATTTGAACAGTGTGACCTGTCCCTCTGGCGTATGATTGATTTTGATATGAGTTAACATACAATCTCGGTAGGTACATTTGAACAGTGTGACCTGTCCCCCTGGCGTATGATTGACTTTGATATGAGTTAACATACAATCTCGGTAGGTCCATTTGAACAGTGTGACCTGTCCCCCTGGCGTATGATTGATTTTGATATGAGTTAACATACTACCTCGGTAGGTACATTTGAACAGTGTGACCTGTCCCTCTGGCATATGATTGATTTTGATATGAGTTAACATACAATCTCGGTAGGTACATTTGAACAGTGTGACCTGTCCCTCTGGCATATGATTGATTTTGATATGAGTTAACATACAATATCGGTAGGTACATTAGAACAGTGTGACCTGTCCCCCTGCCGTATGATTGGTTTTGATATTAGTTAACATACAATATCGGTAGGTAAATTTGATTAGTGTGACCTGTCCCCCTGGCGTATGATTGGTTTTGATATTAGTTAACATACAATCTCGGTAGGTCCATTTGAACAGTGTGACCTGTCCCCCTGGCGTAATATTTATTTTGATATGAGTTAACATACAATCTCGGTAGGTCCATTTGAACAGTGTGACCTTTCCCCCTGGCGTATGATTGATTTTGATTTGAGTTAACATATAATCTCTGTAGGTACATTTGAACAGTGTGACCTGTTCCTCTGGCGTAATATTTATTTTGATATGAGGTAACATACAATCTCGGTAGGTCCATTTGAACAGTGTGACCTGTTCCCCTGGCGTATGATTGATTTTGATATGAGTTAACATACAATATCGGTAGGTGCATTAGAACAGTGTCACCTGTCACTCTGGCGTATGATTGATTTTGATATGAGTTAACATACAATCTCGGTAGGTACATTTGAACAGTGTGACCTGTCCCCCTGGCGTATGATTGATTTTGATATGAGTTAACATACAATATCGGTAGGTACATTTGAACAGTATGACCTGTCCCTCTGGCGTATGATTGATTTTGATATGAGTTAACATACAATCTCGGTAGGTACGTTTGAACAGTGTGACCTGTCCCTTTGGCGTATGATTGATTTTGATTTGAGTTAACATACAATCTCGGGAGGTACATTTGAACAGTGTGACCTGTCCCTCTGGCGTATGATTGATTTTGATTTGAGTTAACATACAATCTCGGGAGGTACATTTGAACAGTATGACCTGTCCCTCTGGCGTATGATTGATTTTGATATTAGTTAACATACAATCTCGGTAGGTACATTTGAACAGTGTGACCTGTCCCTCTGGCATATGATTGATTTTGATATGAGTTAACATACAATATCGGTAGGTACATTAGAACAGTGTGACCTGTCCCCCTGGCGTATGATTGGTTTTGATATTAGTTAACATACAATCTCGGTAGGTACATTTGAACAGTGTGCCCTGTCCCTCTGACGTATTATTTATTTTGATATGAGTTAACATACAATCTCGGTAGGTACGTTTGAACAGTGTGACCTGTCCCTTTGGCGTATGATTGATTTTGATTTGAGTTAACATACAATCTCGGGAGGTACATTTGAACAGTGTGACCTGTCCCTCTGGCGTATGATTGATTTTGATATGAGTTAACATACAATCTCGGTAGGTACATTTGAACAGTGTGACCTGTCCCTCTGGCGTATGATTGATTTTGATATTAGTTAACATACAATCTCGGTAGGTCCATTTGAACAGTGTGTCCTGTCCCCCTGGCGTATGATTGATTTTGATATGAGTTAACATACTATCTCGGTAGGTACATTTGAACAGTGTGACCTGTCCCCCTGGCGTATGATTGATTTTGATATTAGTTAACATACAATCTCGGTAGGTACATTTGAACAGTGTGACCTGTCCCCCTGGCGTATGATTGATTTTGATATGAGTTAACATACAATCTCGGTAGGTCCATTTGAACAGTGTGACCTGTCCCCCTGGCGTATGATTGATTTTGATATGAGTTAACATACTATCTCGGTAGGTACATTTGAACAGTGTGACCTGCCCTCTGGCATATGATTGATTTTGATATGAGTTAACATACAATCTCGGTAGGTACATTTGAACAGTGTGACCTGTCCCTCTGGCATATGATTGATTTTGATATGAGTTAACATACAATATCGGTAGGTACATTAGAACAGTGTGACCTGTCCCCCTGCCGTATGATTGGTTTTGATATTAGTTAACATACAATATCGGTAGGTACATTAGAACAGTGTGACCTGTCCCCCTGGCGTATGATTGGTTTTGATATTAGTTAACATACAATCTCGGTAGGTACATTTGAACAGTGTGACCTGTCCCTCTGGCGTATGATTGATTTTGATATGAGTTAACATACTATCTCGGTAGGTCCATTTGAACAGTGTGACCTGTCCCCCTGGCGTATGATTGATTTTGATATGAGTTAACATACAATCTCGGTAGGTACATTTGAACAGTGTGACCTGTCCCCCTGGCGTATGATTGATTTTGATTTGAGTTAACATACAATCTCTGTAAGTACATTTGAACAGTGTGACCTGTTCCTCTGGCGTAATATTTATTTTGTTATGAGTTAACATACAATCTCGGTAGGTCCATTTGAACAGTGTGACCTGTCCCCCTGGCGTATGATTGATTTTGATATTAGTTAACATACAATCTCGGTAGGTACATTTGAACAGTGTGACCTGTCCCCCTGGCGTATGATTGACTTTGATATGAGTTAACATACAATCTCGGTAGGTCCATTTGAACAGTGTGACCTGTCCCCCTGGCGTATGATTGATTTTGATATGAGTTAACATACTACCTCGGTAGGTACATTTGAACAGTGTGACCTGTCCCTCTGGCATATGATTGATTTTGATATGAGTTAACATACAATCTCGGTAGGTACATTTGAACAGTGTGACCTGTCCCTCTGGCATATGATTGATTTTGATATGAGTTAACATACAATATCGGTAGGTACATTAGAACAGTGTGACCTGTCCCCCTGCCGTATGATTGGTTTTGATATTAGTTAACATACAATATCGGTAGGTAAATTTGATTAGTGTGACCTGTCCCCCTGGCGTATGATTGGTTTTGATATTAGTTAACATACAATCTCGGTAGGTCCATTTGAACAGTGTGACCTGTCCCCCTGGCGTAATATTTATTTTGATATGAGTTAACATACAATCTCGGTAGGTCCATTTGAACAGTGTGACCTTTCCCCCTGGCGTATGATTGATTTTGATTTGAGTTAACATACAATCTCTGTAGGTACATTTGAACAGTGTGACCTGTTCCTCTGGCGTAATATTTATTTTGATATGAGGTAACATACAATCTCGGTAGGTCCATTTGAACAGTGTGACCTGTTCCCCTGGCGTATGATTGATTTTGATATGAGTTAACATACAATATCGGTAGGTGCATTAGAACAGTGTCACCTGTCACTCTGGCGTATGATTGATTTTGATATGAGTTAACATACAATCTCGGTAGGTACATTTGAACAGTGTGACCTGTCCCCCTGGCGTATGATTGATTTTGATATGAGTTAACATACAATATCGGTAGGTACATTTGAACAGTATGACCTGTCCCTCTGGCGTATGATTGATTTTGATATGAGTTAACATACAATCTCGGTAGGTACGTTTGAACAGTGTGACCTGTCCCTTTGGCGTATGATTGATTTTGATTTGAGTTAACATACAATCTCGGGAGGTACATTTGAACAGTGTGACCTGTCCCTCTGGCGTATGATTGATTTTGATTTGAGTTAACATACAATCTCGGGAGGTACATTTGAACAGTATGACCTGTCCCTCTGGCGTATGATTGATTTTGATATTAGTTAACATACAATCTCGGTAGGTACATTTGAACAGTGTGACCTGTCCCTCTGGCATATGATTGATTTTGATATGAGTTAACATACAATATCGGTAGGTACATTAGAACAGTGTGACCTGTCCCCCTGGCGTATGATTGGTTTTGATATTAGTTAACATACAATCTCGGTAGGTACATTTGAACAGTGTGCCCTGTCCCTCTGACGTATTATTTATTTTGATATGAGTTAACATACAATCTCGGTAGGTACGTTTGAACAGTGTGACCTGTCCCTTTGGCGTATAATTGATTTTGATTTGAGTTAACATACAATCTCGGGAGGTACATTTGAACAGTGTGACCTGTCCCTCTGGCGTATGATTGATTTTGATATGAGTTAACATACAATCTCGGTAGGTACATTTGAACAGTGTGACCTGTCCCTCTGGCGTATGATTGATTTTGATATTAGTTAACATACAATCTCGGTAGGTCCATTTGAACAGTGTGTCCTGTCCCCCTGGCGTATGATTGATTTTGATATGAGTTAACATACTATCTCGGTAGGTACATTTGAACAGTGTGACCTGTCCCCCTGGCGTATGATTGATTTTGATATTAGTTAACATACAATCTCGGTAGGTACATTTGAACAGTGTGACCTGTCCCCCTGGCGTATGATTGATTTTGATATGAGTTAACATACAATCTCGGTAGGTCCATTTGAACAGTGTGACCTGTCCCCCTGGCGTATGATTGATTTTGATATGAGTTAACATACTATCTCGGTAGGTACATTTGAACAGTGTGACCTGCCCTCTGGCATATGATTGATTTTGATATGAGTTAACATACAATCTCGGTAGGTACATTTGAACAGTGTGACCTGTCCCTCTGGCATATGATTGATTTTGATATGAGTTAACATACAATATCGGTAGGTACATTAGAACAGTGTGACCTGTCCCCCTGCCGTATGATTGGTTTTGATATTAGTTAACATACAATATCGGTAGGTACATTAGAACAGTGTGACCTGTCCCCCTGGCGTATGATTGGTTTTGATATTAGTTAACATACAATCTCGGTAGGTACATTTGAACAGTGTGACCTGTCCCTCTGGCGTATGATTGATTTTGATATGAGTTAACATACTATCTCGGTAGGTCCATTTGAACAGTGTGACCTGTCCCCCTGGCGTATGATTGATTTTGATATGAGTTAACATACAATCTCGGTAGGTACATTTGAACAGTGTGACCTGTCCCCCTGGCGTATGATTGATTTTGATTTGAGTTAACATACAATCTCTGTAAGTACATTTGAACAGTGTGACCTGTTCCTCTGGCGTAATATTTATTTTGTTATGAGTTAACATACAATCTCGGTAGGTCCATTTGAACAGTGTGACCTGTCCCCCTGGCGTATGATTGATTTTGATATGAGTTAACATACAATATCGGTAGGTACATTTGAACAGTGTGACCTGTCCCCCTGGCGTATGATTGATTTTGATATTAGTTAACATACAATCTCGGTAGGTCCATTAGAACAGTGTGACCTGTCCCCCTGCCGTATGATTGGTTTTGGTATTAGTTAACATACAATATCGATAGGTACATTAGAACAGTGTGACCTGTCCCTTTGGCGTATGATTGATTTTGATTTGAGTTAACATACAATCTCGGGAGGTATATTTGAACAGTGTGACCTGTCCCCCTGGTGTATGATTGATTTTGATATGAGTTAACATACAATCTCGGTAGGTACATTTGAACAGTGTGACCTGTCCCCCTGGCGTATGATTGATTTTGATATGAGTTAACATACCATCGCGGTAGGTACATTTGAACAGTGTGACCTGTCCCTCTGGCGTATGATTGATTTTGATATGAGTTAACATACAATCTCGGTAGGTACATTTGAACGGTGTGACCTGTCCCTCTGGCGTATGCTTGATTTTGATATGAGTTAACATACAATCTCGGTAGGTACATTTGAACAGTGTGACCTGTCCCTCTGGCGTATGATTGATTTTGATATGAGTTAACATACAATCTCGGTAGGTCCATTTGAACAGTGTGACCTGTCCCTCTGGCGTATTATTGATTTTGATATGAGTTAACATAAATCTGGGTAGGTACATTTGAACAGTGTGACCTGTCCCCCTGGCGTATGATTGATTTTGATATGAGTTAACATACAATCTCGGTAGGTACATTTGAACAGTGTGACCTGTCCCCCTGGCGTATGATTGATTTTGATATTAGTTAACATACAATCTCGGTAGGTACATTTGAACAGTGTGACCTGTCCCCCTGGCGTATGATTGATTTTGATATGAGTTAACATACAATCTCGGTAGGTCCATTTGAACAGTGTGACCTGTCCCCCTGGCGTATGATTGATTTTGATATGAGTTAACATACTATCTCGGTAGGTACATTTGAACAGTGTGACCTGTCCCTCTGGCGTATGATTGATTTTGATATGAGTTAACATACAATCTCGGTAGGTACATTTGAACAGTGTGACCTGTCCCTCTGGCATATGATTGATTTTGATATGAGTTAACATACAATCTCGGTAGGTACATTTGAACAGTGTGACCTGTCCCTCTGGCATATGATTGATTTTGATATGAGTTAACATACAATATCGGTAGGTACATTAGAACAGTGTGACCTGTCCCCCTGCCGTATGATTGGTTTTGATATTAGTTAACATACAATATCGGTAGGTACATTAGAACAGTGTGACCTGTCCCCCTGGTGTATGCTTGATTTTGATATGAGTTAACATACAATCTCGGTAGGTACATTTGAACAGTGTGACCTGTCCCTCTGGCGTATGATTGATTTTGATATGAGTTAACATACAATCTCGGTAGGTCCATTTGAACAGTGTGACCTGTCCCTCTGGCGTATTATTGATTTTGATATGAGTTAACATAAATCTGGGTAGGTACATTTGAACAGTGTGACCTGTCCCCCTGGCGTATGATTGATTTTGATATGAGTTAACATACAATCTCGGTAGGTACATTTGAACAGTGTGACCTGTCCCCCTGGCGTATGATTGATTTTGATATTAGTTAACATACAATCTCGGTAGGTACATTTGAACAGTGTGACCTGTCCCCCTGGCGTATGATTGATTTTGATATGAGTTAACATACAATCTCGGTAGGTCCATTTGAACAGTGTGACCTGTCCCCCTGGCGTATGATTGATTTTGATATGAGTTAACATACTATCTCGGTAGGTACATTTGAACAGTGTGACCTGTCCCTCTGGCGTATGATTGATTTTGATATGAGTTAACATACAATCTCGGTAGGTACATTTGAACAGTGTGACCTGTCCCTCTGGCATATGATTGATTTTGATATGAGTTAACATACAATCTCGGTAGGTACATTTGAACAGTGTGACCTGTCCCTCTGGCATATGATTGATTTTGATATGAGTTAACATACAATATCGGTAGGTACATTAGAACAGTGTGACCTGTCCCCCTGCCGTATGATTGGTTTTGATATTAGTTAACATACAATATCGGTAGGTACATTAGAACAGTGTGACCTGTCCCCCTGGCGTATGATTGGTTTTGATATTAGTTAACATACAATCTCGGTAGGTACATTTGAACAGTGTGACCTGTCCCTCTGGCGTATGATTGATTTTGATATGAGTTAACATACTATCTCGGTAGGTCCATTTGAACAGTGTGACCTGTCCCCCTGGCGTATGATTGATTTTGATTTGAGTTAACATACAATCTCTGTAAGTACATTTGAACAGTGTTACCTGTTCCTCTGGCGTAATATTTATTTTGTTATGAGTTAACATACAATCTCGGTAGGTCCATTTGAACAGTGTGACCTGTCCCCCTGGCGTATGATTGATTTTGATATGAGTTAACATACAATATCGGTAGGTACATTTGAACAGTGTGACCTGTCCCCCTGGCGTATGATTGATTTTGATATTAGTTAACATACAATCTCGGTAGGTCCATTAGAACAGTGTGACCTGTCCCCCTGCCGTATGATTGGTTTTGGTATTAGTTAACATACAATATCGATAGGTACATTAGAACAGTGTGACCTGTCCCTTTGGCGTATGATTGATTTTGATTTGAGTTAACATACAATCTCGGGAGGTATATTTGAACAGTGTGACCTGTCCCCCTGGTGTATGATTGATTTTGATATGAGTTAACATACAATCTCGGTAGGTACATTTGAACAGTGTGACCTGTCCCCCTGGCGTATGATTGATTTTGATATGAGTTAACATACCATCGCGGTAGGTACATTTGAACAGTGTGACCTGTCCCTCTGGCGTATGATTGATTTTGATATGAGTTAACATACAATCTCGGTAGGTACATTTGAACGGTGTGACCTGTCCCTCTGGCGTATGCTTGATTTTGATATGAGTTAACATACAATCTCGGTAGGTACATTTGAACAGTGTGACCTGTCCCTCTGGCGTATGATTGATTTTGATATGAGTTAACATACAATCTCGGTAGGTCCATTTGAACGGTGTGACCTGTCCCTCTGGCGTATGCTTGATTTTGATATGAGTTAACATAAATCTGGGTAGGTACATTTGAACAGTGTGACCTGTCCCCCTGGCGTATGATTGATTTTGATATGAGTTAACATACAATCTCGGTAGGTACATTTGAACAGTGTGACCTGGCCCTCTGGTGTATGGTTGATTTTGATATGTGTTAACATACAATCTCGGTAGGTACATTTGAACAGTGTGACCTGTCCCTCTGGCGTATGATTGATTTTGATATGAGTTAACATACAATCTCGGTAGGTCCATTTGAACAGTGTGTCCTGTCCCCCTGGCGTATGATTGATTTTATATGAGTTAACATACAATCTCGGTAGGTACATTTGAACAGTGTGACCTGTCCCTCTGGCGTATGATTGATTTTGATATGAGTTAACATACAATCTCGGTAGGTACATTTGAACAGTGCGACCTGTCCCTCTGGTGTATGGTTGATTTGATATGAGTTAACATACAATCTCGGTAGGTACATTTGAACAGTGTGACCTGTCCCTCTGGCGTATGATTGATTTTGATATTAGTTAACATACAATCTCGGTAGGTACATTTGAAGAGTGTGACCTGTCCCCCTGGCGTATGATTGATTTTGATATGAGTTAACAAACAATCTCGGTAGGTACATTTGAACAGTGTGACCTGTCCCTCTGGCGTATGATTGATTTTGATATGAGTTAACATACAATCTCGGTAGGTACATTTGAACAGTGTGACCTGTCCCTCTGGCTTATGATTAATTTTGATATGAGTTAACATACAATTTCGGTAGGTCCATTTTTACAGTGTGACCTGTCCCCCTGGCGTATGATTAATGTTGATATGAGTTAACATACATTCTCGTTAGGTACATTTGAACAGTGTGACCTGTCCCCCTGGCGTATGCTTGGTTTTGATATTAGTTAACATACAATATCGGTAGATACATTAGAACAGTGTGACCTGTCCCCCTGGCGTATGATTGATTTTGATATGAGTTAACATACAATCTCGGTAGGTACATTTGAACAGTGTGACCTGGCCCTCTGGTGTATGGTTGATTTTGATATGTGTTAACATACAATCTCGGTAGGTACATTTGAACAGTGTGACCTGTCCCTCTGGCGTATGATTGATTTTGATATGAGTTAACATACAATCTCGGTAGGTCCATTTGAACAGTGTGTCCTGTCCCCCTGGCGTATGATTGATTTTATATGAGTTAACATACAATCTCGGTAGGTACATTTGAACAGTGTGACCTGTCCCTCTGGCGTATGATTGATTTTGATATGAGTTAACATACAATCTCGGTAGGTACATTTGAACAGTGCGACCTGTCCCTCTGGTGTATGGTTGATTTGATATGAGTTAACATACAATCTCGGTAGGTACATTTGAACAGTGTGACCTGTCCCTCTGGCGTATGATTGATTTTGATATGAGTTAACATACAATTTCGGTAGGTCCATTTGAACAGTGTGACCTGTCCCCCTGGCGTATGATTAATGTTGATATGAGTTAACATACATTCTCGTTAGGTACATTTGAACAGTGTGACCTGTCCCCCTGGCGTATGCTTGGTTTTGATATTAGTTAACATACAATATCGGTAGATACATTAGAACAGTGTGACCTGTCCCCTTGGCGTATGATTGGTTTTTATATTAGTTAACATACAATCTCGGTAGTTACATTTGAACAGTGTGACCTGTCCCTCTGTCGTATGATTGATTTTGATATGAGTTAACATACAATCTCGGTAGGTACGTTTGAACAGTGTGACGTGTCCCTTTGGCGTATGATTGATTTTGATTTGAGTTAACATACAATCTCGGGAGGTATATTTGAACCGTGTGACCTGTCCCTCTGGCGTATGCTTGATTTTGGTATGAGTTAACATACAATCTCGGTAGGTACATTTGAACAGTGTGACCTGTCCCCCTGGCGTATGATTGATTTTGATATGAGTTAACATACAATCTCGGTAGGTACATTTGAACAGTGTGACCTGTCCCTCTGGCGTTTGATAGATTTTGATATTAGTTAACATACAATCTCGGTAGGTCCATTTGAACAGTGTGTCCTGTCCCTCTGGCGTATGATTGATTTTGATATGAGTTAGCATACAATCTCGGCAGGTACATTTGAACAGTTTATGGTTCAATACCCGGATTATCTCATTTGTGTAACAAGGAAATGCAGAATATCCACAAGCGGATTTAAGCTGTATTGGTTCTTTTTGTTATAATTATGCTCTACTTTATAAAATTCCCCAAAACTGCACAATTTTTTTCAACAGTTCTCTGCAAATTATTAGAAAACTTCGACATTCGAATTGGCAATGTTTACATCCCTCGATTTCTCTAAATGTCAAAATGCAACCATTATCTGCCTGTTATTGATATGCATTGAAACTTTTTGTTATTCGCCGCTATAAATCGGAAGTGATCTCCAAGAAGGTAATACTATGTTGATATCCAATATCCATCGCCTCGGTAGAGTTATTCATCGCCTCGGTCCAAGCAATTGATATAACGTTCCACACTGTTCTACGCCATGACAATTCCCCCCTACTATATAATGGGAAAGCATACATTATCTGATCGGTGTTTACGATTATAAAGCTATTGGTATTCAATTTGAGTAACATGTGCCACGCGTTGTTAGGATTTTATGTCAAAATGAGTATCCGGTTTTAATGAAATGGGGAGTAACTCTATATATAACAGGAACCAACTAGCTACTGTTATATATACTGAAGAAGTTATGTTAAATGGGGATAACCGGAACCAACTAGCTACTGTTAAATATACAGAAGAAGTGAATTTAAAACCGAAGTAATTTCTAAGAGCGTATGTAACCAAAGCCAACATCGTTGCATTTGGCTTATGTGCAATCAAAGTTGATCACGTGTGACGTTGTGAACTGTTTCAGACATTAGTTATATAGTCGAAAGTACATTTTACATTTGGTCGCCACCCTGCCCATTCAATCAGGATGCTCATTTCGATATGCAATCCCAACATCGCGTTGCACCTGTTACTCAGATGTAATACCAATCGCTGTGTGATCGTGAACCACGAAGTGTCTTTTCCTATTTAATATCGAGCGATATGGTGGCTGTTCAGTTGGTGGTCGTATGATTATGGCTAAATTTACAGGAGATTGGATTACCCATCTCTAGACAGTCCTTGTAACGCGTTATGCAATATATATAAACTAGCAGGGTTACCCGGCGTTGATCATGTTAAATTTGGGTGGTACCCTCTGCTGTGCAGTGTGGACATGCATGTGGTGGGAATAGAGAATAGTCTTGATCAATATGTTTTAAAGAAATGCCCTGTTGCTCATCTGCCTATGGTGTTGTAGTGGCCAATTATTCTCAGTTTAAAATAAATGTTGCTATATATATCAGCTACATGTAGTTGACACAGAGCGAGGTTTTAAGTTTTTTTTATGGTAGGCTGCGAGTCTGTTCTAAAACTGAAAGAAATTAACTGTATCGGGTGATATGCCCTTATCAGATTCAGTATTGGAGAATCCTGAAAAGTCATGTGCTGCTGACTGTTTCATTATCTCAGAAGAAACTATATTTGACTGCACACTGTCACCACTATTTCGAATGGGTCTTCAACGCATTTCCATCACTCTTGACAAATTGTATCTATCTTGCGGAAAATATCTCGAATGGGACATACTCAATTGTGTTATAATACATTACCAAGTCTAACATGCAATCTTCTAATGATTCAAGGTCCCTCATTGTGCAAGAATATATGCATCTCTAAATGTCCTGATCCCCGTCCCCATACAAATGACAATTGAGAAAATGTAATTGTTTAAGTGACTTAATTAGGTCACCACATGTCGAGACTGTGAAATGTTAACACCAAAAACTGCTTATAGAACGAATTATATGGAGATGACTTTATACAACTTTTGTTGATATTGGCGACTAAAATATTCTCATCAATGTTACATGTACAGCGTGCCTTCTTGGTGGAAATTAATGCAAATCATATTTGTATCAGAGTTGGTGCTCATCCCGTCCACATTAATGACTCGAACGTTGCCACGTTTCCAAACCACATTCATTAGCTTTTTTATATCATTGAGATGATTACGTATATATGTGGGGATAATCGGCAACTAAACAAATTCTTATCAAATTTAGTGCCTCCCCCATCTCTCACCCAAGCGACCCCCATTTAAATCACACGATTAAATTCCGCGTATCATGGGAAGAATATGTATCAATTTGGAGGAAATGGGCGTTTAAATATATGTTGGTGCCCTCTGGGCACTCCTGACCCGAACACCACCATATCATGGAGATTATGTTGTATCAGTTTTGTAGAAATTCCCATGTTTTAAACCTGACACAAACGGCGTCTTTTCAGAACAAGTGAACCACACCATCATCTTGTTCGTAATACATTACACGTGTTAGTGCCTTTGGTGCCGTCTGAAGGTATATGTGACACAGACAGACCCGACAGTCGCAAATGTAGGCAGCAACATTGGCGTCTTCAACGGGTCCACACAATTTGATTCATCGTATCATTGGAGAAAATGTGTATGAATTTGGAAATTTGCGCTAAACATATTTCTATAGATGTTGTCGCTCTCCAACCAATCATTGACTCAAGTGGCGCCACTATGACATCTATACTTATTATGAAGATGAATATATATATATATATAATTCGTGGAAATCGGCGACAAATTCGTATCAATTATAGTACCCCATCTTTTAAACAAACGTCGTCATTTTGACGTATTTTAACCACACGATTAGACCCCTGCTATCATGAAGATAATTATGTATAAGTATGGTTTGGTATCGGCGCTAAAAACTGTTTGATCAATTTTGGCGCCCCTCTCCCTTCATTGCACCCCTGCCTCAAATGGACCACTTCTGCCATCTTTAAATCACACTTTAAATGCCACTTTTGACATATTTAAATCACACGCCATTTATGACACCTTTCAGACACACCGTAATGCTCCTGATGTTATGGAGATTATAATGTATCAGTTTGGTATGATCGGCGACCAAATACATTCATTATAATTATGTGCCCCCCATCTTTCATCCAAAAGGGCACCACTTTGGCGTCTTCACATCACACGATTATATTTCTCTTATCATGGAGAATAATGTGTATCAATTATGTGGAATTCGGCGTTAAAACGTTTGACAAATTTTGGTGGCCATATCCCCTTCCGTGCATCACTCACTTTCCAATCTTTATAACACACGATTAGATTTCTCGAATCATGGAGAAGAATGTGTATCAATTTGGTGGAAATCGGCCTTTAAAAAGTTTGTATAAATTATGCTGCCCCTCTCCTCTTCCGTGCACCCCTGACTCAAATGGCGCCAATTTTGCCATATTTAAATCACATGATTATATTTCTCGTATCGTGGAAAAGACTGGGTATAAATTCTGTGGAAATCGACGCTAAACAGGTTTATCAATTATTGTGTCCCTCTCCCCTTCCGTGCACCCCTGACTCAAATGGCGACACTTTTGACATATATAAACCGCACCATTAGATTCCTCATATAAAGGAGATGATTATGTATAAGTTTAGTGGATATCGGCGACAATTTTTGGTCTGCCCCTCCCCCTTTTGTGCCCCTGACAACAACAGCGTCAATTTAGAAAATTATAACCCGCACCATTATCTTTCTCGTAAAAAATTACCCCAAATAGAACCCTCTTTTGTTATCTGGATGGTCCCCCGTGACTTTCTATAGAACACAGACAGACAGACAGTCGCAAATATATATATATATTTATCTATATCTATATTTGCGAATGTCTGTCTGTCTGTCTGTGTTCTATAAAAATTCACAGGGGACAACCCAGTCTGAGTAAACTCATACCTAAATATTCATTACAACATTGAATATAAGG
Source organism: Siphonodentalium dalli (assembly GCA_032622095.1). Lineage (NCBI taxonomy): Eukaryota > Metazoa > Mollusca > Scaphopoda > Gadilida > Siphonodentaliidae > Siphonodentalium > Siphonodentalium dalli. The sequence goes on from CP136069.1 coordinate 1,727,969, forward strand.
TCTGACGGATAACATCGAAATCTCATTTCCAAGTCCTCGGGATTCCGTAATCTGATTGATTGCGTAAATTATTTTCCGTCCAATGAAACCGTATGGGTTAATAAACAAGTGTCAGTGGGCGGAGTAACAGAGCGGAATTTCTCCGATCGAAAGCGATGCTTGCAAATACAACAGACAGAAACAATGGCTTCGAAATTATATATTCGGTACGATTCGGATTAATTTGAAGGATGTGCTAGACCTGATAGATAGGCCTGCGCATGGTACCAACTTGGCCTCCCATAAATATAAATAGAACTCACTCACGTCCGTGTATTTGATTTACTTTATTGTACCATGGTTTGCAAATCAAATTATTTGTCGTAAAAAAATCATCTGAAAGTTAACACCGAGGAAATGACTTAATTTTATGCTTTTAAATAGTTCTAAAGCATCATTTTTGATGACGACCTTATTTTTTGCTCTCGGATGCAGCTTTCCGGGTGATGCAGCGAGTTCATCTCCCGAAAAAGAATAGTCGCACACACGACAAATATTATCTGCTGTAATTTAATGTCGCGACACAGGCCATTACTATTGCGAAGCACAACAAATAACACGTGGGGACACCTGTCAATCATCGATGTATTTTTTTTAATCCGTGACGTCATTTTGGGGAAGCTCTTCGCTGAATAGAAATGGTTTTGGCTACATAAGCTCCAGACTCTATATTTCAAATATAGAGTCGACGTTCACCCAGACTGGGGACAACCTAGATGGCATAAAAGGGATCTAATAGGGGTAACTTTTTACGAGAAAGATAATGGCGTGGGTTAGAGTGTTCTAAAATGACACCGTTGTTGTCAGGGGCAGACAATGGGGAGGGGCAAAACAAAAATTGTCGCCGATTGCCACACCAAACTTATATATAATCATCCCGATAATATGAGGAATTTAATGGTGTGGTTTAAATTTGTCAAAAGTCGCGCCGTTCGCGCCAGGGATGCCCGAAAGGGGAGAGTGGCACCAAAATTGATCAAAATAATTTTAGCGCCGAATTCCACCAACTTGATGCACATTCTTCAGAGATCTTCTCCATGATGCAAGGAATCTTATTGTGTGGTTTAAATACGCCAAACTGGTGTCGTTGGGATCAGAGATTTGGGGGGCGGTCGTTGGGTACTAAATCTGATAAGATTTGGTTTAGTCGCCAATTGCTACCAAACTTATACAAATTCATCCCCATGGTATGAGGTGTCTAATGGCGTGGCTTAAAGCTGTCAAAAGTGGCGTCATTCGAGTCAGGTGTGCACTGAAAGGGAGAGGGGCACCAAAATTGATACACAATATTTTTAGCGCCAATCTCCACCAAATTGATACACATTCTTATCCATAATATGAGGAATATAATCGTGTGATTTTAAAGACGTCATATTGGTGCTGCCTTGGTGAGAGTTGGGGGTGGGGTGGGCGCTAAATTGATAACAATTTGTTTAATCGCGAATTAACACAAAACTTACAAATAATAATCTCCATGATATCAGGAGTCTAATAGTGTGGTTTAATGATGTCAAAAGTGGGGCCATTCGAGTCAGGGGTGCCTAGAGTGTGAGAGGGACACGCACATTGATAAACAGTATGTTTAGCGCCGATTTCCACCTGATTGAGACACATTCTTCTCCGATACGAATAATCTAATCGAGTGGTTTAAATGCGCCAAATTGGTGCCTTTTGTGTGAGAGATATGCAATGGTGGCCCTACATTTAATACGAATTGGTATATTCGCCAATTTTCATAAATTTTATATATATTCATCTCTATAATGAGTCTAAGTGTGTGGTTTAATAATGTCAAAAGTGGCGCCTCTTGACTCCGAAATAGGGACGCGAGGGTCACCAAAAACTTATAAAAATATGTTTAGTGCCAATTGCCATCAAACTCATACACGTTCTTCTCAAATGATACAATGAATCAAATAATTGCGAATATATGTCTGTGTTCTATATATAACTTTAAGGGTACAATCGAGATGGCACCAAGGCGGTCTAACATGGGTAACTTTTTACGAGTAAGATAATGGTGCGGGTTAAACTTTTCTGTGACGTTGTTGGTGTCAGGGGAGGGCTAGTTTTAGCGCATATTTCGACCAAATTGATATATTATTCTTCTCCGTGAAACGAGGATAATAAACGTGTGATTTAAAGACGCGAAATTGGTGCCCTTTGGGTGAGTTATGGGGGGATAACTATGATAAGAATTTGTTTAGTTGCCGATTACCACCAAACTTATATATAATCATCTCCATTATATAATACATGCATTAGTCTGATAGACGTGGTTTAAATATGACAAAGTGGCCCGGTTCAAGTCATGCATGAGGGGAGTTGCACCAACGTTGATACAAATATATTTAGCACTAATTCCACCAAATTCATGCACGTTCTTCTCTAATGATATGATTAATCAAATCACATTTGGGGTCGTTTGGGTCATGGACGGCGAGAGGAGATTCACTAAGATTGTTCAATTCGCCGATTTTCAACAAAGTTATATATAGTCATCTCCAGGCCATCTCCATGTCGTTCTAATGAGTTTATGGTATTCCAATTTCACAATCTCGACAAATGGTGACCGATTTGAGACACAATTATATCTTCTCAACTATCATATTTATATGTGGATGGAAATCAGGGCATTCCTATAATGATCTAGCAACACAGATACATAGACGAAAGCATTAAAAGTCTATTTATATCAATCTATTTACGACATATATTCATTCAAACTGAGGGACATTGAATCGTCAGAGGATTCCATATTAGAATGGCCCATGTATATATTCAAACACGATTGAGTCTGTCCTATTCAATATAGTTTCCACACAAAAAGTTACAATTGCCAAGAGATATGTAAATGTAGAGCAGGCCTGTTCAAAAATAGTGGTTAGAGTGTGCAGTCAAATATGGTTACTTCTGAGATAAAGGAAAACGCAGTCCGTAGCACATGACTTTTCAGGATCCTCCAATAGTGACATCTGACAAGGGTATATCTGCCCGATACAGAGGATTTCTTCCATTTGTTTTAGAGCCGACTCATCGCCTAACATAAACAACTCAAACACTCGCTGTGTCGCGCACATGTAGCTGATATACGTGCATAACATCATTTCTTTTAAACTTAAAATGATTAGCCAGTATATAGCACCAGAACAGAGGAGCACATGGACATATCTTTAAAACATCTGTCTCTTCATGGAGATATGATAAACTAGATTGATTGATTGACTGTTTGATTGGTACATCTCTATGTAAAACACAATTGTCGTCTTTTATTTTTTCGAACAAATATATGTATGATATTCATGTTTCATGCTATAACGTATGAAGTATACAAGGTGGGCCACTACTTATATTCCATGTCTAAGAATAATGTTTTGTGATGCCATTTGGATATACAATTTATGAGAATACGTGTAACACTTTGAGAGCAAGAGTATTCTCTATTCCCACCAAATATCCACAGAGGGTTTCACATCACTTTAACCTGTGCAACGCCGGGTAACCCTGCTAGTATATATATATATATAGGGAGACTTGTGATTGTGTGCCAAATGTGTGTAACGTTATACACATAATTTGACCAGACTTTAATAACATCACGTTTGTTTTTATATCTTCAGCTACTAAATTACCAAATTATTAATTTTGACAGACAGTGGAAATTGGTCTCCATGGACCGTTGGGCAATGCCATAAAGCCGGTGGTACAGGAGTCTCAACAATGACCAGGAAATGTAACGGTCCCACACAGATGTCTGATGGATACACGTGCAACGGTGCCGACGAGGAGGCTGTATTGTGTGAAGTAATCGACTGTGCAGGTGTGAGATTAACATTATATCACATGTAATCCCCATTATATCAAAACCAGTACATATTTCCTTATATCACATAGTATATATGTCACTAGTGACTAATAAGCGCGTGCTTCCCGCCAACTTGACTGCGCTCCAACAAAATTCATTTACATTGATTAGGCGGATTACTACTATTTTTGAAAAGCCGCATATGACACAAAAAATCAGACAATGCAAATGACTGATTCGTTAATTAAAGTTAAATTCTTGTCCAACTTCGTTATACGGCTGTGAAGTGTCGCAGCCAACGATGGCAATGTATGCATTTTGAAGTTTCTTTTAAGGAATTCATTTTGTTAAAAAGGCATAAAGCTCTAGTTTTTGTCATCCCAAAATAACTTTTTGGAGATCCTCTATATCCATCATTACCTGGGATGTGGGATGGACACATCACACATGAAAGGCTACATAACGGTACATCTGGGGAGAAATCTTATACAGGAGTAATATCATTTTCTTGAACTTGTGTTGCTAATGATTTACTCTCGAGTTTTGTTTGACTCTCTGTCTGAGTGCTGGCATTAACATACTTTTTTTCTAGAAACGGCAGCCAAGTATGTGTCTTGAGAAATTAATGGTCTGGCACCAACTATTTTCTTGACATCTATACATCTCAATATATTGAATTCATAGTCCCATATGGGACATGGACGATCCATTGTAGCATGTGAACCTTGACAGTTCGAACATTTTTCAGGATTTGTACAATCCTTATAATCATGACTAGTAACAGAAGAGCGTGCACAAATTATTTTTGTTTTTACAATGTTCCTGGCTATGACCAGAGCCATGGCATTTAAAACATCGCAGTGGATATGGAACACAGGTACTTATGTCTACCTTCATGTAGCCAGGGATGTGGCTAGAGGGGGTGTGGGGGTGTCTCACCCCAGCAGAGAGCTATATTTTCAATAGTTGGAAATTTCATACCTGCCACAACGAAATTTCACACCAACAATAGGTTGAAAATGTTCTTGTAGTTTGATTATAAAACAATTTATTGGGGGGAATTTATTGTTTTTGACAGAAATGGTCATCAGTTGGAAATTTTCCAACCTTAGGGGGGTCACAGGTTGGAAATTTCCAACACTTGGAAAGCTTGTGTCCTGGTCCCTCCCCGGTGGCCAGTCATAAACTTCTAGTTAATTTAAGAAAACAATATTGTCATACAATTGGTCAACATTGTCATTGGAATTGTCATCAGTTGGAAATTTTCCAACCTAAGTGGGGGTATAGGGTTTGAAATTTCCAACAGTAGGAAGGCTTGAGGCTAGTCTAGATGTTAGGATTTTGCGATTTTCTTGTTCAGATTAAAAAATTTTCGCACACCGGGCCGAACCATGGTCGGCCAGGTGTCTCATTGCCCCATCCACATGGCCAATACAAAACTGCTAATTAGTTTAGCAAAACAATATTTTACTACATTTGGTCAAACTTGTAGACATAAATGGTCATCAGTTGAAGAATTTTCCAACCTGAGGGGGAGCATGAGGTTTGAAATTTCCAACGCTAGGAAATCTTCAGTTGAGGCCAGTCTAGATGCTAGGATTTGCGATTTTCTTGTATAGTTTTCAAAATTTTCTCACACCGGGCCGAACAACCATGGTCGGCCCGGTATTTCCTGGTATGTTGTCGGTAGCTGTGTGCATTTGTCTGGACCACTAGTTGTTTTTTTGGGGGCAATTTTCAGGTTAAAATATCTTAATGTTCTCATACTGGGAACATAGAAGCATGGCTTATGAATATATAGGAAATTAGGCCTGAGCATGAGGTACAAGGGGGGTGCAAATGGAATTATGCAAAAAGTTGTGTTGGTGTGATTCCGACTCAAGGGGGGGGGGGGTGCAGTTGGAATTTCCCAAGGTGGACACCCCCCCCCCCAACGGAGACACTCTAGCCACATCCCTGCATGTAGCTAACCTTTTTTTATCGGTGGATGTTCGCACCGATTGAAGGTCAGAAGATAAATATTCAGAGGAACTCGTATACCATCAACAGTTTTTGTAAACCGACGGAATTATGTAACTCCCTGTGGTGCCAACTCCGCCAATATATCTGATTCCGAAGAATCAGCGATATCGCGGGTTTGCAATACATCTCTGCTATTGTTTAATGTCTTGTGCAGAGTAACCAATACTGGTGTTTGAGCAAAAGTTGTTAACTATAGCAGAGCATCCGATTGGACTTTCTTTGAGCATTCAATCAAGAGAAAGAGCCACTTATTGTCCCAGTCCTGATTGGTTTGACAGATTTCAATTGGCTAGCAATGCTTTGTAGCGTTTTATCGATAACAAAGAAAAAAGTTCTTTTCACATTTGGGTCAAAGCCAAGAACCAAGAACTGAGGGGATACCACAGCATTACTGGAACTAGGTGAGTCATCACTCTTACGAGCAAGACGTTGTTTTTCGGGATGTGTTGCCATACGAAAACCAAACACTCGACAACTAGCCCAGCAGCCGCCGTGGACTATCCTTCAAAGTGTGGTCGGGCCAAAGACTGGTACATAGCTGAAACGGTGACCCGTTTAACCACTGCATATAGCAGTCTCCCGGAACCTCTCCACAGTGAGACAGGCGTGAACAATATTGGATTCAACACTCAACGATCAGCAGGACGAACTCAACGTAGACAAGAAAAAACAGAAAAAGTATACATGAAAACACAGACAATACTTTAAACATCAGACGAGCAATACAACATATAACACAAATTGAATCTGAAACACTGTGGAGAGGCGTGACTAGCCGATTGATTGAGTCGGGTCCACTCAACCACCCGCCTTGAAGAGATATAGGACCAAAGAGGACCATGAGCCAAGTCGTATCCGCAGGTTGATGCCTCACGTGACACGGTCGCTCTAGTATCCCCATGACTCCTACACCACACCTTAAGGGATGCACTCCACGGCAAACAGGTTACCACATTAGGGGATTTTTGCCCCTCGCTCTGGTGCGTAAGGCATATTCTTCACCGGGTCCACACGGGGTTGTTACACAAGACTACATAGTATATACATGCATGTGATAATCCATAAATATCATACTATTTCTTGGAATCGAAAGGAAACACATAACACAGCAGAAGATACATTCTGCAGGTTCAGGCGAACTCGGTCAATGGGGAAAGTTACACGATGACGGCGTTCGTCGATGTTCGTTGAAATCGACACGGTGACACCTTATTAATGAAATCAACAACTATGACATGGACACGCCTCTCCATATAATATCTCAGCTTCAGCGCTCACCCAGCGCCAAGAAAAGACATAGAAAAGACATATATTGGTTAAATTCATTAAAATTTGTTACGTTCCCCTCTCGACAAAGTATAACTATTTTCACTTTGATGCCGGTAGTTTATACCACGTATTTAGCGTACCATTCAATCAAAACTAACCGGAAGTAAGATTGGTTTAATTTATACTCGAAATTACGATTGGGGTCCATTCTTTCGACGACCCGTTCTGTACGGAGTGTAAATATTGATAACCAACCCAGGAAATATAACTACCCGTATGTGAGGTGTTTTTCTTTGGATCGTTAATTACGCTAGCGTATGATGTCATAGAGCATTTGTTGATCAGAAAGAAAATATAAGCGCTCATACGCCTAACTATTAATCCAACCTTGCTGCATAGTAATAAAATGATGACTTTAGTTTGAGTGTATTGAGAAATAAGATTTACATATTTATTGATATGACACCAGCTCATCTATATATGGTTTTGTTGCAGTTGTCACAGTGGGAGAGAAATAATATAAAAAGGATGATTCTAGCTTGAATTTAATGAGTTATAATATTTCCTTATTTATTGATAGAACATCAGCCCATCTATTCGTGTTGTGCGTTGTTTTGTTGCTGGGCAGAGGGAGTAATATTATTAAAATAATGATTCTAGATTGAATAGTGAGATGTGAGATGCACGTATTTACTTATCTGACACCAGCTCATATATTCATGCGGTACGTTATTTTGTTGCTGGGGTGAGCAGTACTAATATTAAAAGGATGATTCTAGTTTTGATTTAATGAGATATATGATTAACGTATTTATTGATATTACACCAGCGCATCTATTCATGCAGTACGTTGTTTGTCGCTGGTGTGGGGGAGTAATAATATTAAAAGGATGTTTCTTGATGAAATTTAACAAGAAAATAAGATGCATGCATCAGATCGCCCATGAATTATTTTATAAAAAAAATAGTCACATACATTGGGGAAATGTTATAAAGTTAATATTAGAAATTCATATGTACGCATCTATCAGAACGATACATCGTGATGTACTCACGACCAAGCACGTGTACGATGCTTGCATGGTCAAATTACCCCTAGATATGAAGCGTGATCGTGCATGTACAATTTGACAATTACAGGCTCAGAAACGTGGGCTATATGGTTTGCCGATAGATTCAAATCGTGACATCCAATATGCAGTCGGGCAGATGCATGAGGGCTGTACCGTACTCCGAAGACTTGAATGATGCAAAGAGTAAAATCCAAGACGGATGCTGAGAAAAGAAACGTCAGCTTATCGAGTTGTCACCACAAATACACATATGCAATTTAAGATATATCAAATAGAACATACTACCTATATAATGAAATGCAATAAAAGTATGTATACCCAACCCCTCGACTACGCCGATGTGACCAGCCATGAGAACATACACATGAAATATTCAAACCGACCGGACAGTGTTGCATGCAATATAAGTATACTTAACCCCACCCCCATGTGACGATGTGATGAGCCTTGATGACATAGACACGAAATATCAAATAGACCAGACAACGTACAATGCAATATAAGTACGCACACCCTAACCCCATGTCGCCACGGCTTTACATGCATGGGACACATTATGACATGTGAAACATGCACATGAATGGTTCAAACAGACATGGTCCCATGCAATATACAACCCCATTTCGCCGCGTCACTCTATGTAACCGGTCGTGAGAACGTGCACATGAAAATGTAAAACATATCCGACAGTGTCACAATCAATATAATAAAAAAGTACATACTGCTCCCCAACCGCATCATGCGGTCCGCATGTCGGCGTGTCCACACACGTGATGACCGGACGTGAAAACATGCACATGTAATAAAAGATATCGTCGTTATAATCAAATGCAATAACATAAGTAAACCCACCCCCTTGTAGCACGCCGCTGTGACCAGCCATGATAACATACACATGACATGTTCAAACCGACCATGCAGACAGCGTTTAATGCAATATAAGTATACGTAGACCCCAACCCTGTGTCACCCCTCTGTGACGATGTGATCAGCACTGATGACGTACACATAAAATAATAAAATAGACCAGACAATATAAGTACGCACACCCTAACCCCATGTCGCCACGTCTCTACACGGGACATATTGTGACATGTGGAAATATGCACATGAAATGTTCAAACATACATGTTCCCATCTCATATATATTTTGAAGACCTCTGTCTGTTTGTCTGTTTGTCTGTTTGTCTGTCTGTCATTTATACAAATCTACGATTCTCGACCGATCGGGACGAAACTTGGTCTGTGTACTTTGACCAGGCAGTCGTCGTTGTCGTATTGGCGAGCCCGTGCGACGCCCGTGCGACGCCCGTGCAGCGCATGCGCAGACGAGATCTCGGAAACGGGTGGAGCTATCGACTTGAAATTTGCTATGTGAATATATCTTGCCCCGAATACGAATTTTATCGGGTCACCGAGCCCGTGCGACGCCAGCTTCGCGCATGCGCAGACCAGATCTCGGAAACTGGTGGAGCTATCGACTTGAAATTTGGTATGTGAATGTATCTTGCCCCGGATACGAATTTTATCGGGTCGCCGAGCCAGTGCGACGCCAGCTTCCCGCATGCGCAGACCAGATCTCGGAAACGGGTAGAGCTATCGACTTGAAATTTGGTATTTGAATAGTCCGGACAACGTCGGGCTTATCAGCTAGTCTAATATATATTTTGGGACTTCTGTTTGTCTGTGTGTTAGCTATGGCCGGGAAAACTGCCAGACGGATTTTGACGAAATTTGAAACCTAGGGGTAATTTTGTCCAGGGAGTGTTTTGGACGGGTCAAATCGTGACTCGGACCTGACCTTGATCTTCAAAAAGGTCAATTCAAGGTCAAATCGGGTAAAACGGGACGGATTTCGACGAAATTTGATACGCACTTTTGTCCAGGGAGTGTTCTGGACGGGTCAAATCATTACCCCGACCTGACCTTGGCCTTCAGAAAGGTCAATTCAAGATCAAATCGGGTAAAACGGGGTACTTTGTCCGGGGAGTGTTTTGGACGGGTCGAATCGTGACCCCGACCCGACCTTGACCTTCAAAACTGTCAATTGAATGCCAAATCGGGTAAAACCTGACGGATTTCGACGTGTACTTTTGTCGGGTACTTTTGTCCGGGGAGTGTTTTGGACGGTTCAAATCGTGACCCCGACCTGACCTTGACCTTCAAAATGGTCAATTCAATGTCCAATCGCGCAATTCGCAGAAAAGCGGAGGGGTCCACCAGCTGGTGCAATATAAGTGCGTACACGTCGCCGCGTCCCTACATATAACCAATCGTGAGAACATGCAATGAAATTGTCAAACAGACCCGGAAGTGCCACAATCAATATTGGAAAAGCAGTACATACGTGCACCCAAATAGCCCCTCGCCGCCCCCATAGTCCATACGTGTGATGGCCAGACGTGAAAACATGCACATGAAATTTTCAATTATACCCGATAGTGTCGCATACAATGTAAGTACTTACCCCCAAACCCCCTGTCACTGCGCCCCTACTTGTGACCCACCGCGAACACACACACACACGCATTTTACAGATAGCGAGAATGATGCATGCTGGGAACGAAATTATCCAAACAAAGCCACGTGCTTACGGCCGCATGAGTTTACTATGGGGGATTTAGGATGGGTCTATAAAACTAATTTTTTCATCAACAGACAATCACTGCACATTAACATGGAAAGGCTCAGATATAAATAGTCCTATTAAAAATTATTTATTCAACCTGATATAAATGAAAACATAACATTCTTCAAATAAATTTAACTCTTAATTTTCACTGTACTCTTCAAATAAAAATAGACTATTCAAAAAAACCATAATAAAATAAAACAAAAGTGTTAAAACAAACTTTGACCGATTTCAATGATATTCGGTATATGTGTCTAGGATCACCTCTAGATGGGAGCTGTAATTTGAATGATTTTTTATGAAAAATATGGCCACTGGCAGCCATCTTGGATTTTACTCTTTGCATCACTAAATTCTTTAGCACACCCTAAAGAGCTTATCCCTCATCCAATCATCACCAAACTTTATGTGAATCATTGGTGTGACCTCTCGATGGGTGCCTCCCTTTTCCCCCAAAAACTGTTCAAAAACAAACATGGCCACTGATACGCGCGCAACAGTTTGTCTCAAATAAATTGTTATAAAAACACAGGTTTATGACCGCGGACATAAGCCGATTAAGTGTGATGTAATTTATCCATGGACATGACAAATGGAGATTCTATCACCATTCGACACGAAACTGGGACATTTAAACAGACAAGTTTCATTTTCGTGGGACACGAAAAGGCGAATTCATTGTTGGCAGTTTCGGCAGTCTGAGTGTTAATTAATCCCACAATACACGGAACTCCTTTACGATATTCCGATAGGACTATGTTTACTCTATGTTCTCTAAAAAAAATGGTGTGGATATTCTCGATAGAACTATTTTTAGCAGACGTTTTGTAACACCTTAAAACATTGAGCATAACGCAATTTTCTGAATTTTCGGACTATTTCGTCGCATAAAATCAATAAAAATACGATGAGCAACTGAAAATGTTTTTGAACATTCTAGAAGGGGTATATGTCCCTGATATATGTTTAAAATTTCACGCAAAAACTATAAAAGGTGACAAGGTTATAAATTTAATAGACCCACTCTAAATCTCCCATAGTAAATGCATGCCGCCGATAAGCATGGGGCTGTGTTTGCATAGTTTCTGACCCGGCATGCAACAGTCAAAATGGTTATCTGTAAAATGGTCTGTAAAGTGGAGTTTGTTTTAATTCACATTTAAAAAAACCTATTTACTTTACTAAAGGTCAGTATTAATATTAACTGTTTTAGTTTTAATTAACTATTTGCTTCTTCTCGTCGTAAATACGCCACTACTATTTGCTTTTTCTCATCGTAAATATGCAACTACAACGTTTCCGTCCATGTACAAAATATGATTTAATATCGTATAAATTTTTAATTCATTTCACTTAATAATCTTAATTTAAAATAATCATTACGTGGTTATCAAGAACAAGTATAAAACTGTACATTACCTCGTTTAAAAGAGAGATATGTATAGCTAACATGTATACTATAGACAGCATACTTTAGTAGAATACGTTATTTAATACACCAAACATTGTATAAGATTAAAAAAATAATTCTTTGTAAAATAATTCATGGACCATCTGATGCATGCATCTTCATTTCCTTTTTTGCTAATTGTTTTCGGTTTTCATTTGTACCATTGACACAGGCCAAGATATATTGGGCTGGTTTGATTCGGTTCGAAGCTGGTTTACTCCGATTTCATATGATAACAAAGACAAGCAATCGTAATTTCAGGCTAACATTTACTCATATTGGTAAACCAAGTGACACATGAGACACAGTGGAATCCAATTTTCCACTATTATATACCCCCCTTCGGGCGAAATGAGATATAAGATTCACATATTTATTGCTGTGACGCCAGCTCATCTATTCGTGCGGTACGTTAATGTTTTTGCTGGTGTGGGGTAGTAATCATATTAAAGGATAATTCTAGTTTGAATATAGTGAGATGTAAAATTCATGAATTTGTTGACATCAGCTCATCTATTCACGCGGTATGTTGTTTGTTGCTGGGGTGGGGGAGTAATAGTAATAAAATGATGATTATAGTTTGAATGTACATGTATTGAGATATAAGATGTGTGTTTATTGTTATGACACCAGCTCATCTATCCGTGCGGTACGTTGTTTTGTTGCTGGGTGGGGGATATATCCATATTAAAATGATGATTCTAGTTTGAATTTAATGATATATAAGATGAAAGTAGGTGTTAATATGACACCAGCTCATATATGCGTGAGGGACGTGGTTTTGTCGCTGGGGCGTTCATTTATTTCCCTCGCTGTTCGAGATTGACAAAGACAAGGGCAGTCGTACAGGGTTCGTGTGGGTTAAAGGGGTCCTAGTGGGTTAATATATGACGGTTAGTTGTCGTAACATCAATCAAAGGGTTTTAATTTAATATGTGGATTGTAGAAGCTCATAGCATTGATTCTGGTTGTTCGTTTCCCTCTGACATGTCTTTTTCCACCTTTCAATGTTTCGTACACAGATGACTATGATGAGTACGAATCCGGATATGCAAAACCGATAGCAGCTCCATACAAAAGTGAGTTATCCATACAATGACATTTATGTTATTTAGATATAAGATGCATGTATGTATTTATGAGTACACAGCTCATCTATTATTGAGATACATTGTTGGCTACTAGGGTGCTGTAGTAATACTATTACAACGGTTATTCTAGTTTGAATGTTGTCATTGTAGTGTGATGTAAGATGCACGTATTTATTGATATGACACCAGCTCATCTTTTCATGTGGTACGTTGTTTTCTGCTGGGTTGGGGGAGTATTATTATTAAAATGATGATTCTAGTTTGAGTGTAATGAAATATAAGATTCACATATGTATTTATATGACACCAGCTCATCTTTTCATGTGGTACGTTGTTTTCTGCTGGGTTGGGGGAGTAATATTATTAAAATGATGATTCTAGTTTGAGTGTAATGAAATATAAGATTCACATATGTATTTATATGACACCAGCTCATCTATTCATGCAATACGTTGCTTGTTTCTGGTGTGGGGGAGTAATAGTATTAAACTGATGATTCTAGTTTGAATTTAATGAGATATAAGATTCATATATGTATTGATATGACACCAGTTCATCTATTCATCCAATACTTTGTTTGCTTCTGGGATGGGGGAGTGATAGTATTAAAATGATGATTCTAGTTTGAATTTAATGAAATATAACATTCACACGTTTATTGATATGACACCAGTTCATCTATTCATCCAATACTTTGTTTGCTTCTGGGGTGGGGGAGTGATAGTATTAAAATTATGATTCTAGTTTGAATTTAATGAGATATAACATTCACACGTTTTTTTATATGACATCAGCTCATCTATTCATGCAGTGCTTTATTTCTTTCTGGGGTGGGGGAGTAATAATATTAAAATGATGATTCTTGTTTGAATTTAATGATATAAGATTCACATATTTATTGATATGACCCCAGCGCATCTATGCGCGAGGGACGTGGGTTTGATGCTGGGGTTGGGGAGTAATAATATTAAGAGGATTATTTTAGTTTGAATGAATAAGATATACGATAAACGCATTGGTGTTCATTTATTTGCATCTCATCGCTGTACGAGATCGATAAAGACAATGGCTGGGGTACAGGGGTCGTAGGGGAGAGGGGCTGTAGGGGTAAAGGGTTCGTAGTGGTTTAAGGGATGACGATTAGTTGTTATCACATTAATGATACGGTTTTATGTTAATGTGTAGAAGCTCATAGCATTGATTCTGGTTGTTCATTTCGCTCTGACATGTCAGGTGCTTGTCGTAGATTTGTAGCTAGAGCGGGATGGGTTAATAGGGTTGATGTTAGTTTGCACAACTACAAACAGTTCTACTATAATTATGCTAGTTTAGTACTAGTTTCGACAATCTAATATGACTGATGTCACCAAGCACAGTGAGTAATGGTATTATATTTGAGGGGATTCACCATTTGAGTTGCAAATTTGCTGAAATATGATTATACATGTTGGTGCATTTACATGTTTATGATCTTCTTCTACCGTTTAATGCTTCATACACAGATGACTATGATGAGTTCGTATCCGGATCTGTAAAACCAATAGAAGCTCCATACGACAGTGAGTTATCCATGCATAAAATCCCTCATATGATCGCCACCATATTTGATATATGAATCTTCGGGGTGACTACTAGATGGGATCCGTCTAATTATTCCAAATTTCGTTAAAAACATGGCCGCCAGCGGACATCGTGTATTTTAATCTTTGCACGACATCATTCGGCACACCATACAGGCCACAACCCTCAATTGATCACCACCAAACTCTTTAAGGCTCTGTGGATGGGAGCAATCGATTATTCAGAAATTCGTTAGAAACACGGCCGTCTTGGATTTCAAATTTAAATTCATCGGCACATCCTGCAGCCCGCATATATCGGGATATTTATTTGAAAATATACAGGCATGATTAGGATCATACCTAGATGGGAGCTATCGGATTTGAACGATTTGGGATGAAAAATATGACCATCGGCAGCCATGTTTTATGTTACTTTTTGCATCAGTAAATCATTTGGCACACCCCCGACATACCACATCCCTCGTCCTATCATCACCAAACTGTATATGACTCTTCAAGGCACACCCTCGACATACTACATCCCTCGTCCTATCATCACCAAACTTTATATGAATCTTCAAGGCACACCTCCGACATATCACATCCCTCGTCCTATCATCACCAAACTTTATATGAATCTTCAAGGCACGCCCCCGACATACAACATCCCTCGTCCTATCATCACTAAACTTTATATGAATCTTCAAGGCACACCCCCGACATACCACATCCCTCGTCATATCATCACCAAACTGTATATGAATCTTCAAGGCACGCCCCCGACATATTACATCCTCGTCTTATCATCACCAAACTTTATATGAATCTTCAAGGCACGCCCCCGACATATCACATCCCTCGTCCTATCATCACCAAACTTTATATGAATCTTCAAAGCACGCCCCCGACATACTACATCCCTCGTCCTATCATCACCAAACTTTATATGAATCTTCAAGACACGCCCCCGACATACTACATCCCTCGTCCTATCATCACAAGCTCTATATGAATCTTCAAGGCACGCCCCCGACATACCACATCCCTCATCCTATCATCACCAAACTGTATATGAATCTTCAAGGCACGCCCCCGACATACTACATCCCTCGTCCAATCATCACCAAACTCTATATGAATCTTCAAGGCACGCCCCCGACATATCACATCCTCGTCCTATCATCACCAAACTTTATATGAATCTTCAAGGCACACCCCCGACATACTACATCCCTCGTCCTATCATCACCAAACTTTATATGAATCTTCAAGGCACACCCCCGACATACTGCATCCCTCGTCCTATCATCACCAAACTGTATATGAATCATCATGGCACACCCCCGACATACTACATCCCTCGTCCTATCATCACCAAACTGTATATGAATCTTCAAGGCACGCCCCGACATACTACATCCCTCGTCCTATCATCACCAAACTGTATATGAATCTTCAAGGCACCCCCCGACATACTACATCCCTCGTCCTATCATCACCAAACTGTATATGAATCTTCAAGGCACGCCCCCGACATACTGCATCCCTCGTCCTATCATCACCAAGCTCTATATGAATCTTCAAGGCACGCCCCCGACATACCACATCCCTCGTCATATCATCACCAAACTTTATATGAATCTTCAAGGCACACACTCGACATACCACACCCCTCGTCCTATCATCACTAAACTTTATATGAATCTTCAAGGCACGCCCCGACATACCACATCCCTCGTCATATCATAACCAAACTTTATATGAATCTTCAAGACACGCCCACGACATACTACATCCGTCGTCCAATCATCACCAAACTTTATATGAATCTTCAAGGCACGCCCCCGACATACCACATCCCTCGTCCTATCATCACCAAACTTTATATGAATCTTCAAGGCACACCCCCGACATACTACATCCCTCGTCATATCATCACCAAACTTTATATGAATCTTCAAGACACGCCCACGACATACTACATCCCTCGTCCAATCATCACCAAACTTTATATGAATCTTCAAGGCACACCCTCGACATACTACATCCCTCGTCATATCATCACCAAGCTCTATATGAATCTTCAAGGCACCCCCCGACATACCACATCCCTCGTCCTATCATCACCAAACTTTATATGAATCTTCAGGGAACGCCCCCGACATACTACATCCCTCGTCATATCATCACCAAACTTTATATGAATCATTAAGGCACACCCCGACATACCCCATCCTTCGTCCTATCATCACCAAACTTTCTATGAATCTTCAAGGCACTCCCCCGACATACCACATCCCTCGTCCTATCATCACCAAACTTTATATGAATCTTCAAGGCACACCCCCGACATACTACATCCCTCGTCCTATCATCACCAAACTTTATATGAATCTTCAAGGCACACCCCCGACATACTACATCCCTCGGCCTATCATCACCAAACTGTATATGAATCTTCAAGGCACACCCCCGACATACCACATCCGTCGTCCTATCATCACCAAACTTTATATGAATCTTCAAGGCACACCCCCGACATACTACATCCGTCGGCCTATCATCACCAAACTTTCTATGAATCTTCAAGGCACACCCCCGACATACTACATCCCTCGTCCAATCATCACCAAACTGTATATGAATCTTCAAGGCACACCCCCGACATAACACATCCTTCGTCCTATCATCACCAAACTCTATATGAATCTTCAAGGCACCCCCCGACATACCACATCCCTCGTCCTATCATCACCAAACTTTATATGAATCTTCAAGGCACACCCCCGACATACTACATCCCTCGTCCTATCATCACCAAACTTTATATGAATCTTCAAGGCACACCCCCGACATAACACATCCCTCGTCCTATCATCACCAAACTTTATATGAATCTTCAAGGCACGCCCCCGACATACCACATCCCTCGTCCTATCATCACCAAACTTTATATGAATCTTCAAGGCACACCCCCGACATAACACATCCCTCGTCCTATCATCACCAAACTTTATATGAATCTTCAAGGCACGCCCCCGACATACCACATCCCTCGTCCTATCATCACCAAACTTTATATGAATCTTCAAGGCACACCCGCGACATACTACATCCCTCGTCCTATCATCACCAAGCTCTATATGAATCTTCAAGGCACACCCCCGACATACCACATCCCTCGTCCTATCATCACTAAACTTTATATGAATCTTCAAGGCACACCCCCGACATACTACATCCCTCGTCCTATCATCACCAAACTTTATATGAATCTCAAGGCACGCCCCCGACATACCACATCCCTCGTCATATCATCACCAAACTTTATATGAATCTTCAAGGCACGCCCCGACATACCACATGCGTCGTCCTATCATCACCAAACTGTATATGAATCATCATGGCACACCCCCGACATACCACATCCCTCGTACTATCATCACCAAACTTTATATGAATCTTCAAGGCACACCCCCGACATACCACACCCCTCGTCCTATCATCACTAAACTGTATATGAATCATCATGGCACACCCCCGACATACTACATCCCTCGTCCTATCATCACCAAGCTTTATATGAATCTTCAAGGCACGCCCCCGACATATCACATCCCTCGTCTATCATCACCAAACTTTATATGAATCTTCAAAGCACGCCCCGACATACTACATCCCTCGTCCTATCATCACCAAACTGTATATGAATCTTCAAGGCACGCCACCGACATATCACATCCCTCGTCTATCATCACCAAACTGTATATGAATCTTCAAGGCACGCCCCCGACATACTACATCCCTCGTCCTATCATCACCAATCTGTATATGAATCTTCAAGGCACGCCCCCGACATACCACATCCCTCGTCCTATCATCACCAAACTTTATATGAATCTTCAAGGCACACCCCCGACATACCACATCCCTCGTCCTATCATCACCAAACTTTATATGAATCTTCAAGGCACGCCCCCGACATACTACATCCCTCGTCCAATCATCACCAAACTTTATATGAATCTTCAAGGCACACCCTCGACATACTACATCCCTCGTCATATCATCACCAAGCTCTATATGAATCTTCAAGGCACCCCCCGACATACCACATCCCTCGTCCTATCATCACCAAACTTTATATGAATCTTCAGGGAACGCCCCCGACATACTACATCCCTCGTCATATCATCACCAAACTTTATATGAATCTTCAAGGCACACCCCGACATTCCCCATCCTTCGCCCTATCATCACCAAACTTTCTATGAATCTTCAAGGCACGCCCACGACATACTACATCCCTCGTCCTATCATCACCAAACTTTATATGAATCTTCAAGGCACGCCCCCGACATACTACATCCCTCGTCCTATCATCACCAAACTTTCTATGAATCTTCAAGGCACTCCCCCGACATACCACATCCCTCGTCCTATCATCACCAAACTTTATATGAATCTTCAAGGCACACCCCCGACATACTACATCCCTCGTCCTATCATCACCAAACTTTATATGAATCTTCAAGGCACACCCCCGACATACTACATCCCTCGGCCTATCATCACCAAACTGTATATGAATCTTCAAGGCACACCCCCGACATACCACATCCGTCGTCCTATCATCACCAAACTTTATATGAATCTTCAAGGCACACCCCCGACATACTACATCCCTCGGCCTATCATCACCAAACTGTATATGAATCTTCAAGGCACACCCCCGACATACTACATCCCTCGGCCTATCATCACCAAACTTTCTATGAATCTTCAAGGCACACCCCCGACATACTACATCCCTCGTCCAATCATCACCAAACTGTATATGAATCTTCAAGGCACACCCCCGACATAACACATCCTTCGTCCTATCATCACCAAACTCTATATGAATCTTCAAGGCACCCCCCGACATACCACATCCCTCGTCCTATCATCACCAAACTTTATATGAATCTTCAAGGCACACCCCCGACATACTACATCCCTCGTCCTATCATCACCAAACTTTATATGAATCTTCAAGGCACACCCCCGACATAACACATCCCTCGTCCTATCATCACCAAACTTTATATGAATCTTCAAGGCACGCCCCCGACATACCACATCCCTCGTCCTATCATCACCAAACTTTATATGAATCTTCAAGGCACACCCCCGACATAACACATCCCTCGTCCTATCATCACCAAACTTTATATGAATCTTCAAGGCACGCCCCCGACATACCACATCCCTCGTCCTATCATCACCAAACTTTATATGAATCTTCAAGGCACACCCGCGACATACTACATCCCTCGTCCTATCATCACCAAGCTCTATATGAATCTTCAAGGCACACCCCCGACATACTACATCCCTCGTCCTATCATCACCAAACTTTATATGAATCTTCAAGGCACGCCCCCGACATACTACATCCCTCGTCCTATCATCACCAAACTTTCTATGAATCTTCAAGGCACTCCCCCGACATACCACATCCCTCGTCCTATCATCACCAAACTTTATATGAATCTTCAAGGCACACCCCCGACATACTACATCCCTCGTCCTATCATCACCAAACTTTATATGAATCTTCAAGGCACACCCCCGACATACTACATCCCTCGGCCTATCATCACCAAACTGTATATGAATCTTCAAGGCACACCCCCGACATACCACATCCGTCGTCCTATCATCACCAAACTTTATATGAATCTTCAAGGCACACCCCCGACATACTACATCCCTCGGCCTATCATCACCAAACTTTCTATGAATCTTCAAGGCACGCCCCCGACATACTACATCCCTCGTCCAATCATCACCAAACTCTATATGAATCTTCAAGGCACGCCCCCGACATATCACATCCTCGTCCTATCATCACCAAACTTTATATGAATCTTCAAGGCACACCCCCGACATAACACATCCTTCGTCCTATCATCACCAAACTCTATATGAATCTTCAAGGCACCCCCCGACATACCACATCCCTCGTCCTATCATCACCAAACTTTATATGAATCTTCAAGGCACACCCCCGACATACTACATCCCTCGTCCTATCATCACCAAACTTTATATGAATCTTCAAGGCACACCCCCGACATAACACATCCCTCGTCCTATCATCACCAAACTTTATATGAATCTTCAAGGCACGCCCCCGACATACCACATCCCTCGTCCTATCATCACAAGCTCTATATGAATCTTCAAGGCACGCCCCCGACATACCACATCCCTCATCCTATCATCACCAAACTGTATATGAATCTTCAAGGCACGCCCCCGACATACTACATCCCTCGTCCAATCATCACCAAACTCTATATGAATCTTCAAGGCACGCCCCCGACATATCACATCCTCGTCCTATCATCACCAAACTTTATATGAATCTTCAAGGCACACCCCCGACATACTACATCCCTCGTCCTATCATCACCAAACTTTATATGAATCTTCAAGGCACACCCCCGACATACTGCATCCCTCGTCCTATCATCACCAAACTGTATATGAATCATCATGGCACACCCCCGACATACTACATCCCTCGTCCTATCATCACCAAACTGTATATGAATCTTCAAGGCACGCCCCGACATACTACATCCCTCGTCCTATCATCACCAAACTGTATATGAATCTTCAAGGCACCCCCCGACATACTACATCCCTCGTCCTATCATCACCAAACTGTATATGAATCTTCAAGGCACGCCCCCGACATACTGCATCCCTCGTCCTATCATCACCAAGCTCTATATGAATCTTCAAGGCACGCCCCCGACATACCACATCCCTCGTCATATCATCACCAAACTTTATATGAATCTTCAAGGCACACACTCGACATACCACACCCCTCGTCCTATCATCACTAAACTTTATATGAATCTTCAAGGCACGCCCCGACATACCACATCCCTCGTCATATCATAACCAAACTTTATATGAATCTTCAAGACACGCCCACGACATACTACATCCCTCGTCCAATCATCACCAAACTTTATATGAATCTTCAAGGCACGCCCCCGACATACCACATCCCTCGTCCTATCATCACCAAACTTTATATGAATCTTCAAGGCACACCCCCGACATACTACATCCCTCGTCATATCATCACCAAACTTTATATGAATCTTCAAGACACGCCCACGACATACTACATCCCTCGTCCAATCATCACCAAACTTTATATGAATCTTCAAGGCACACCCTCGACATACTACATCCCTCGTCATATCATCACCAAGCTCTATATGAATCTTCAAGGCACCCCCCGACATACCACATCCCTCGTCCTATCATCACCAAACTTTATATGAATCTTCAGGGAACGCCCCCGACATACTACATCCCTCGTCATATCATCACCAAACTTTATATGAATCATTAAGGCACACCCCGACATACCCCATCCTTCGTCCTATCATCACCAAACTTTCTATGAATCTTCAAGGCACGCCCACGACATACTACATCCCTCGTCCTATCATCACCAAACTTTATATGAATCTTCAAGGCACGCCCCCGACATACTACATCCCTCGTCCTATCATCACCAAACTTTCTATGAATCTTCAAGGCACTCCCCCGACATACCACATCCCTCGTCCTATCATCACCAAACTTTATATGAATCTTCAAGGCACACCCCCGACATACTACATCCCTCGTCCTATCATCACCAAACTTTATATGAATCTTCAAGGCACACCCCCGACATACTACATCCCTCGGCCTATCATCACCAAACTGTATATGAATCTTCAAGGCACACCCCCGACATACCACATCCGTCGTCCTATCATCACCAAACTTTATATGAATCTTCAAGGCACACCCCCGACATACTACATCCCTCGGCCTATCATCACCAAACTTTCTATGAATCTTCAAGGCACACCCCCGACATACTACATCCCTCGTCCAATCATCACCAAACTGTATATGAATCTTCAAGGCACACCCCCGACATAACACATCCTTCGTCCTATCATCACCAAACTCTATATGAATCTTCAAGGCACCCCCCGACATACCACATCCCTCGTCCTATCATCACCAAACTTTATATGAATCTTCAAGGCACACCCCCGACATACTACATCCCTCGTCCTATCATCACCAAACTTTATATGAATCTTCAAGGCACACCCCCGACATAACACATCCCTCGTCCTATCATCACCAAACTTTATATGAATCTTCAAGGCACGCCCCCGACATACCACATCCCTCGTCCTATCATCACCAAACTTTATATGAATCTTCAAGGCACACCCCCGACATAACACATCCCTCGTCCTATCATCACCAAACTTTATATGAATCTTCAAGGCACGCCCCCGACATACCACATCCCTCGTCCTATCATCACCAAACTTTATATGAATCTTCAAGGCACACCCGCGACATACTACATCCCTCGTCCTATCATCACCAAGCTCTATATGAATCTTCAAGGCACACCCCCGACATACCACATCCCTCGTCCTATCATCACTAAACTTTATATGAATCTTCAAGGCACACCCCCGACATACTACATCCCTCGTCCTATCATCACCAAACTTTATATGAATCTCAAGGCACGCCCCCGACATACCACATCCCTCGTCATATCATCACCAAACTTTATATGAATCTTCAAGGCACGCCCCGACATACCACATGCGTCGTCCTATCATCACCAAACTGTATATGAATCATCATGGCACACCCCCGACATACCACATCCCTCGTACTATCATCACCAAACTTTATATGAATCTTCAAGGCACACCCCCGACATACCACACCCCTCGTCCTATCATCACTAAACTGTATATGAATCATCATGGCACACCCCCGACATACTACATCCCTCGTCCTATCATCACCAAGCTTTATATGAATCTTCAAGGCACGCCCCCGACATATCACATCCCTCGTCTATCATCACCAAACTTTATATGAATCTTCAAAGCACGCCCCGACATACTACATCCCTCGTCCTATCATCACCAAACTGTATATGAATCTTCAAGGCACGCCACCGACATATCACATCCCTCGTCTATCATCACCAAACTGTATATGAATCTTCAAGGCACGCCCCCGACATACTACATCCCTCGTCCTATCATCACCAATCTGTATATGAATCTTCAAGGCACGCCCCCGACATACCACATCCCTCGTCCTATCATCACCAAACTTTATATGAATCTTCAAGGCACACCCCCGACATACCACATCCCTCGTCCTATCATCACCAAACTTTATATGAATCTTCAAGGCACGCCCCCGACATACTACATCCCTCGTCCAATCATCACCAAACTTTATATGAATCTTCAAGGCACACCCTCGACATACTACATCCCTCGTCATATCATCACCAAGCTCTATATGAATCTTCAAGGCACCCCCCGACATACCACATCCCTCGTCCTATCATCACCAAACTTTATATGAATCTTCAGGGAACGCCCCCGACATACTACATCCCTCGTCATATCATCACCAAACTTTATATGAATCTTCAAGGCACACCCCGACATTCCCCATCCTTCGCCCTATCATCACCAAACTTTCTATGAATCTTCAAGGCACGCCCACGACATACTACATCCCTCGTCCTATCATCACCAAACTTTATATGAATCTTCAAGGCACGCCCCCGACATACTACATCCCTCGTCCTATCATCACCAAACTTTCTATGAATCTTCAAGGCACTCCCCCGACATACCACATCCCTCGTCCTATCATCACCAAACTTTATATGAATCTTCAAGGCACACCCCCGACATACTACATCCCTCGTCCTATCATCACCAAACTTTATATGAATCTTCAAGGCATACCCCCGACATACTACATCCCTCGGCCTATCATCACCAAACTGTATATGAATCTTCAAGGCACACCCCCGACATACCACATCCGTCGTCCTATCATCACCAAACTTTATATGAATCTTCAAGGCACACCCCCGACATACTACATCCCTCGGCCTATCATCACCAAACTGTATATGAATCTTCAAGGCACACCCCCGACATACTACATCCCTCGGCCTATCATCACCAAACTTTCTATGAATCTTCAAGGCACACCCCCGACATACTACATCCCTCGTCCAATCATCACCAAACTGTATATGAATCTTCAAGGCACACCCCCGACATAACACATCCTTCGTCCTATCATCACCAAACTCTATATGAATCTTCAAGGCACCCCCCGACATACCACATCCCTCGTCCTATCATCACCAAACTTTATATGAATCTTCAAGGCACACCCCCGACATACTACATCCCTCGTCCTATCATCACCAAACTTTATATGAATCTTCAAGGCACACCCCCGACATAACACATCCCTCGTCCTATCATCACCAAACTTTATATGAATCTTCAAGGCACGCCCCCGACATACCACATCCCTCGTCCTATCATCACCAAACTTTATATGAATCTTCAAGGCACACCCCCGACATAACACATCCCTCGTCCTATCATCACCAAACTTTATATGAATCTTCAAGGCACGCCCCCGACATACCACATCCCTCGTCCTATCATCACCAAACTTTATATGAATCTTCAAGGCACACCCGCGACATACTACATCCCTCGTCCTATCATCACCAAGCTCTATATGAATCTTCAAGGCACACCCCCGACATACTACATCCCTCGTCCTATCATCACCAAACTTTATATGAATCTTCAAGGCACGCCCCCGACATACTACATCCCTCGTCCTATCATCACCAAACTTTCTATGAATCTTCAAGGCACTCCCCCGACATACCACATCCCTCGTCCTATCATCACCAAACTTTATATGAATCTTCAAGGCACACCCCCGACATACTACATCCCTCGTCCTATCATCACCAAACTTTATATGAATCTTCAAGGCACACCCCCGACATACTACATCCCTCGGCCTATCATCACCAAACTGTATATGAATCTTCAAGGCACACCCCCGACATACCACATCCGTCGTCCTATCATCACCAAACTTTATATGAATCTTCAAGGCACACCCCCGACATACTACATCCCTCGGCCTATCATCACCAAACTGTATATGAATCTTCAAGGCACACCCCCGACATACTACATCCCTCGGCCTATCATCACCAAACTTTCTATGAATCTTCAAGGCACAACCCCGACATACTACATCCCTCGTCCAATCATCACCAAACTGTATATGAATCTTCAAGGCACACCCCCGACATAACACATCCTTCGTCCTATCATCACCAAACTTTATATGAATCTTCAAGGCACCCCCCGACATACCACATCCCTCGTCCTATCATCACCAAACTTTATATGAATCTTCAAGGCACACCCCCGACATACTACATCCCTCGTCCTATCATCACCAAACTTTATATGAATCTTCAAGGCACACCCCCGACATACCACATCCCTCGGCCTATCATCACCAAACTGTATATGAATCTTCAAGGCACACCCCCGACATACCACATCCGTCGTCCTATCATCACCAAACTTTATATGAATCTTCAAGGCACACCCCCGACATACTACATCCCTCGGCCTATCATCACCAAACTGTATATGAATCTTCAAGGCACACCCCCGACATACTACATCCCTCGGCCTATCATCACCAAACTTTCTATGAATCTTCAAGGCACACCCCCGACATACCACATCCGTCGTCCTATCATCACCAAACTTTATATGAATCTTCAAGGCACACCCCCGACATACTACATCCCTCGGCCTATCATCACCAAACTTTCTATGAATCTTCAAGGCACACCCCCGACATACTACATCCCTCGTCCAATCATCACCAAACTGTATATGAATCTTCAAGGCACACCCCCGACATAACACATCCTTCGTCCTATCATCACCAAACTCTATATGAATCTTCAAGGCACCCCCCGACATACCACATCCCTCGTCCTATCATCACCAAACTTTATATGAATCTTCAAGGCACACCCCCGACATACTACATCCCTCGTCCTATCATCACCAAACTTTATATGAATATTCAAGGCACACCCCCGACATAACACATCCCTCGTCCTATCATCACCAAACTTTATATGAATCTTCAAGGCACGCCCCCGACATACCACATCCCTCGTCCTATCATCACCAAACTTTATATGAATCTTCAAGGCACACCCCCGACATAACACATCCCTCGTCCTATCATCACCAAACTTTATATGAATCTTCAAGGCACACCCCCGACATACTACATCCCTCGGCCTATCATCACCAAACTGTATATGAATCTTCAAGGCACACCCCCGACATACCACATCCGTCGTCCTATCATCACCAAACTTTATATGAATCTTCAAGGCACACCCCCGACATACTACATCCCTCGGCCTATCATCACCAAACTTTCTATGAATCTTCAAGGCACACCCCCGACATACTACATCCCTCGTCCAATCATCACCAAACTGTATATGAATCTTCAAGGCACACCCCCGACATAACACATCCTTCGTCCTATCATCACCAAACTCTATATGAATCTTCAAGGCACCCCCCGACATACCACATCCCTCGTCCTATCATCACCAAACTTTATATGAATCTTCAAGGCACACCCCCGACATACTACATCCCTCGTCCTATCATCACCAAACTTTATATGAATCTTCAAGGCACACCCCCGACATAACACATCCCTCGTCCTATCATCACCAAACTTTATATGAATCTTCAAGGCACACCCCCGACATAACACATCCCTCGTCCTATCATCACCAAACTTTATATGAATCTTCAAGGCACGCCCCCGACATACCACATCCCTCGTCCTATCATCACCAAACTTTATATGAATCTTCAAGGCACACCCGCGACATACTACATCCCTCGTCCTATCATCACCAAGCTCTATATGAATCTTCAAGGCACACCCCCGACATACTACATCCCTCGTCCTATCATCACCAAACTTTATATGAATCTTCAAGGCACGCCCCCGACATACTACATCCCTCGTCCTATCATCACCAAACTTTCTATGAATCTTCAAGGCACTCCCCCGACATACCACATCCCTCGTCCTATCATCACCAAACTTTATATGAATCTTCAAGGCACACCCCCGACATACTACATCCCTCGTCCTATCATCACCAAACTTTATATGAATCTTCAAGGCACACCCCCGACATACTACATCCCTCGGCCTATCATCACCAAACTGTATATGAATCTTCAAGGCACACCCCCGACATACCACATCCGTCGTCCTATCATCACCAAACTTTATATGAATCTTCAAGGCACACCCCCGACATACTACATCCCTCGGCCTATCATCACCAAACTGTATATGAATCTTCAAAGCACACCCCCGACATAACACATCCCTCGTCCTATCATCACCAAACTTTATATGAATCTTCAAGGCACGCCCCCGACATACCACATCCCTCGTCCTATCATCACCAAACTTTATATGAATCTTCAAGGCACACCCCCGACATAACACATCCCTCGTCCTATCATCACCAAACTTTATATGAATCTTCAAGGCACGCCCCCGACATACCACATCCCTCGTCCTATCATCACCAAACTTTATATGAATCTTCAAGGCACACCCGCGACATACTACATCCCTCGTCCTATCATCACCAAGCTCTATATGAATCTTAAAGGCACACCCCCGACATACCACATCCCTCGTCCTATCATCACTAAACTTTATATGAATCTTCAAGGCACACCCCCGACATACTACATCCCTCGTCCTATCATCACCAAACTTTATATGAATCTCAAGGCACGCCCCCGACGTACCACATCCCTCGTCATATCATCACCAAACTTTATATGAATCTTCAAGGCACGCCCCCGACATACCACATGCGTCGTCCTATCATCACCAAACTGTATATGAATCATCATGGCACACCCCCGACATACCACATCCCTCGTACTATCATCACCAAACTTTATATGAATCTTCAAGGCACACCCCCGACATACCACACCCCTCGTCCTATCATCACTAAACTGTATATGAATCATCATGGCACACCCCCGACATACTACATCCCTCGTCCTATCATCACCAAGCTTTATATGAATCTTCAAGGCACGCCCCCGACATATCACATCCCTCGTCTATCATCACCAAACTTTATATGAATCTTCAAAGCACGCCCCCGACATACTACATCCCTCGTCCTATCATCACCAAACTGTATATGAATCTTCAAGGCACGCCCCCGACATATCACATCCCTCGTCTATCATCACCAAACTGGGGGGGGAGATGTCCAGGTCAGGATATCCCCCCCCACCCAGCACCTACATGACAAATAAATCATTGTATGGATTTATTGCTTGTTTTGCTTTATATATTCATGAAACAGCGAGAAATTAACTTCTTCTGAGAAAAAGTTTTTTGAGTCAGGGTTTGGGGGGGGGGTGGGGGGAAATGTCCAGGTCAGGATATCTCCCCTCCCCCCCCCCCCAACCAGCACCTACATGACAAAAAAAATAATCTAATGGTTTTATCGCTCGTTTTGCTTTTTATAGTCATGAAACAGGGAGAAATTAACTTCTTCTGAGAACAACTTTTTTGAGTCAGGGTTTGGGGTGGGGGGGGGGGGAAATGTCCAGGTCAGGATATCTCCCCCCCCCCCCACCTAGCACCTACATGACAAAAAAATAATCTAATGGTTTTATCGCTTGTTTTGCTTTATATAGTCATGAAACAGCGAGAAATTAACTTCTTCTGAGAACAAGTTGTTTGAGTCAGGGTTTGGTGTTGGGGGGAAGATGTCCAGGTCAGGATATCTTCCCCCCACCCCCCCCCCCCCCACCCAGCACCTACATGACAAAAAAATAATCTTATGGTTTTATCGCTTGTTTTGCTTTATATAGTCATGAGACAGCGAGAAATTAACTTCTTCTGAGAACAAGTTGTTCACCAAACTTTATATGAATCTTCAAGGCACACCCCCGACATACCACATCCGTCGTCCTATCATCACCAAACTGTATATGAATCTTCAAGGCACACCCCCGACATACCACATCCCTCGTCATATCACCACCAAACTGTATATGAATCTTCAAGGCACGCCCCCGACATACTACATCCCTCGTCCTATCATCACCAAGCTCTATATGAATCTTCAAAGCACGCCCCCGACATACTACATCCCTCGTCCTATCATCACCAAACTGTATATGAATCTTCAAGGCACACCCCCGACATACCTCATCCCTCGTCCTATCATCACCAAACTTTATATGAATCTTCAAGGCACGCCCCCGACATACTACATCCCTCGTCCTATCATCACCAAACTTTATATGAATCTTCAAGGCACACCCCGACATACTACATCCCTCGTCCTATCATCACCAAACTTTATATGAATCTTCAAGGCACACCCCCGACATACTACATCCCTCGTCCTATCATCACCAAACTTTATATGAATCTTCAAGGCACACCCCCGACATACTACATCCCTCGTCCTATCATCACCAAACTTTATATGAATCTTCAAGGCACACCTCCGTAAACTCCAAAGACAGGTGTTATATCACACCCGGTACGGAAATGTTATTCAATGGAATCATGTGCAGAGATCCTTCTCATATTGCCCAAGGGTGGAAAAGCTATTTTTCTGAGCTATATAAATGTTCATCACATACGAACTCAACTTTTGGAAACGCAGTCAGTGTACATGTTGACACAATTTTATCTGATAGCCAATCTGAAAGTGGCATCCCTGACTTCGCTAATTATGTCTCACTGGCCGAATTGACTGACTCAATAAAGGAGTTCAAAGCAAACAAGGCGGGCGGTCTTGATGAGCTAGTGAACGAACATATTATTAATGCACCGCCCGCATTATGTGATATTTTATGTATATTTTATTCCCAAATTTTGCGGTTTGCCTATATTCCCCCTGACATGAAAAAAGGCATCATTGTACCCATATTCAAAGGCGACCCAAAACCACCTCATGTACCTGATAGTTATCGTGCGATCACACTTCTCTCTGTGCTCTATAAGCTGCTTGAGGCGATTCTTCTTCGACGACTTCGGCAAAGCCGATTGTTTAAGAATTTCCCAAGCAGCTTACAGAACGGATTTCAAAGGGGCGTGGGATGCACGATAACTACATTCGAGCTACAGGAAGCATTTGCGTATGCAGAAGCATATGGATCAAGTGTCTATGCGGCATTTTTAGATTCAAAGAAAGCCTTTGATCGAGTGTGGCACGAAGGTCTCATTTACAAATTACACCAGAAAGGTGTCACAGGTCTTACATTGAAACTAATTATGAATATGTATTCAAAGGTTCAGAGTCACGTCATGTATAAGGGAAATATTTCTGAATCATTTGTCATCGAACAAGGCACAAGACAAGTAGGTATCTTGTCTCCCTTCCTTTATCTAGTCTTCATTGATGAGCTTCTTGCGGATCTTGCAAAATCAACTGATGGCCTATATATAGGTTCAACATCATGCGCATCGCCGACAACGGCAGATGACATCACTGTTCTCTCTCTCACTGAAGGTGGCTTACGCAGACTTCTTGATATTTGTCACATCTATAGAACGCAACGGACATGCTACGTAAATGCTTCTTTGCAGGTTGTCGTTCTCACGTTACGTCTACGTTTTCCCCGTTAACCAATCTTATGATTTTTAAACACATAGTTATCCCCAAGGCACTGTACGGGTGCGAAACGTGGTGGGAACTCTCTAGCACTCAACATTTATCTCTGGAAAGAGCCTATCGTATGTGCATCAAACACATGCAGCACTTACCTAAACGTACCAGCACGATATTCGCTTTATCTTTATTGGGAAGATTGCCGATAGAGTACGAGCTGCATAAAAGGAAATTACTCTTTCTTAGCACACTAGTGAATCTCCCCAAAAGCCACAGAGCGGCTCTTAATATATTTTTATTCGATTTCCACGGCCACAGGCTGTTTGGTCGCCCAATTAAGGGCTTTCTGAAAGACATAACTGAAATTCTCAAAGAAATTGATATGTACCACTACCTAACATCTTTCGTAGAAACAGGTGTTTTTCCGTCGCAGGCGGTTTGGAAGGGGGTGATTAGAGATCGCCTTGCTGCACATTATCCCGTAGGGTGCATCTCAGTGTACAGCAAGACGAAACCCTAAGATTCCTATTCAACGTGAAGCCAGATGTCCACTCATCGTGGAGACTCTGGGAATTGTGCCGCAATGAACCCGATTACTATACTATGTGCATAAAAATGGCGAACATTTTGGCTAAAACTACGTACAATAACGATGCTACTTGTATTCATTGTCATAATTCATTCGATAATCTTCTTACCCATATGTATCACGATTGCATGTCAGACTTTGCACAGGTGACGAGGAATGCATTCTGGTATTCAGTAATAGACAGCCATGGAATAGAAACATTCGCGCTCCTAGATAACCTCAGCAAAAACACATTTCTAGCATACTGCTTTGGTGGGTGTATCCCACTACAGATTCATCTTCTCTGCAACGAGACTCTCTTATTAAAGCGATGCGTTCGCTTCATCTGTTTCCTCTGCTCGCAATAGAAGGTACACTCACAACGTATATATGAACACCTCTTAATGGCGATCATTTCCATGGATACGATTTTATTGTGGCTAAATATATCCTAGCCATTTTGTATGTTGGCGTTGAATACCAAATGCGTCCATTCACTAAAATTGCACTGAAATTGAGCACATTTGTTTACATGCCTAACTTCTGAGCTTTAACAAATCTTATGTAACATTATTTTGTTGTATATATCTGTATTATACGCAATCTCCGTTGATATGGACGAATAAAGTATCTCTCTCTCTCTCCCTATCATCACCAAACTTTATTTGAATCTTCAAGGCACACCCCCGACATACCACATCCCTCGTCATATCATCACCAAACTGTATATGAATCTTCAAGGCACGCCCCCGACATACCACATCCCTCGTCCTATCATCACCAAACTTTATATGAATCTTCAAGGCACACCCCCGACATACTACATCCCTCGTCCTATCATCACTAAACTTTATATGAATCTTCAAGGCACACCCCCGACATACCACATCCCTCGTCATATCATCACCAAACTTTATATGAATCTTCAAGGCACGCCCCCGACATATCACATCCCTCGTCCTATCATCACCAAACTTTATATGAATCTTCAAGGCACGCCCCCGACATACCACATCCCTCGTCCTATCATCACCAAACTTTATATGAATCTTCAAAGCACACCGCCGACATACTACATCCCTCGTCCTATCATCACCAAACTTTATATGAATCTTCAAGGCACGCCCCCGACATACTACATCCCTCGTCATATCATCACCAAACTTTATATGAATTTTCAAGGCACGCCCCCGACATACCACATCCCTCGTCATATCATAACCAAACTGTATATGAATCTTCAAGGCACGCCCCCGACATGACATATCACATTCCTCGTCCTATCATCACCAAACTTTATATGAATCTTCAAGGCACCCCGCCCCCCGACATACAACATCCCTCGTCCTATCATCACCAAGCTCTTTATGAATCTTCAAGGTACGCCCCCGACATACCACATCCCTCGTCATATCATCACCAAACTTTAGATGAATCTTCAAGGCACG
This sequence comes from Siphonodentalium dalli, assembly GCA_032622095.1. Classification (NCBI taxonomy): domain Eukaryota; kingdom Metazoa; phylum Mollusca; class Scaphopoda; order Gadilida; family Siphonodentaliidae; genus Siphonodentalium; species Siphonodentalium dalli. Next base: position 1,761,627 of record CP136069.1, read on the forward strand.
CCCCCGACATACCTCATCTCTCGTCATATCATAACCAAACTGTATATGAATCTTCAAGGCACGCCCCCGACATGACATATCACATTCCTCGTCCTATCATCACCAAACTTTATATGAATCTTCAAGGCACGCCCCCGATATACCACATCCCTCGTCATATCATCATCAAACTTTATATGAATCTTCAAGGCACGCCCCCGACATACCACATCCCTCGTCCTATCATAACCAAACTGTATATGAATCTTCGAGGCACGCCCCCGACATATCACATCCCTCGTCCTATCATCACCAAACTGTATATGAATCTTCAAAGCACGCGCCCGACATACCTCATCCTTCGTCCTATCATCACCAAGCTCTATATGAATCTTCAGGGCACGCCCCCGACATACCACATCCCTCGTCCTATCATAACCAAACTGTATATGAATCTTCAAGGCACGCCCCCGACATATCACATCCCTCGTCCTATCATCACCAAACTGTATATGAATCTTCAAAGCACGCGCCCGACATACCACATCCCTCGTCCTATCATCACCAAACTTTATATGAATCTTCAAGGCACGCCCCCGACATACCTCATCCTTCGTCCTATCATCACCAAGCTCTATATGAATCTTCAAGGCACGCCCCCGACATACCACATCCCTCGTCATATCATCACCAAACTTTATACGAATCTTCAAGGCACGCCCCCGACATACCACATCCATCGTCCTATCATCACCAATCTTTATATGAATCTTCAAGGCACGCCCCCGACATACCACATCCATCGTCATATCATCACCAAACTGTATATGAATCTTCAAGGCACGCCCCCGACATACCACATCCCTCGTCCTATCATCATCAAACTTTATATGAATCTTCAAGGCACGCCCCCGACATACCACATCCATCGTCATATCATCACCAATCTTTATATGAATCTTCAAGGCACATCCCGACATACCACATCCCTCGTCCTATCATCACCAAACTTTATATGAATCTTCAAGGCACGCCCCGACATACCACATCCCTCGTCATATCATCACCAAACTTTATACGAATCTTCAAGGCACGCCCCCGACATACCACATCCATCGTCATATCATCACCAATCTTTATATAAATCTTCAAGGCACGCCCCCGACATACCACATCCCTCGTCCTATCATCACCAAACTTTATTTGAATCTTCAAGGCACGCCCCCGACATACCACATCCATCGTCATATCATCACCAATCTTTATATGAATCTTCAAGGCACGCCCCCGACATACCACATCCCTCGTCATATCATCACCAAACTTTATATGAATCTTCAAGGCACGCCCACGACATACCACATCCCTCGTCCTATCATCACCAAACTTTATATGAATCTTCAAGGCACGCCCCCGACATACCACATCCCTCGTGATATCATCACCAAACTCTATATGAATCTTCAAGGCACGCCCCCGACATACTACATCCCTCGTCCTATCATCGCCAAACTTTATATGAATCTTCAAGGCACGCCCCCGACATACCACATCCCTCGTCATATCATCACCAAACTTTATATGAATCTTCAAGGCACGCCCACGACATACCACATCCCTCGTCCTATCATCACCAAACTTTATATGAATCTTCAAGGCACGCCCCCGACATACCACATCCCTCGTCCTATCATTACCAAACTTTATATGAATCTTCAAGGCACGCCCACGACATACCACATCCCTCGTCCTATCATCACCAAACTTTATATGAATCTTCAAGGCACGCCCACGACATACCACATCCCTCGTCCTATCATCACCAAACTCTATATGAATCTTCAAGGAGACATATTAATGGGAGCCATCGTCTGTTTTCGATATTCTTTGAAAAAGGGGCTGACAGAGGACATCATGGATATTACTCTTTTCATGACTAAATTCGCCGGAACACCGTGCATGTAACATCTCTCATTCGATCGTCATTAAAAACTGTATAATACTATTCGGGATATCTTCTAGATGGGAGCTCTCAAATATATACAAAATCCGTTAAAAACACGGCCGCTAACGGTCATCTTGAGTATTACTCCTTTCATTACTAAATCCTTCGGCGCATACTGTGTCCCACATCCCTAAACCAATCGTCACTAAACTTCATATGGTTATTCCGAAGTTCATTAAAAATGGCCTCCACCAACCATCTTGGATTTCACATGGGTATTGATCGGCACTCACTGCATCTCACATTTATTGGAGAAATGTTTGAAATGAAATAATGTAATATATAAGCACCTAAACTCAAAATGATTGTCCTATAAATCTTTTTTATTTATTTATAAATAATTTAGTCGTTGCCTGCTCTGTAAAACTGTATGTCGTAATTTCATTTGTGTATGTTGTTAGTGCAGGGAAGGGCTACCAAATTGACAACTCTTCTGGAAAGTACTGCAGGATATTGCATAAAGAGCAAATGAACACTTAATGAGGAGCGGGGTCGTGACAAAATTTGCAGACAGAGGGTCGAAAATACAAATTTCCGCTGATTTGTGTGTCGCTGAATAACAATGGGTTGTTTCCCCTATAATTCTGCAGTGATTTGTCAGTCGGGTTGGGTTGGGTTGTTTCCTTAGTAAATATATTGCTATTTGTCAGTCGCTGAATAATCATGGGTTGTATTCTCAGTAAACCTGCTGTGATTTGGTAGTCCCTGAATAATCATGGGTTGTATTCTCAGTGAACCTGCTGTGATTTGGTAGTCCCTGAATAATCATGGGTTGTATCCTTAGTATATCTGCTGTGATTTGTCAGTCGCAGAATAATCATGGGTTGTATCCTCAGTACATCTGCTGTGATTTGTCAGTCGTTAAATAATTAAGGGTTGTATCCTTAGTAATTATGTTGTCTTGTTTGTCAGTCGCTAAATAATCACGTGTTGTATTCTCAGTAAATCTGCTGTGATTTGTCAGTCGCTGAATAATCATGGGTTGTATCCTCAATAAATCTGCTGTGGTTTGCCAGTCGCTGAATAATCATGGGTTGTATCCCCAGTAAATCTGCTGTGATTTGTCAGTCGATAAATAATTATGGGTTGTATACTGAGAAAATTTGATGTGATTTGTCAGTCGTTAAATAATTATGGGTTGTATCCTCAGTAAATCTGCTGTGATTTGTCAGTCGCTGAATAATCATGGGTTGTATCCGCAGTAAACATGCTGTTATTTGTCAGTCGCTGAATAATCATGGGTTGTATCCTCAGTAAATATGTTGCTATTTGTCAGTCGCTAAATAATCATGGGTTGTATCCTCAGTAAATCTGCTGTGATTTGTCAGTCGCCGAATAATCATGGGTTGTATCCTCAGTAAATCTGCTGTTATTTGTCAGTCGCTGAATAATCATGGGTTGTATCCTCAGTAAATCTGCTGTGATTTGTCAGTCGCCGAATAATCATGGGTTGTATCCTCAGTAAATATGTTGTTATTTGTCAGGCGCTATATAATCATGGGTTGTTTCCTTAGTATATATGCTGTGACTTGTCTGTCAGTATTATATAATCATACGAGTCCAACCTGATGATGCGCACAGTTTTCCCTGCGATATAGTTCCAATATATCTAAATGTTTTCTAATCTTTGATAAATATGTAGATTGGAAAAAATTGCCTGACACATTATCCCGACATGAACGACACATCCACCCCGTCCCTGTACCTGTATCGACCCGCCCCTTCACTGTGTCTGTATCGACACACCCCTTCGCCGTGCATGTATGGACCAATCCCGTCCATGTATCTGTATTGACCCACCCCTTCCCTGTGCCTGTATCGACCCACCCCGTCCCTGTGTCTGTATCGACCCATCCCTCCCATGTGCATGTATCGACCCATCCGTCCGTGTCTGTATCGACCCACCCTTCCCTGTGCATGTATCGACCCACCTCGTCCATGTATATGTATCGACCAACCCCGTCCCTGTGCATTTATCGACCCACCGCATCCCTGTGCATGTATCGACCAACCCCGTCCCTGTGCCAGTATCGACCCACCCCCGTACCTGTGCCTGTAATGTTTCTGCACGCCCATCCCCTAATTTAATAAGGAAAAAAGAGTGGAAGTCACCTCCGGCAAAACTGTTGTTCGTATGTTACGGTTCCAATGAATTGGTCTTTGTGAGGCGATGCATTGCAGACAGTTAATATCAAATGTTCCATGTTTCCTGATAATATTTAATAAAGAAGCACTGCAGGATTTTCTGTTATTAAAGTGCTTTGTTTGAAGCAAAATTTATACACACTGTTCCGGTTCATGGAATCAAAATAGTTGATTAATAAGTTATGTAACGAGCTTGGGTATAGGGTCCTTTTAGGGATAGTTTCGGTAGCGTGTCACCCTTTACTACTTCTTCCACTCGTTACTGTATCTTCTTGGTACCCTGTGACGATGAGCCCATGTGGGTAAATAGGGACCTGCACTATCTACTTCAGCCCTTAGGGATACTTGTGTAAATGGATCTAGAGTCCACACTTTGTAGGAATAATGATCATGTTTATATGAATAATAATATTCCCCTCATACAGCAGGATTGATGATTGAATAAATATAATCAATTCAATATATAGCAATTAACATGTGGATGTCATCACGGTTTGCTAATTTATACATTTCAGAGGTTGTCTCTTTAATAAACCTTGTCAAATGATGTATATCTCTTTCCAACTATTTCCAACTAAACTGACTATCTGGAGCCTGAAAGCCCTGTAAATGCGCCCAATGTAATCATCCAAATAATGTTTACAAACACCTTTTAGGCATAATTAGGTCAGAAGTTTATATGTGTTGACGTTACAATATTCTGCTTGCTATCTCGAAATAGTCGTTACTAAGTGCCAACCACCGGAAATGGTTGCCTAGCTTTTATAGTAAGCAACCATATGGTTGGATTCCGACCATATATATGGTTGGATTCCGACCATATGGTTGGAATCTGACCACAAAATGTGGTCGGATTACCGCGAGCACGTGGTTGTCCCGGTGAAACATTGACAGTTGGGAGGAGCTAAAGCTACCCACAATGCAATAGCGTCACCGGCGAACCAGGCCATGTTGACATCCAAGGGCGAAATCAATTAGAATTACTAACTTATAATGCGGAATATTATGAAAGTTATTAAAGTTAGGAAATTAGGATATGAATATTACAATGAAGCATGGAATGATTAACTAAAAGATGTAACGTGAAGTGAGTGTTACGAATAGAATGAGGTGAATTAGAGACGAAAAGATGACAAAACTGTGACTTTTAAAACTACGGTGCCGCTAAACCGAAACGAGAATAAATGATATTTAATAAATATAGCGACTTCGCTACAGTTAAATACTCTTATGTGGACTTCATAGAGACCTATAATTTAGAAAAATCCGACCCCTGTTCTTGTAACTGCAACAACAAAGGGAGTTTGTCTCATGTTCGGAACAGACTCATAAACATCAGTCCACACGACTTCCATTGTTTGTGATTATGATAAAATGTTATTAATAATTCCAGAGGATAAATCTTGGTCGAACTGGATCGATAGCCCATGTAGTGCAATTTGCGGGCAGGGCACAAAGCGCCGAACTAGAACTTGTAACAGCCCCGCTAAAAAGAACGGAGGGAACTACTGCCGTGGTGACAACACTGATGTGATCGAGTGCTGGAATACGAATTGTGCAGGTATTTTCTTCACAATTTACAAGAATAATGTTTTATCTTCTCGTAACGTCCCCTCATTGTCAGTCGCTGAATAATCATGTGTTGTATCCCCAGTAAATCTGCTGTGATTTGTCAGTTGCTGAATAACCATGGGCTGTATCCTCGTAAGTTTGCTGTGATTTGTCAGGCGCTGAATAATCATGGGTTGTATCCTCAGTAAATCTTATATGATTTGTCAGTCGCTAAATAATCATGGGTTGTATCTCCAGTAAATATTCTGTGATTTGTCAGTAGCTAAATAATCATGGTATGTATCCTCAGTAAATCTGCTGTGATTTTTCAGTCTCTAAAAAATTATGGGTTGTATCCTTAGTAAATCTGTTATTTGTCAGTTGGTAAATAATCATGGGTTGCATTGTCAGTAAATAATATAAGATTTATCAGTTGCTAGATAATCATAGGTTGTATCCCCAGTAAATCTGCTGTGATTTGTCAGTCGCTAATAAATCATGTGTTGTATCCTCAGTAAATCTGCTGTGATTTGTCAGTCGCTGAATAATCATGGGTTGTGTCCTCAGTAAATCGGCTGTGATTTGTCAGTCGCTGAATAATCATGGTTTGTATATCCAGTAAATCTGCTGTGATTTGTCAGTCGCTGAATAATCATGGTTTGTATCTCCAGTAAATCTGCTGTGATTTGTCAGCCGCTGAACAATCATGGGTTGTATCTCCAGTAAATCTGCTGTGATTTGTCAGCCGCTGAATAATTATGGGTTGTATCCTTAGTAAATCTGTTATTTGTCAGTTGCTAAATAATCATGGGTTGCATTGTCAGTAAATATTATATGATTTATCAGTCGCTAAATAACCATAGGTTGTATCCCCAGTAAATCTGCTGTGATTTGTCAGTCACTAATAAATCATGTGTTGTATCCTCAGTAAATCTGCTGTGATTTGTCAGTCGCTGAATAATCATGGGTTGTATCCTCAGTAAATCTGCTGTGATTTGTCAGTCGCTGAATAATCATGGGTTGTATCACCAGTAAATCTGCTGTGATTTGTCAGCCGCTGAATAATCATGGGTTGTATCACCAGTAAATCTGCTGTGATTTGTCAGCCGCTGAATAATTATGGGTTGTATCCTTAGTAAATATGTTGTTATTCGTCAGTCGCTGAATAATCATGCGTTGCATCCTCAGTTAATATGTTGTGATTTGTCAGTCGCTGAATAATCATGGGCTGTATACCAGTAAATCTGCTGTGATTTGTTAGTCGCTAAATAATCATGGGTTGTATTCTCAGTACATCTGCGGTGATTTGTCAGTCGCTGAATAATCATGGATTGTATCCTCAGTTAATCTGCTGTGATTTGTCAGCCGCTGAATAATTATGGGTTGTATCCTTAGTAAATCTGTTATTTGTCAGTTGCTAAATAATCATGGGTTGCATTGTCAGTAAATATTATATGATTTATCAGTCGCTAAATAACCATAGGTTGTATCCCCAGTAAATCTGCTGTGATTTGTCAGTAGCTAATAAATCATTTGTTGTATCCTCAGTAAATCTGCTGTGATTTGTCAGTCGCTGAATAATCATGGGTTGTATCCTCAGTAAATCTGCTGTGATTTGTCAGTCGCTGAATAATCATGGGTTGTATCACCAGTAAATCTGCTATGATTTGTCAGTCGCTGAATAATCATGGGTTGTATCACCTGTAAATCTGCTGTGATTTGTCAGTCGCTGAATAATCATGCGTTGCATCCTCAGTTAATATGCTGTGATTTGTCAGTCGCTGAATAATCATGTGATGTGTCCCCAGTAATTCCGCTGTGATTTGTCAGTCGCTAAATAATCATGGGCTGTATACCAGTAAATCTGCTGTGATTTGTTAGTCGATAAATAATCATGGGTTGTATTCTCAGTACATCTGCGGTGATTTGTCAGTCGCTGAATAATCATGGGTTGTATCCTCAGTAAATCTGCGGTGATTTGTCAGTCGCTGAATAATCATGGGTTGTATCCTCAGTACATCTGCTGTGATTTGTCAGTCGCTAAATAATCATGGGTTGTATTCTCAGTAAATCTGCGGTGATTTGTCAGTAGCTGAATACTCATGGGTTGTATCCTCAGTAAATCTGCTGTGATTTGTCAATCGCTGAATAATCATGGGTTGTATTCTTAGTAAATCTGCTGTGATTTGTCAGTCGCTGAATGATCATGGGTTGTATCCTCAGTAAATTTGATGTGAGTTGTCAGTCCCTGAATAATCGCGGGTTGTATCCTCAGTAAAACTGCTGTGATTTGTCAGTCGCTGAATAATCATGGGTTGTATCCTCAGTAAATCTGCTGTGATTTGTCAGACGCTGAATAATCGTGGGTTGTATTCTCAGTAAATGTTCTGCGATTTGCCAGTCGCTGAATAATCGTGGGTTGTATTCTCAGTAAATTTCTGTGATTGTCAGTCGCTGAATAATCATGGGTTGTATCTTCAATAAATCTTCTGTGATTTATCTGTCGCTAATAAATTATGGGTTGTGTTCTCAGTAAATCGGCTGATTTGTCAGTCGCTATATTTTCATGGGTTGTTTCTCCAGTAAATCTGCTGTTATTTGTCAGTCGGTGAATAATCATGGGTTGTATTCTCAGTAAATCTGATGTGAGTTGTCAGTCGCTGAATAATCGTGGGCTTTATCCACAGAAAATCTGCTGTGATTTTTGAGTCTCTGAATAATCATGCGTTGTATCCTTAGTCAATCTGTTGTTATTTGTCAGTCGCTGAATAATGATAATCATGAGTTGTATCCCCAGTAAAACTACTGCTTTGGTTTGACAGTCGCTGACATTCACACATGGCATTTTACTGGAGTGGAGAGGATGCATTATATTCCAGATTAACTTTGGAATGCATGCTCACTTGCAAATTGAATATACCACAGTTCATCATATAAGGGTCCGACATACGTCACATTTTCCGGATATTACGAAGTGATTGTTCTCATAATGGAATTTCTTTTTGAAATTTGGTACAAGCGATTATTATGACACAATATCTAAGTACCATCGACTATAATTTTTTATTGAATAGCAAAACATACACGGAATATCACAGACATACATTAGCATACGATACTTCAAGGGCGAGAGGGGAAACTATCTCACTGTCACATGCGCACTGTCTTACACTCTTCATTCGCACCTGGTGTCAGCATATAATGTTACATGGACATATAATATGTTGATATCAAATATGGGAGATTGGACACGATACACGACACAGCGCTGCGAAACAGTCAGGATATGTCAAAACAGAAGATACAGCCTCGATGCCGGGGGCTATATTAATAGAGTTGTTACCCTTTGTTCTTTGTCGACAAATTATTTCGTTGTTTACGAATAATCGGTCAATGACTGGCCATATTTCAACTTTCTATTCTACCAATATAATATTGAGATATATATCCGAACGGCCTTTAAAGTGTTGTATCTTATCGGGTTTCGTTTTCAAGTGTTCGTTTCATTAGAAGCCACTTGGTATCGAACATATTACGTTCAAGTCTGCAGTATGCATTGTATTTTTCGCAATTATACCTAAAGTTGAATTCTGCAATTAAAGCATTCATAGACAATTGGTCCGTTGTAAATTTTGTTTTGTAAATATAGTTTTTAATAATCAAAATTAAATAATTTGTAATGTTATCAGTTCGATTGCTCATGTTTCCAAGCGTCATTGTCTTTTTTGTTAAAGGAATGACGAAATTGTTTGATATTGTCCATTTGGAAAGCTTGTCTAGGAATGATTGAACATGCGGACACTCCCAAAATATGTGGCATATCGTTTCTTGTGTTTGACATCGGTTGCAAAGATCGTTTTGTCTAATCTTGGCCAGTTTTAGAAATTTATTGGTAGCTAAAATTCTACAGTTTATACGAAATTGAAGCCAGTGTAATTTAGTGTCAGACGTGGACTGGAATGGGGCCTTGAAGCAAATATCCCATGGAATGTTGTACTCGCCTAGTTTGGATTCCCATTTCGAGCACACGTCCAGTTTCTTGTTTCTCGACACTAGACAGTTGTAAAAATCGCGCCCACCTTTCGCATTGCGTAATAATAATATGTAATTACTTGGGAGGATTGGTGCCATCAGCGGATTATTAGGTTGTTTAAGGGTTTTGACACTTTTTTCTGCTTGTCGAAGAAGTGCATGCAAGGTGATGAAATCTGTTCGGACATTAAATGTCGATAAGAGGGAATGTCTAGTGTGAAATGTGCCATCAGTCTGGAAAAGATCGTTAACGAAAATGATTCCATGTTCTCTCCATGTCCGTATATTTAGTGTCGATCCATTTATTTTAAAATGTTCATTATTCCATAAAATTGAAGACAGTAAGGGTAGGGTCTCTTTTTCTGCTACCAATAGCTCAGACCAGGCGATAAGGACATCTCTCCAGAAAGGATTCTGGATGCGGGCAGAATATAGCTTTAAGTATTGGCCTCCATATGCAAGAAAGAGGGGATCTTCGTCTATTGGTAAATCTACAAGGGGGTGCCATTTCGGCCGTTTCAGTATAATTCGGCGGATCCATGTTATCTTCATAGATGAATTGAAAGCTTCGACATCAACCATTTTCAGGCCCCCTGCTTCGAAAGTTTGGCAGAGTTGGGTTCTTTTAACTCTGTCTCGTTTTCCTCCCCAAACAAAGTTAAACAGAATCGTTTTTAAATTTTTAAAAATTGATGCTGTCGGGTTGGGAAGAGACTGAAATAGGTGGGTTATTTTTGGCAGTATAAGAGATTTTATTACCGTGATTCTACCCAAAGGAGTCAATAGCCTATGTCCCCATGATTTTATCAGGGTCTTAATATCGGATAGCTTTGAGTCGTAGTTATCTAATATTTTATCAAGGTTGGTATTAAATTTGATCCCTAATAGAGTAAAGGAGTTGGTGAATTGTACATGTAGTTCAGGGCATATGTTGTGTGTATTTCCCTTCAGAGCCCCAATCCACGATGCCTGACATTTACTGTGGTTGATATTCAGTCCTGACACCGAGGCGAATTTGTCTAATGTACTATAAGATTCTAATAGACTTTCCTGACTGCCATCGAGGATCAGCGTTGTATCGTCTGCGTACTGTGTTATTTTATATTCTAAACCGCCGAGGATTATTCCTTTAATTTTAGTGTTTTGTCTCATTAGGATACCTAGAATTTCTGCACAAATTAAAAAAATATAAGGTGAAATAGGATAACCCTGCCGACAGCCTCTGAATAGATTGAAACTTTGGGAAATATGCCCGTTTATGAGAATTGAAGAGGATATATTATTGTAGAAAATGGATATCCAAGACTTGATTGATTCACCAAAATTAAAAAAATCTAAGCACTCATGTATGAATGACCATGATACAGAGTCGAAGGCCTTTTCAAAATCTATTAATAGCAGCATTCCTGGTTTTGATTCTTGCTCTGTTTTTTGAAGAATGTCGTATATGAGTCTGGTGTTGTCTCCAATAAATCTATTTGAGAGGAAGCCTGTTTGATCGGGGTCTATTATTACCGGTAAAACTTTTTTCAGTCTATCTGCTATGCAAGCTGATGCTAGTTTATATGTCACATTCAACAGTGAGATTGGGCGCCAGTTTTTTAGGAGTTGCCTGTCTTTGTCTTTCTTTGGAATAAGAGTGATCAAGCCCTGTTTTTGTGTAATGGACAGCTCCCCGGTTGTAATTGATTCATTTAGGGATTCCAAGAGAATGGGACCTACATCTACCCAAAAGAATTTGAAGAATTCTACTGTATAGCCATCTGGACCAGGACTTTTGCCGTTCTTTGTTCGTTTCAACGCAGAAGTTAGTTCATTAAGGGTTAGGGTGCCTTCTAAGCTTTCAGATTGTTCGGGGGATAGCCTGGGGACATTTTCGTTACGGATGATTTCGTTGATTTGTTGCTTATGGACCGGTCGGTGTGAGTAAAGAGTTTTGTAAAAGCTACGCGCCTCATTGATGATTTCTGTCTGGGACGATAAGGTGTTGCCTGAGTTATCGTTGAGGGATGTTATTGTCTTAGATACATAATTCCTTTTTTCTAAATTAAGAAAGTATTTAGTAGGTTTCTCGCCTTGTTCGACCCATTGAGCACGTGACCGGATCATGGCTCCGCGAATATTATCTTTTCTCATATTTTGAATTTTTGAATCTAATTCGTCAAGTTTTCGTAAAAGGGAACTTTTTTCTTCGAGACTGTTGTCAGACTGATCAATTTTCAATTCAATTTCTTTTCGATCACAAATGAGCTTAATTTCTCTGAGCTTCGATTCTCGTTTGCGTTTGGATGAGAACTGACTTGTCGCACCACGAATGTCTAGTAGCATTGCGTCAAGGAATAGTTGTTTAGTGATCGTGGGGGTTTTTCGACAGGGGGTGCCATCTGGCTGTGTGATGCCATATCTAACTTTATTCTCATGTATGATTGTTTTTACAGTCGATGCATATTCTGTTTCGTACAGTAGGGAGTTATTAAATTTCAAAAATCCGGGTCCCCTTTCCGAGTTATTAATTTTGAGTGTGAGATTAATCATGGAGTGGTCAGATCTATAAGCAGGTAAAATGTCTGGGTCAGTGTCGAGTAAACTTAAAAGATCTGAAGAGATCATAAAAAAGTCCAACCTTGCCATTTTAATTGGGGATCACTTCGCCAAGTATATCGTCTTTCATTTTTATTTTTCAATCTCCATGGGTCCACGAGTTCGAGGCTGGCGGCAAGATTTTTCAGTGCGTCAGTCACCACATATGATTATTTGAGTATTACCGATGTCTAAAAGCAGTTTGTTGATATTTTTATAAAAAGTTGGATTATCGTCATTCGGGCCATAGATTGTCACGAGACTGAATCTAATTTTTTCGATCGATATATCTAATATAATGTAGTTCCCTTCTGAATCCCGTGTCGTGTCATGTATTTCATATTCGAAGTTATTATTAAAGAGGAATGCCACTCCACGGGATTGAGACGAGTAAGAGGCCATTACTGTTTTGAATCCCCATTCTGCTTCAATGTATTTTTCCATGGCTTTGGTGAAATGAGTGTCCTGTAGACAATACATTGAAGCTTTTTTTATCTCGAAGGTGATGGAACAGATCTCGGCGTTTTTCGTTTTGGTTAAGCCCTCGGCAGTTTAGAGAAATTATTTCGATATTAGACATAGGAAAGTACAAGTACGCAGACGTATCGGCCAATCTCCATGCAACATATTATTAACAAGTATCTATGTAATGCATATATAGAATGATGTGTATACACAATATAAATGGTACCAGTTTCAGCAGACACACTCTGTGGAGGGGGGTAGGTAATAACATATCTATGTACAAATGATATAGCAATACAAATAGTCCGGCATGTGGGCGCCATTTTTAATGGCCTCCACCCGCCCTTCAGGACAGACCACAAACTTCAATTTTGTATATACATTTTAAGCAAAGGTAACAAGTGGTGTAACTCCATGCATAGGCAGAATTGAGATTTGTGTCGATAGAGTTATCCCTCGTCGATCGATTACAATTTATTACATTTTTAATATCGAGAATTTTGGAATCAACTCGAGCAAATTTGATGGCATTAGAACTATACCTACCGCATATGAATCGTGGATGGCAATAGGTGTGTTGCTCGATGGTATCTACTGAAATGATTTAAGTATCATAGCGTATTATGGCGGCTATCTGAATTATTGTCACAAACGCAGTGGCCTGTAACGCGCTTCACCCCCACCCCCGCACAGCCCAATCCGCTGTCCCCAAGCACGCGCCCGCGCTACGTCAAGGGCACTATACATAGGTATTTGCATAGTACCACTACCGTAAAGCAGGCGCGCATGTGGGGACCCCGCCAATGGGCAGCGCAAAGGTGATGGCAGCGGATCGCCCTACTGGTCCCTGTACATCAATACGTTCTCTGTTAGATGCATGTATATATACACATTTTGGTGCAGGGACTATATGTGCTTTTATTTTGAGTGGGTTATACACTCTTCCTGACTATATTTACCATTTATACACATAATCATACTTAATGTATTTGGTTGATTTGTGTGTAAATATAAGACATGCAGATAATAGTTATGTCTGCCTTATATACAATGAAAGTCCACAATCCAATGTCAACCACAAATCGCTCAATATACACCAATTACAAACATTGCTAGACACCCCTCCCTCATTCGGATTGCCACATCCATGTACCATTTGTATTCACATCGATAATGTCTTCCAGCGTAACTGTCAAGGGCGTCATCTGGCGAATCGCCAAATTCACTACTATACACATTTAGCTTAACATTACAGTCAAATGTTTGATACATACATAGCCTTGCAATCTATATTTACATCTTCCTTAAATATCACAATAGATATAGATATGCACATATTTATGCTCGTTCTAATTGGTAATCCATAAACATACGCTGAAAGATGTTATTCGACATAATGCAAATTCAAATTGTTTTCTCACCATGTACAAACGTTTCGGTTATCGCCTTTTGTCATCTTATAACAATGTATTGTAAATTTTGTACGGGAGAGGGACTACCTAAGTTGAAATAACTTGTGCCCCGATCCCTTTTGTATTATTATATACGAATAAAATATGTTTAAAGTAAAAAAAAAAAATGAAAGTCTATAATTATACGAATCGTTAAGGTGTATATCGTAAGGTTTATTATCAGGCTGTAAGGGCCTTTAAGTGGCAAATCTAGTTCATAGCCTTTCTTTTTGCATGTGGAAATAACGAATCTGAGTGTATTGCAACAATTGTTTCATAGATTGGTTTTGATATTCAAATATAGCTTTAAACTTTCTTGTTTGTTGTTGCGATGTTGCAATGCGTATGACAAGTTATAATCCCTGCAGCACAATGTGCACATTAGTTCGAGAATGTATGTGGTATCGACTGTGCCAGGAGGCACACGGCGTCCCACGCAGCCGGCATCGCATGGTATTCCCGGCCTGGGTCCAGGCTAACATATGCTAGTATACTTCAATACATAATTATGGTTAAAAATACATACTGAAATACACAAATCAAAATGCATATAATCAATCACATGTTTACCATTATTTGGACCCATAATATATATGGAATATTCCTAAGAGGAGAACAACAATTTTTGTTCCGGATTGAAGAGGTTGACACAAGTGTATAATAAAAGATTAATGTGGAGTATGGTTGACCATAAAGTGGTTCCGCTCATTAAGTGTTGTTGATGAGAAATTTTCTTGCAGTTATGGTGGTTTTGACGTTTGTCCATTATTTTAGTATTGTTTCATGTAAACTGATACTTTTAGTGGGTAATTGTTATCTGAGTGTCGTTGTATATAACCAAAGGAAATATTTCCCTGTCCCGGAGGCTGTCCTCTGTATTTTTGGACTGGGACGAAATCTCAAGGAATTTACAATCTGTTCATGATAAATATAGCATATTTCTAAGGCATACCACGAAGATAGGTGTGGATTTGGAGCATAGATATTTATGTACATGTATCAAACCTGGTTACAAACACTATACATAAAACTTTAAATAATGCATTCTTAAATCATGAATACCTCCTAAAATTCATATATGCAGTTGGTAATATACTATAATTCATAATCCGATAGGATATGTGGGTAGAATGTCTATGTAAACATGTTTTTATTGGTCGTCTTATAATATTTATGTTTATAACTCGAGCCCGTGGGGAACACATGCATCTTAGAGGGGTATACAGCACGCTAACTTCACATGTTATTGACTGGTTTTGGGGTATTGCGCGAGTCGATATCATTTTCAAACATATACATGATATATAATAATATATGATAAGACTATAATTTAGCGAACATTCGTAGATAGGTTTTAAAACGCTAATATTTGCATGCGATTTATAGATTGAAATTCATTTATGAGGCGCAAGGGGAGAACACACGCTGCATACGTTCCTGAATGCGTAATTATAGTATTGTGTATGCTTTTGAGTGTGCATCTTGTGATGAGCTCTGTTTAGCTGACCTAGTTACAATCATATTTGACACAGTAGATATGTTGTTGGCCATTACGGGGACAAAACGTTTATTTGTCACTATATGTTATTGGCTTTGTGAGATAAACTGATTGCGATTATTGAGAATTTCTGGATGTGTTTGGACAAAATTAATGTTATTCTTTCGGACCTATACTGTGGGTGATGTATACTGAGTTCGACGGTTATGTAGCGGTATTGAGGCAACTTGTTTTTCGATATGGAATGGAATATTTACCATGAAGGTAGGATTAACTTGTCAAAGCACAGTCCTTATAAGTGCCACACCCATCGACTGATAGTTTGAACAATAATGCTAATTGATATTTACCAACAACAGTACTGTATGTCTTGTATGTATAGTATAATATTAGATTCGTGGTAAACAGCAGCACACATCATTACTCAACATCCCAATAGCTATAACACATAGAAGGACCGCGATTTAAGGAGTTGTGGTGTGTGAAGGGACGTTTAATCCAATGGGGGTTATGGTCTTATGGACATAGCATATTGTGTATAATGCAGCAAAATTTCAAAAATTATAACATATATACATTTGTGAATTATCCAATTTTGGCTACTACTTGTTTCAATTACAAATGATGTCCATGTGCTGTTCCCTTTGATTATGTGTTCGTCCTTTGATTATAGCATCAAGTTCATCTTCAGTGCGAAATTTGGTTATGGAATCATCGATTTTCTTCACGTATAGTTTTCCATTTTGTATCCAGGAATTTTTAATTTTATCTGAGTTATGGGCTTTTCTGAGTAGTTGACTGTTCAGTTGTGTCGCATCCTCCACAATAGTAAATCCAGTTCCTTTTAGTGATTTTCGATTTTGAATAACATTGTTCTTGTACCTACGCATTGCAAATTTAACAAGGATTGCTCGCGGTTTGTTTCTTGGGTCGGAATTGGATCCAGGTGCTATTTTCCTTCCCACTCTATGAGCAATAGCAATATGCTTCATTTTTAGGTTCAGGTTGAGCTTTGTATTAAGAAAGTTTAGTGTGGTTTTCTCACAATCATCTAATGTTTCGTGGTTTTGGTCGTTGATGCCGAATATTCGCACACTATCTTTGCGGCCTTGCTGCTCAAGATCATTGATATTCCATTTATTGTTTTCAATTTGAAGTTTTTGCTCATCAATTATGGATATTAGTGATTTCTTTTCGTCATTCCAAGTTTTCAGCTTCAATTCAAAGAATTCAGTTTGGTCGTTCAATATTTTCTTCATTTCTTCTTTAAACTTTTTCATTGTATTGTTTATTTCCTCAGCATGAGACTTTTGACCTGTGGTCATTTGTGTGTGATGGTTTTCCCAAACAGTTGCCAATGAATCAATTTTTGCAGCAAGAGAAGCCATCTGGGTATTAATAGTGTTCGATGGGGAGATATCTGTAGCTTTAGGCTTCTTCATTATTTGATGTTTACCGGTACCAATAACGTCTGCGTAAGATATAACTTTCTCAAATGTGCAGTTCGTATATCCACGAATCTGAAGTTCATGAGAGGACTTAATTTGTCTCGAATCAAGAAATTTCATGATTATTTTGTATTTAGAGAGTCAAACCCCCCCCCCCCCCCCCATAAATATGTTCTATATTTGAGAATGTTTATGCTATGTCTGCTGAACGATATACCGTTGGGCTGACATGAGTTTTAGATCATTGGTCCATAGCGATACTCCAGCTGACCAGGTATATATAATATACTGTGGCATATTTCCAGTTGAGTGCTCCCTGTTTTAGTGGACTAGCCTGCATACCAATATTTGTTTTCATCTATTTGTAGCTGCTTTATTCTTCATTTTTATATATGGTGGTATGCTGTTATATCATTTAACTAGAGATTCAACTCAACATTGTGACACATATATGAAGCTTCCTGTCATAGAGCCAATGTAAACAGCTATTTGTTGATTAGATCTATGTACAAGGAAGACGATATGTTAAATTCAAGGTTTTCAACCGATATATCCAGTGAAATTACGTGTTGAGAATCTCTTGCAAGTGTTCCATGGCAAACGTGCCATCTTGCACTTGAAATTCGCCAATTTAAACTTAACAGCTGTTTTAGCACAACTCTTCCGGATCAATCACTGAATAACAGTTAACACCGTTATGTGTTTTAAATTGCTGCATGCATCGCTCCAGCTGCCAATGAAATTGTTGTAATGAAGCATCGCCATGAATATTTCTTATTTTGTTATTTCCGTGAAGGCGTCTAAATTGTCTTGAGCGTAATTCCAGTTGATGGTTCTTGGTCGGAGTGGACCACAGGTCCCTGTGGTGCCAGTTGTGGGAAGGGAACCAAGCGTCACTCACGAAAATGTAACAGTCCCCCACCAAAGCACGGAGGAAACACATGTAAGGGTAAACACACTGTGTTGACCGATTGCTGGAACACGCCATGTCCAGGTATTTATCGAATTGATATGTTTAGCTGTCGAATATATATATATAATTTTTTTTTAAATATATATATATATATATTGATAACACGCCAATCAGCCCTCGACCAATATAAGTTATCTGATGAGGTCCGGTGGCCGACCTTTATTTACTGTAAACATATCTAGGTCGTCGCCTGTTCTATCAAATAGTATGTCGTGATTACACGCTTATTCCTTGTATTCGCGGCGCACAACGGTGACCAATCATATGCATTCCCGATCATTCAAACAAATAATTAGTCCACCAAGGTGAGCATCACTAATATGGGCTATGATACCATGTTTTTCACAACAAGCACATGTATGGACGTAGCGACATGGAAAACAGGGGCGACACATCATGCCAAAAATTCAATTAAATCAGAACAGTTTGTAATACCAAATATGCCATATTAAAACTTCAGACCGATGGGGTGGTATATTCGGACAAATTGCATGAGCATTTGCTTGCTTGGTTGGGAAAATCATGCAGTTACTATCCTGAACAGTGGCACATTTAGTACCCCTCCCTCACCAACACAATAAACAATTATATAAATAACGACAAACTGTTTTACAGCACAGGCAACAACTAACAGATATTCAAAGTAAATAAAGGTCGGTAACCGGGCGCCATTGGATAAATTACGTTGCTCGAAAGTGCTGCTTGTGATATTATAAATCCGGCTTCGAATGTATGGAATACGTAAATCCGATACGCAGGAATAATGCACAAAGAAGAGAAAGGTAGTGGGATACTTGTTAACTAATCCAAGATTAACACACAACAGACAAATACATATAAATATAGCCCATGCACTGAATAACCGAATCTGGAGCGCAAGTTGTCTGCCATTGTGGATGTACACCAATGTCTTGGTCGAGGGTGGTAGAATAACTGTAAACACAGACTCCATTATGAGATATGTGACAATGCGTTGAACTATCTGGGTGTAATATCGACTATATGGAGTACTGATTGGTATTCGCCGGACCAGGTTGGTAAGACTCACCACATATTTAATTGTTAGAAAAACTCACCACTAATCTGGGGCTGATTGAGTGTTATAAATATATTGTAAGCACGGCGTCCGATTTATTGGTGAAATAAACACCACTAGCGCACTCCGGGCGCTTGTGATTTTTATTTCACTTATAAATCGGACACCGTGCTTATAGCGTATATATATATATATATATATATATAGGAATACACATTTCGTAGGTATGCATTAACAATAAAAAAAATAACAAATAAAAAAACAATAAAACCTTTTTGTGATAGTGTGTGGAATCCTGACATAATAAATCCCCTATTGAAATAACAGAAACACATAACTAATTAACCCATCATAAAGAGCGTTTACATTCAATTCGATTGTAATTTGGAATCCAATAGCTGTTAGCGCATGATATATCATGCATAATTAATTGGGGGCTGATTGTGTGTTATAAGTATACGGCGTCAGATTTATTAACGAAATGGCCGAATTTGGCAGCTTAATAGGCATTGTATTAAATTGTCCCACGCAGCAGTGTCGCATTAACAACGACACCTCTGAAATCGCACAAACAATAAAACCTTTTTGTGATAGTGTGTGGAATCCTGACATAATAAATCCCCTATTAAAATAACAGAAACACATAACTAATTAACCCAGCATAAAGAGCGTTTACATTCAATTCGATTGTAATTTGGAATCCAATAGCTGTTAGCGCATGATATATCATGCATAATTTGTGAGGTAATGGACACATAGATATATATAGGTACAAGTCTTTATTACGTCGTGAATAAGATACAAGCAGTGTATACAAATGTGACAATCGATGATCCTAGTGTTAGAATAGTCGAGCCTCTACGTATTAGAGGCTCGGAAGTGGAATAGGAAAAGCATGATATCTTGGGGAATTGTATTTACTTATATACCATTTGGGTGAATACATAATGAGGTGTTTGGTAATACACATCGGGATTGGTCCCGCGGTTATGGTCATTTCCTATGACCATATTTGGGGAACCTTCGTCATTGTGTGTAGGTCTTGTTAGGGAGTAAGACGTGTGAAGTTTCTTTCCTTAAGGAACCGAACACGGATATTCGAGTTTGGTGTAAAAATGTCATTGAATCAAGTTATGGGAATATAATGGGGCATGTGTAGTTATGTCAAAGATTTTCGGCTTAGTTGAAAATCTTTAGTTCTATCAAAAGAAGGGACATAATGGGGGTGTATGATATGTTGATCTGGTTAGCTTGATTGAAGGACAATGATATATACATAGTTATAAGTAACATATAGCAGATTGGTAATAGACGTACATATAATAACAATGCATTCAATAATAAAATGGTGAAATCAATTATGATGAGAGACCATTCGTTTTTACCATTGCTGTAAATGTTTGCACATATTTATAATTTTAGATATGAAAGTGTTGGGGTCAAGTTGACCTTTTGGCTGGAGTGTAGTGTATTGGTTTGGTGATTTATCTTGTCTGTTAAGAACACGTGTGTTTATGAGATGGTGCTCGTGGCATGTTAATTGATATGTTTCTTGACAGGTGAAAGCGACTTTGATATATTTGGCTAATTAATAGTGATGCTTATATTTCACAGCCTATCGTGTCATAATAGCGTTGCTTTATTGCAGCTGTTCAGACATTTTCGCAGTAACGATATATAGTTGGGGTAGAAATATGCCCCTTATGGAAAATGATGTGGTGAAGTATATAAGTATATATATAATTAAATAAATTTGGAGCGCGCGTGTTTGACATATATCATATCGATTATAGCCGAACTAATTGGCATTTGCTAGTAGCTTTCAATTTTATTAATATTAGATACGAATGTCGCGTCCTTTAGTCTTATCGAACCCATGTGTGATGAGTCATATAACTCTGGCTGTATAGGTTAAGTTGCGTGTGTTTATATGTACAGGGGGTATGTCTTTATATAAATACAAAATATTATCATTGCATGGTGATCTATATCGGTAGCATTGTATATGAATGGTAATTGTATGTCTCTATTTAGTTGTATTGATATATTTGAACAAAATGTGTTCCTGACGTCATATTTTGTTCCTGGACAAATTATATCGGAAATTTGTATTCCGTTGTCCTAGTGGAACAACTTGATGATTGTACGCGTGTGGGATTTGGACGAAGAAACTTGAAGCTTCTTTATAGTGGGTTCTATACATCGTTTCGCCTTAATGAATAGTAATGGTGGTATAAACTGGTGTTGGACATGTGGTTAATTTGAGTTATAGGATCCGATATAGGGCCTATATGAATATGTTATTAATGACAGTTAATCATTGGCAAGTATATATGACACGTTTGTCGTGTGTTATAGGATACATGTTAATTTAATTAGGCCTTGATTGGCCGTTAACATGTACGTTGTATTTGGAGATGTTCTTGTGGAAGGGCGTTCGGGTGTCATGTGAATTGGATGGGGAATGGTATATGAGGATTTGATGGGTAACTGTGTACACACGTTTGTCGTGTGTTATAGGATACATGTTAATTTAATTAGGCCTTGATTGGCCGTTAACATGTACGTTGAATTTGGGGATGTTCTTGTGGAAGGGCGTTCGGGTGTCATGGGAATTGGATGGGGAATGGTATATGAGGATTTGATGGGTAACTGTGTACACACGTTTGTCGTGTGTTATAGGTTACATGTTAAGTTAATTAGGCCTTGATTGGCCGTTAACATGTACGTTTTATTTGGAGATTTTCTTGTGGAAGGGCGTTCGGGTGTCATGGGAATTGGATGGGGAATGGTATATGATGATTTGATGGGTAACTGTGTACACACGTGTGTCGTGTGTTATAGGTTACATGTTAAGTTAATTAGGACTTGATTGGCCGTTAACATGTTGGTTGTATTTGGAGATATTCTTGTGGAAGGGCGTTCGGGTGTCATGGGAATTGAATGGGGAATGGTATATGAGGATTTGATGGGTAACTGTGTACACACGTTTGTCGTGTGTTATATATTACATGTTAAGTTAATTAGGCCTTGATTGGCCGTTAACATGTACGTTATTGGGAATTTCTTGGGGAAGGACGTTCGGTTGTTATGGAAATTGGATGGGGAATTGTATCTCACTAGATATGTGGGGGATGGGGTGTGGTAAGCGTATTAAATCGTTATGGAAGGTTCACCTATCGGTGTTCATGTCATAATAATTGGTTTGTGTGTGTAGCTTAAGTTTGACATTATGATACACTTGTGAGGTTGTGAACCTTGGTTAATTGTTTTATCTAGATAGGGCTATTGAATTTAGTGAATAACTATGGATAATTTGGGTTATTTTGTGACAGATATAAATTTGCTGGATAATTGTTTGTTTATGTGATTACTGATTAGTTTATGTAGCAAGATTCTTATTTATTGATATGATACCTGGTGTAACATATTTTTTTTTATTGCATTTATTTTTTGTTGAGATGAGCAAGTTTTTCGCATGTCGCATGTTACTATTTTAAGAGGTGATCAATCTCTTAATATTGAATATAACACCTTTTGGGCTTTATCCGATACGAAATTCCATGTGTACACGTGCGCGCAGTGCACACTGGACTTGCTAGTATTGAGTTATAATCTGATTATTAAATGATGTCTAGTGTGTTAATTTATAATTGGATATTATGTGTAGATGCCTCGAAGAGATATTGCTTGAGAGCGGGTGAAATAACATTTTGTGGGGGAAGGGGGGTGTGGGGGCGGGGGGAGTCTAATGGTGACTTTCATATTAGGATTTGGAAATACTGAATATCTGGGTGATGCATGCCGTGGTTAATATTCCACACGCCATATAATAAAAGGCGTTTAGTGGCAGTTTTAGGGTGTCATGACCTCAAATAAGGTCGGACAACTGTCCGTAAAATGAGGTAGGGATTGGGGAATGGGTTGTTGACGGGATAAATGCCGTGATATACTAATAACTTAGTTAATGAATATCAAGTAATTTTGAGTTTAAATATACGTATTATGGACTTTTTGGAGAGCGTGAAACTGATAAGTTAGTACTCAGGTGCTATGCCAACCTGGGCAATGTCACCTTCTACTAAGTTTGGGGAAAATTTCAACTAAATGGGCGATATAACTCCATAACAAATATCATTTAACTATGATCAATTGTAAGTATTCACATTACGATTGGGGACGCAACTTTATATGTCAGCGAGAAACTAGCACAAATTATTTCACCATCGAGGGTCATTTTAATTGAGTAATTTATAAGAATGGTGATGTGTGTGCTGGCCCAGCGAAGGGGGGGGGGGGTAATACTTAATTTTCGGGTCGGGGTATGTATAGATGAGGCATCTAGATGTATACGGGACTGTGCTTGATATGTATGTGCGTGCTTTGCGGTCGTGTGTGTGCCATGTCGCTGATTATATTATTGAGTCAAGCATATTTGAAGCAATGAAGACATATCGGTAACTGAGTTACTGATTTCCATAATTTTCATCGATATATGTATATATATACTCGAATTGAAAGCATATCGCGAATGCGGATATAAAATATTGTAAGTGATAGTAGATAATTCACAATTCAAAATCAGTTTCTTCTGAGATATTTGTCTGTATATAGTTTTGAAGTTATGACTTCAGACCAACAGGAGTTTGCCATATGGAAAACCCATTAAGATTTAGACGCGGAGGTGGCATATGCCAAAAGCAGTGATTGACAGACTGGCATGAGCCGTGAATAATCAATTGGTCAAAGACGCTAAGTGTCAGTCGTTACCGAAGGATCTATATTACATGTCTATTAGGTTTAATTGCTTTGGCGTTATGACTCAACGTACACCTGTTATCGAGAATTGAATTAGAGATTTGGGAAACGAGATAGTGCCCTGTTTGATATATATGCTAAATGACCATGCCACTGGCATGGGTCAAGATTTTCGCTTTTTGGCATGTTCATGCCGTGAAATGACAGGGTGCCTGTCTCTATGTCTAAGGGGTGGGATGGGAGAAGGTGTCATTTTGTCTGCCTTTGTAAAACCTGTTTTATATAATACTAATAAAAATCATGTACACTATCTAAAATTAGTGATTGTGAGGTATTGAAGTTTCCATAAGTTATATCTAGATATGTAATGCCTCGTATCGCATTCTAACTGCATGATACGGCTATGTTTCAATGGTGGCTAAATGTTTGCCGAATGTTTTGTTTTGAAGTTAGTTTGCATTATAATGCAACTAATTCGTATTTATTTAATTTGTGTTTAATATGAATTACGCCTTATTAAATTTAATTTTAATGTGAAACGTTGAACGTTTTCTACATGCTTTATTGCATGTGAATGATATGATGCGTGTATATTTTGCGTATCTCGTGGAAGGTTGTTTAATACATTAAAGTAAAATCCAGTTTGCATGTTAGTTGTGTCCTGTTGGCAGGTTAGATGTTTTAATGCGGTGGTTTAAATGAAGAGCGTTTCTGGTTGCATGGTGCACCTGTGTTATAGATGGGGCGGTGTATGCGAAATATCACAATATGAATGGCTTTTATGTAAATTTTGGCGGTTAAATGTTATGTAAGTGTATATTGTTGTATAATAAAGAGTGTCTCGTATGCAGGAATCTGTTAGGACCTACTAATCGCAAATAATGTTTTGGTAGGCTATTTTGGCGCGAAATATTTTTTTGTTTTGTTCCAACGCGTGTACCTGTGTGAAATGTGGAAATGGATGTTTGAAGGGGTGTGCAAAGTGTTATGTGGCAGCAATGATAAATTGAACGGTCACTCACCCGATTTCCAAGAATAATGATGTGCACGAATCTGTAGAGATGAATGTCTATACTGGAACTAGTAGGTGAGCTAACGAATGTTTTGTAGATGTGAGTTTGTGGGTGACGAAAGTTTGTCCGGAACCGTGTGTGAATGTTTATATGCGGAGAGTGAAGTAGCCTGCATGTGGCTGGAGCTGTGTCCGTGTTTGAGTGTTTATTGTTGAAGTAACGGCGTAATCTGTTGTTGAGAAAACTCTGTTCGAAGCGTAGTGAATGGTTATAGCTGGAGAAGCACTGTGGACTATATAGTTGAAGAAGCTGTGTCCGCGAACTTGGCGAAAACGTGAGATATCTATGTCGGAGAATTCAATGTGGTTGAAATTGTACGTGTCTGTGAGTGATGTCGTATTTTCTATAATTCTAAACGCGAGAATTTTGGTGATCACCGGATCTGCCAATATCATCAGGCTGTGTTCCCGTGGTTGAGTCGTGGTTGAGATTGTCTGGTTTGTTGGCCGTTGATTGATGCGTTGGTCTAGTATGTATCTTGTCAGTGGTCGTCTAGTATGTATCTTGACAGTGGTCGTCTAGTATGTATCTTGGCAGTGGTCGTCTAGCAGCTGAGACTTCAAGTTGTGTAGTGAGACGCAGAACTGTTCACGGTACCATTAATACTATGTGAGGTAATGGACACATAGATATATATATATGTACAAGTCTTTATTACGTCGTGAATAAGATACAAGAAGTGTATACAAATGTGACAATCGATGATCCTAGTTTTAGAATAGTCGAGCCTCTACGTATTAGAGGCTCGGAAGTGGAATAGGAAAAGCATGATATCTTGGGGAATTGTATTTACTTATATACCATTTGGGTGAATACATAATGAGGTGTTTGGTAATACAGTATATATATGTCCTTGAATCAAGTTATGCGAATATAATGGGGCATGTGTAGTTATGTCACAAATTATGCATATCTTATTTGCACGAAGTTAACTTTATGTTACTGTTATGTATGGTACAACATCAATACTATTTGGGAAATTGATAACTTATCTACACATGCGTGTATATTTAATTCAGTACTATTATATGTGACATGTTTGTATTGTCACAAGAATCAGTATCATATTAACAACTACACATTTGAAATCGCACAAACAATTAAACCTTGTTGTGATAGTGTGTGGAATCCTGACATAATAAATCCCATATTAATATAACAGAAACATATAAATAAATTAATGAACCTTGTATAAAGAGCGTTTATATTCAATTAGCTTGTAAGTTGGGATCCAACAGTTGTTTGTGTTTGATATATCATGCATTATTATGCATATCTTAATTGCACACAGTTAACTTAATATTACTGCTATGTATGGGACTTGTTGTGATAGTGTGTGGAATCCTGACATAATAAATCCCCTATTAAAATAACAGAAACATATAACTAAATTAATGAACCCAGTATAAAGAGCGTTTGTATTCAATTAGCTTGTAAGTTGGGATCCAACAGTTGTTTGTGTTTGATATATCATGCATTATTATGCATATCTTAATTGCACACAGTTAACTTAATTTTACTGCTATGTATGGGACAACACCAATACCATTTCAATCCATTTGGGAAATTGATAACTTATCTATTTAGGTTAACGTACCTCACCATGTGTATGTATATGTACGAATGCTGCGGAGCTGTTTATTTAGGTTAACGTACCCCAGCATGTGTATATGTGCAGGAATGCTGCTGAGCTGTTTATTTTGGTTAACGTACCTCATCATATGTGATGTATATATGTGTGGGAATGCAACTGAGCTGTTTATTTAGGTGAACGTAACTCACCATGTGTATGTGTGTAGTAATGCTGCGGAGCTGTTTGTTTAGGTTAACGTACTTCACCATGTTTATGTGTGTAGGAATGCTGCTGAGCTGTTTATTTAGGTTAACGTACCTCATCATATGTGATGTATGTATGTGTGGGAATGCAACTGAGCTGTTTATTTAGGTTAACGTACCCCAGTATGTGTATGTGTGTAGGAATGCTGCTGAGCTGTTTATTTAGGTTAACTAACCTCATCATAGCAACGTGAATTTTGTTACTTATTCCTTATTCCTTATTCGCAAAATGTCGGAAAGTGTGGCAAATGGCCCCAAATTCGTAAGTGGCCAGGTGGGCGGAACATTTTGGGCCGAAAAGTTTTTGGGTCGAGTTGGTAAAAGTGGTCCGAAAAAGTGTCAGACCTGTGCTCGGTCCGATTTTTTGGGGAAAATGTGGCAAATGACGCCAAATTCTCAAGTGGCCAGCTGGGCGGAAAATTTTGGGTGAAAATGTTTTGGGTCGAGTTGGTAAAAGTGGTCCGAAAAAGTGTCCGACCTGTGCTCGGTCAGATTTTTTCGGGAAAATGTGGCAAATGACCACGGCAACGTACTTAGTGAAAAATAACAAAAATTTGGGCCGAAAAAATTTGGGTCGAAAAGTTCGCAATGCCTCGAAATTAGGCAAAGTCTAAAAAATGAAGGGGAAATGTCCCCAATGGGTGCACATTCTCAAGTGGCCAGCTGGGCGGAACATTTTGGGCAGAAAAGTTTTTGGGTCGAGTTGGTAAAAGTGGTCCGAAAAAGTGTCCGACCTGTGCTCGGTCCGATTTTTTGGGGAAAATGTGGCAAATGACGCCAAATTCTCAAGTGGCCAGCTGGGCGGAAAATTTTGGGGGTCGAAAATGTTTTGGGTCGAGTTGGTAAAAGTGGTCCGAAAAAGTGTCCGACCTGTGCTCGGTCCGATTTTTTCGAGAAAATGTGGCAATGACCGCGGCAACGTACTTAGTGAAAAATAAAAAAAATTGGGCCGAAAAGTTCGAAATGCCTCGAAATTAGGCAAAGTCTAAAATATGAAGGGGAAATGTCCCCAATGGGTGCAAAATACGACGACGGTATATGATATATCGGTGAAATCGGACGGGATAACACTAGTATACGACGACGGTATAAGATATATCGGTGAAATCGGACGGGATTATACTAGTATACGACGACGGTATATGATATATCGGTGAAATCGGACGGGATGATACTAGTATACGACGACGGTATATGATATATCGTTGAAATCGGCTCAAAATGTTCCGCCCAGCTGGCCACTTGAGAATTTGCACCCATTGGGGACATTTCCCCTTCATTTTTTAGACTTTGCCTAATTTCGAGGCATTTCGAACATTTCGACCCAAAACATTTTTGACCCAAAATTTTCCGCCCAGCTGGCCACTTGGGAATTTGGCGTCATTGGCCACATTTTCCCAAAAAAATCGGACCGAGCACAGGTCGGACACTTTTTCGGACCACTTTTACCAACTCGACCCAAAAAATTATCGGCCCAAAATGTTCCGCCCAGCTGGCCACTTGAGAATTTGCACCCATTGGGGACATTTCCCCTTCATTTTTTAGACTTTGCAAATTTCGAGGCATTTCGAACATTTCGACCCAAATTGTTTCGGCCCAAATTTTTTTTATTTTTCACTAAGTACGTTGCCCCACATTTCCCCCAAAAAATCGGACCGAGCACAGGTCGGACACTTTTTCGGACCACTTTTACCAACTCGACCCAAAACATTTTCCACCCAAATTTTTCCGCCCAGCTGGCCACTTGAAAATTTGGCGTCATTTGCCACATTTTCCCCAAAAAATCGGACCGAGCACAGGTCGGACACTTTTTCGGACCACTTTTACCAACTCGACCCAAAAACTTTTCGGCCCAAAATGTTCCGCCCAGCTGGCCACTTGAGAATTTGCACCCATTCGGGACATTTCCCCTTCATTTTTTAGACTTTGCCTAATTTCGAGGCATTTCAAACATGTCGACCCAAATTGTTTCTGCCCAAATTTTTGTTATTTTTCACTAAGTACGTTGCCGTGGTCATTTGCCAAATTTCCCCCAAAAAATCGGACCGAGCACAGGTCGGACACTTTTTCGGACCACTTTTACCAACTCGACCCAAAACATTTTCGCCCCAAAATTTACCGCCCAGCTGGCCACTTGAGAATTTGTCGTCATTTGCCACATTTTCCCCAAAAAATCGGACCGAGCACAGGTCGGACACTTTTTCGGACCACTTTTACCAACTCGACCCAAAACATTTTTGACCCAAAATTTTCCGCCCAGCTGGCCACTTGAGAATTTGGCGTCATTGGCCACATTTTCCCCAAAAAATCGGACCGAGCACAGGTCGGACACTTTTTCGGACCACTTTTACCAACTCGACCCAAAAACTTTTCGGCCCAAAATGTTCCGCCCAGCTGGCCACTTGAGAATTTGCACCAATTGGGGACATTTCCCCTTCATCTTTTAGACTTCATTTCGAGGCATTTCGACCGAAATTGTTTCGGCCCAAATTTTTGTTATTTTTCACAAAGTACGTTGCCGTGGTCATTTGCCACATTTTCCCCAAAAAATCGGACCGAGCACACGTCGGACACTTTTTCGGACCACTTTTACCAACTCGACCCAAAACATTTTGGACCCAAAATTTTCCGCCCAGCTGGCCACTTGAGAATTTGGCGTCATTTGCCATATTTTCCCAAAAAAATCGGACCGAGCACAGGTCGGACACTTTTTCGGACCACTTTTACCAACTCGACCCAAAAACATTTCGGCCCAAAATGCTCCGCCCACCTGGCCACTTACGAATTTGGGGCCATTTGCCATACTTTCCGACATTTTGCGAATAAGGAATAAGGAATAAGTAGCAAAATTCACGTTGCTCCTCATCATGTGTATGCAGGTGTGGTAATGCTACTGAGCTGTTTATTTAGGTTAACATAACTCACCATGTGTATGTGTGTAGGAATTCTGCTGAGCTGTTTATTTAGGTTAACTAACCTCATCATGTGTGATGTATGTATGTGTGGGAATGCAACTGAGCTGTTTATTTAGGTTAACGTACCTCAGCATGTGTATGTGTGTAGGAATGCTGCCTAGCTGTGTATTTAGGTTAACTAACCTCATCATGTGTGGTAATGCTACTGAGCTGTTTATTTAGGTTAACGTAACTCAGTGTGTGTACATATGTGTAGGAAAGCTGCGGTGCTATTTATTTAGGTTAACGTAGGATATATGCCGTGAACAAATGGATCTTGCAGCGCATTACGCGGAATTGGGAATACGATAATCACTTGCCGTCACACCCTAATCGTACATATTTCTGGATGGTCGTAGTTAGAAGTGTTCAATATAAACGTCCCTAATATCTAAGATTCGAACAATGTTTTTTTATTCTAGTTGATGGACAGTGGTCTCGATGGATGGATAGCGACTGCCTTGGTCCGTGTGGACATGGTTACAGGGTCCGATTAAGAACCTGCACGGATCCGACACCAAGTTACCGAGGCGCGCAGTGTGAAGGTTCCACTATGCAAACGGATGCTTGTGTTAAGGAAAGCTGTCCAGGTTTGTTGTGCCTGTACTATACCCTGAAGCGCACTGCTAATACTAACGACCTGCAAACGCCCCCTTTTCCTATATCATGTGGTTTGTTAAGAGAAACATGAATATGTCGCTGCAATATATATACGCGATCAACACCATACACTTATTCGCGCCGTACATTTTGTCACTCAGCTTTGAATTCGCGCACCATGAATTTGCGACATTGGTTACTTATCGAAATTCGACACAGTCATTACTTATTTGCATACTCGCTACATCTATATCTATATTTGCGAATATATGTCTGTCTGCCTGTGTTCTATAGATTGTATTTGTTTGTTTGTTAGGGTTTATCGTCGTTCTAGCCACTAGGCAACACACGACTTTGTCAGAGGTTTAATTTCACCGAGAAATCGTCCCACTGCGTGTAGAAACCACCGACCCCCGGAAAGCAATTGACAAACTTGCCCAGATACACGATTCCGGTCACCCTCCCTATGACGGGGCTCGAACCAGCTGGCACTCTACCGACTGGGCCACCGGGGGCCCCTGTGTTCTATAGAAATTCACAGGGAACCATCAATATGGCACCAAAGGGGTCTAACAGGGGTAACATTTTACGAGGAAGATAATGATGCGGGTTAGAATTTTCTAATGTAACGCCGCTGATGTCAGGGACAGAAAATGGGGAGGGGCAGAAAAAATTGTTGTCGATTGCCACAAAAGTTATATATAAACATCTCCATGATATGAGAAATCTTATGGCACCGTTCGAGTCAGGTATGCACTGAAGGGGAGAGGGGCACCAAAATTGATGAAAATAATTTTAGCGCCGATTTCCACCAAATGTATACACATTCTTCTCCATCATACAATGAATCTATTGTGTGATTTAAATACGCCAACTTGGTATCGTTTGGATGATACATTGGGGGCGGTGGGGGCACTAAATTGTATAAGAATGTGCTTAGTCGCCGACAGCCACCAAACTTATACAAAATCATCCCCATGTTATGAGGAGTCTAATGGTGTGGCTTAAAGCTGTCAAAGTTGAGTCATTCGAGTCAGGGGTTCACTGAAAGGGAGAGGCGCACCTAAATTGATACAAATATTTTAGCGCCAATTTCCACCAAATTGACGCACATTATTATCCATTTTCGAGGAATCTAATCGTTTGATATAAAGACGCCATATTGGTGATGTTTGCGCGCGAGATAGGGGTGGCATGGTGTGGGCAGAACATTTGATAAAATTTTGTTTAGTTGCTGATTAGCACCAAACTTATAAATAATCATCCCCATGATATCAAGAGTCTGATTGTGTGGTTTAAAGATGTGAAAGTGGGCCATTCGAGACGGTGCATAGAGACAGAGAAGACACAAAAAATTATAAACAATATGTTTAACGCCGATTTCCACCAGATTAGTACCTAGTCTTCTCCCTGATACGAGGAATCTATCGTCTGGTTTAAATACACCAAATTGGTGCCGTTTGGGTGAGAGATATGGGGGCCCTAAATTTTATACGAATTTGTATGCTTGCTATTTTTCACCAATTTTATATATATTCGTCTACATAATGAGTCTAAGTGTGTGGATTAATGATGGTAAATGTGGCGCCGCTTGAGTCAGAATTAGGGACGGGAGGGTCACCAAAACTGATAAAAAATATGTTTTGTGCCATTACCATCAAATTCATGCACGTTCTTCTCAAATGATACGAGGAATCGAATCATGCGTGTTAAAACGCCACATTTGTTGCCTAGATTTATTGTGCGAATATCTGTCTGTCTGCAAGTGTTATATATAACTTCATGGAGTAAAATCGAGATGGCACCAACGCGGTCTAACAGTGGTACCTTTTTACGAGGAATATAATGGTGCAGGTTAATTTTTTCTAAAGTGGCGCTGTTGGTGTTGGGGGCATTAAAGGGGGAGCGTCAGCAAAATTAATATGAAATAGTTCTGTAGCCGATTTTCACCAAACTTATACATAATCACCTCCACGATATGGTTCCGTTCGAGTCAGAGTCCACGGGGGGGGGAGGTCACAAACAATTGATTTTAAAAACTATTTTCAGCGCAGATTCCACCAAAGTGATATATTTAGTTTTTTCCATGATACGCCGATTACCAAGAAACTTATATATAATCATCTCCATTATATCAAGCATGCATTAGACTAATCGACGTGATTTAAATATGTCAAAAGTGGCTCCGTTTAAGTCATGCATGAGGGGAGTTGCACCAAACCGGATATGAATATATTTAGCACTAATTTCATGCCCGTTCTTCTCTAATGCTACGATGAATTAAATAACATTTGGTGTCGTTTTCGGGCTATCGATGGCGATACGAGATGCACTAGCATTGATATGATTGTTCTATTCACCGATATCCACCAAAATTATATATAGTTATCTCCTAGGCCATCTCCATATCGTTCTAATGAGTTCAGCATACACAATCTCTACAAATGGTGACTCAATTAAGTCACTTGAACAATTATATCTTCTCAACTGTCATTTGTGTATGGGGATGGGAGTCCAGACATTCATATAATGAGCTAGCAAAACAGATGCCATAAACAGCTCAAAATATCGCTGGGCACATGTAGCTGACATTCATGTTTATCAACATTTCTTTTAAACTGAGAATAATTAGCCAGTGTGTATATATATCATCATGAACATAGGAACACTCGGTCATTTCTTTAAAACATCTGTATCTTCATGGAGATATGCTAACCAGGTGTCTTCAAAATCTTAGTCTTATCGACTAGATTGATTGATACACCCCCATGTAACCCAATTGTCGTCTTTTATTTCTGCGAACTGATGTGTTTATGGTGTTCATGTTTCATGTTATAACGTCTGAAGTATACGCAGTTGTAAATAAATAATATTTCTTTAATGGTGGGATGGATTATCGCGATAAACAAAATGACAATCGCTCCGAACGAACAATGTGAGCCACTAATTATAGTCAATGTGTAAGAATCATGTTTTGTGATGCTATTTGGATATACAATTTATGAGATGTGTGTAAAACTTTGAGCAAGAGCATTCTCTATTCTCAACAAATATCCACAGCATACAGAGGGTTTCGCACCACTTTAACCTGGGCAACGCCGGGTAACCCTGCTAGTCTCACATTCGCCATTTGGTCGTTGCACAACGAATAGACTACCGTGGGGTGGCCCCCGACAATACGATCAAAATTACACCAAAAAATTGCCAACAATTCGACCAAATTAGGGGCCAAATTTTTTTCCAGAATTCGTAGTCTTGGGCCAATTTTGACCGAAAACAAGACTACCACAGGGTGGCCCCGACCATACAATAAAAACGACACCAAAGTCGAGATTTTATCAGTGCAGCGAAAACGACCAATATGTAGTAGCGCCCAATGATATTTGTAGTCGCGACGCCCTTTCTGCGCATTCGCTTCGCAGTAAACAATTTTTTCATGAACGCATGAAAGCCGACAAAAGAGTAGTAAATCACTATCCAACTAAATACATTATCCCAATGAATTAGACATTTCCTAGCTGTTTACAGATAATAAATGTTGTCGTATTTGCAACGTTTTGTAACGAAATGCATGACAAAACTTACACAACTTTTTTGTTTTTCGTTTCATTTACCAGGCACCACTTAGCATTTTGTGTAAGACCACAGGAGCTTGGAACTTGATCAATAATTGCTTTAATTAGCCTAATTAGTAATTTTTTTGACAATAAGGCTGGGCCAATAAAACCTGATAATTAGCCTGAATAGGCAGTTATTGATCAAGTTCCAAGCTCCTGTGGTAAGACCATCAATTAGTGGTAGACCTACCGTATATACATTATATATTCTGCCATTTCTGGGCACTACAATTTATATTATAGGATGAATTTTTAATTACTGTTTACAAACGTCCCCAAACATTGTACCCAGTCCCCGTGAGAAAATCGCAACATATTTTTCCCTTCATTTCAGTGTAACGATATGTTACAAAGCGTTACGTGATTTCTGAGATTCCACAGAGACCGCCCCTACAAACTGAAACTTACAAAGTCTGTAGATGGATCGATATTATTATTATTCGGACGGGAATGGGGCGAGTTGTCTTCGGCTCAAGTCGTCACAGATCATAATCGGACAGTGACTCTCTTTTGGTCCGTTATTTCAGAACATATAGTTCAGTTTTTCAACCGTCTTTTAAGGGCGAAAGTGTTTTTAACAACATTTAACAATCAATGGCATAATTATTATGGAATAATCTCGGTTTCCTAATGTAATTACACAGTCCAAAGGCATATACCGAATCACAACCTCTGATAAATCGCTTCGTGAATGTATAAGAGTTTGTGATTCTGAATATGTCTTTAGACTGTGTGATTACATTAGGAAACCGAGATTATTTCTGAAGTATTATCTTAAGTATGCGAGGCTCCCATATGGCGACTCGAATATATATAAGAGAATGCATTGGCAAATGGTTTTCGAAATTTTTTAGGAGAATCCAGTCATGACCCTATACTTGTATACTCTTTACATAAAACAGGGGTAGGGTTGCCATCCTTGAGAGGCATAACTTGAGCCCTATGTAGTAAAATTGCCCACAAGGAATGGCCAAATGTTGTCCCCTAGGATTGGCAACATTGCTTCCAATGTATGTCCCCTAAAGTGGTAATACTTGCATCCAAGAAGTGGCAACACTGCCCCCACAAATAGGCAAGTATCTACTTTTTAGGGTGTATGTTAATTGCCTCGACACTCTGCCCCTAATATGGAACGAGTAATACCAACACCCTGATGGGAGCAGATTTGCCCATAAAGGTGTAGATCTGCCACTCTGTTATTTAATGTTCACCATTCTCGAATTCGTTAAGTACTATATTTAGTGTTCACCATACTCGAATTCGTTCAGTGCTATATTTAGTGTTCACCATACTCGAATTCGTTCAGTACTATATTTAGTGTTCACCATACTCGAATTCGTTCAGTACTATATTTAGTGTTCACCATACTCGAATTCGTTCAGTACTATATTTAGTGTTCACCATACTCGAATTCGTTCAGTACTATATTTTCACTCAGTTTTGAATTTGCGCACCTTCCATTTGGGCGAATTCAGGCATGACACATATAGTTTCCGTTCTTACTCGTCCGTGTTACATTTGTATTTGGTTGAGTAGATATAGTATAGAGCTATCCGACAGATGTGTCGTTCCTGGTGGTATACACGATTGTGTAAATATGGTATAGAGCTATTCGACAGATGTGTCGTTCCTGGTGTAAATATAGTATAGAGCTATCCAACAGATGTGTCGTTCCTGGTGTAAATATGGTATAGAGCTATTCGACAGATGTGTCGTTCCTGGTGGTATACATGGTTGTGTAAATATAGTATAGAGCTATCCGACAGATGTGTCGTTCCTGGTGGTATACACTATGGTGTAAATATAGTATAGAGCTATCCGACAGATGTGTCGTTCCTGGTGGTATACACTATGGTGTAAATATAGTATAGAGCTATCCGACAGATGTGTCGTTCCTGGTGGTATACACGATTGTGTAAATATGGTATAGAGCTAACCGACAGATATGTAATTCCTGGGGGTATACATGGTTGTGTAAATATAGTATAGAGCTATCCGACAGATATCTTCCTGTGGAAGAACACGCTCATGTCTGGACATATACACGCTCTTTATCAACGTCAGTGCGGATACGAACGCTCTTTAACTATCACGCGATTAACCCATAAATTCCCATTGCGGTGGCGGGGGGTTGGAGAATGAGTACTCTGACGTTCTCAGAAGCGGGCAATGACACTCCGTTTGGGATTTTACCCTTAGATAGGAAGTTTGGGCTCAATCCGTCCGGCAGTTTTCCCGGACATAGCTAACGGACAAACAACACACAAACAGACAGAAGTCCCAAAATATATATTAGATAGGTAGACCATCACGACGAAACTTTGCAACGAGTATATATTATAGTGCATTATGTACATTTTGTTGAGAAGATGGTTATATACTCCAACCAATCATTCTGATATTCAAGTGGTTTATGGAAATCAGAGAAATGAAATGGAAAGAATTAAAACTGCGTAGTCGGCTGAATTTAGAGAAAATCAATTTCAAACAGTTGGGTGGACATATCTAACTCAGATTATAAGACAACGGTGTCACTCCAGAGCTGTGGGTATGGCGACGTGTTTTCCTTTCTCCTCTTACGGGAACACGTGTCCACGCATTGCAACATCGTATATTTTACCATGATTTACATATGTGAATAATTTAATGTATATGTATCCCATGAAAACTTAGGAATGCTCCACATCATAAAATTGATAAATCTCAGCAGCCTATGAGGAGGATACCCTGTGTGATGTATTTGTTTCTATTGAACTAACTATCAGAGCAACAGAAAAGTCTAGTTAAGAAGGAGCCCCATTCGTGATTTTTTTTAAATCTCAATTTCAGACAACCAGTTCGAAGGGAACAACTATTATCCTTTATAACCAATGTATGCTATAGTATTATAACCACACGTGTTTACCCTGACAGTATGAGAGATATGTTCGAATTATGTAACAATAAGTGGTTTAAAAAAACACCCATTTTTTCATGTAGCTCGATATACATCTTGACTGGAAATATTTTCAATAAACACACTGCATTATTTAGAGTTTCTACCATATACAATAAGGCCTGTCTGCGAGAAAATAAATAAAACATTTTTTCATTGCATATTTCAGTTTTTTGGCAGCCATTTGCAGGACTATTTTTTATCGGGTAAAAGACCAAAACAACATAAATTTTACTCAACCATATTTTCAATAATCTGGCAAACATAAATACTCAATACTAATTATTCTTTTCAGACATTACGTAGTTTTATCATGATTTTCCTCCAGAAATAGTTATGCGAATGGCTGCCAAAAAAAATTCAATTTGCATTGAAAATATCAAAAAATCCAAAACGGTCTAGTTAATACACAAAGCCTCAAACACCTGATACGTTATGACAGCTATTCGGAATGTCGCGTCGTTCCAGCCGTTAATTGATATTGGTCGCCGTGGACAACTGGTTCTTACAGCGCATCTTGTGGTATTGGAAACTCGATACGGACAATGACTTGCCGACACACCCTAGTCGTACATATTTGTGGAAGTCGTAGTTAGAAGTATTCAATATAAACACCCCCAATAGATAAGAGTAAAACAAACACAAACGGTGTGTTAGTCTAGTTAATGGACAGTGGTATCGGTGGACGGATAGCGACTGCCTGGGTCTGTGTGGAATTAGTTACAGGGTCAGATAAAGAACCTGCACGGATCCGACACCAAGTTACTGAGGCGCGCAGTGTGAAGGTCCCACTATGCAAACGGACACTTGTGTTAATGAAAGTTATCCAGGTTCGCATAGACATCAAACTATCCCTTTTCCTATATCATGTGGTTTGTCAAGAGAAGCATGATACTATCGCTGCAATATACTCGATCAACACCATACTCTATATCATGTGGTTTGTCAAGAGAAGCATGATACTATCGCGGCAATATACTCCATCAACACCATACTCTATATCATGTGGTTTGTCAAGAGAAGCATGATACTATCGCTGCAATATACTCGATCAACACCATACTCTATATCATGTGGTTTGTCAAGAGAAGCACGATACTATCGCTGCAATATACTCGATCAACACCATACTCTATATCATGTGGTTTGTCAAGAGAAGCATGATACTAACGCTGCAATATACTCGATTAACACCATACTCTATATCATGTTGTTTGTCAAGAGAAGCATGATACTATCGCTGCAATATACTCGATCAACACCACACTCTATATCATGTGGTTTGTCAAGAGAAGCATGATACTATCGCTGCAATATACTCGATTAACACCATACTCTATATCATGTGGTTTGTCAAGAGAAGCATGATACTATCGCTGCATTATACTCCATCAACACCATACTCTATATCATGTGGTTTGTCAAGAGAAGCATGATACTATCGCTGCAATATACTCGATCAACACCATACTCTAGATCATGTGGTTTGTCAAGAGAGGAATGATACTATCGTTGCAATATACTCCATCAACACCATACTCTATATCATGTGGTTTGTCAAGAGAGGAATGATACTATCGCTGCAATATACTCGATCAACACCATACTCTATCATGATACTATCGCTGCAATATACTCCATCAACACCATACTCTATATCATATGGTTTATCAAGAGAAGCATGATACCATCGCTGCAATATACCCGATCAACACCATACTCTATATCATGTGGTTTGTCAAGAGAAGCATGATACTATCGCTGCAATATACTCGATTAACACCATACTCTATATCATGTGGTTTGTCAAGAGAAGAATGATACTATCGCTGCAATATACTCGATGAACACCATACTCTATATCATGTGGTTTGTCAAGAGAAGCATGATACTATCGCTGCAATATACTCGATCAACACCATACTCTATATCATGTGGTTTGTCAAGAGAGGCATGATACTATCGCTGCAATATACTCGATGAACACCATACTCTATATCATGTGGTTTGTCAAGAGAGGCATGATACTATCGCTGCAATATACTCGATGAACACCATACTCTATATCATGTGGTTTGTCAAGAGAAGCATGATACTATCGCTGCAATATACTCGATCAACACCATACTCTATATCATGTGGTTTGTCAAGAGAGGCATGATACTATCGCTGCAATATACTCGATGAACACCATACTCTATATCATGTGGTTTGTCAAGAGAAGCATGATACTATCGCTGCAATATACTCGATCAACACCATACTCTATATCATGTGGTTTGTCAAGAGAAGCATGATGCTATCGCTGCAATATACTCGATTAACACCATACTCTATATCATGTGGTTTGTCAAGAGAAGAATGATACTATCCCTGCAATATACTCGATCAACACCATACTCTATATCATGTGGTTTGTCAAGAGAAGCATGATACTATCCCTGCAATATACTCGATCAACACCATACTCTATATCATGTGGTTTGTCAAGAGAGGCATGATACTATCGCTGCAATATACTCGATCAACACCATACTCTATATCATGTGGTTTGTCAAGAGAAGAATGATACTATCCCTGCAATATACTCCATCAACACAATACTCTATATCATGTGGTTTGTCAAGAGAGGAATGATACTATCGCTGCAATATACTCGATCAACACCATACTCTATATCATGTGGTTTCTCAAGAGAAGCATGATACTATCGCGGCAATATACTCGATCAACACCATACTCTATATCATGTGGTTTGTCAAGAGAGGAATGATACTATCGCTGCAATATACTCGATCAACACCATACTCTATATCATGTGGTTTCTCAAGAGAAGCATGATACTATCGCTGCAATATACTCGATCAACACCATACTCTATATCATGTGGTTTCTCAAGAGAAGCATGATACTATCCCTGCAATATACTCGATCAACACCATACTCTATATCATGTGGTTTCTCAAGAGAAGCATGATACTATCGCTGCAATATACTCGATCAACACCATACTCTATATCATGTGGTTTGTCAAGAGAGGAATGATACTATCGCTGCAATATACTCGATCAACACCATACTCTATATCATGTGGTTTCTCAAGAGAAGCATGATACTATCGCTGCAATATACTCGATCAACACCATACTCTATATCATGTGGTTTGTCAAGAGAGGAATGATACTATCGCTGCAATATACCCGATCAACACCATACTCTATATCATGTGGTTTATCAAGAGAAGCATGATACTATCGCTGCAATATACTCGATCAACACCATACTGTATATCATGTGGTTTGTCAAGAGAAGCATGATACTATCGCTGCAATATACTCGATCAACACCATACTATATATCATGTGTTTTGTCAAGAGAAGCATGATACTATCGCTGCAATATACTCGATCAACACCATACTGTATATCATGTGGTTTGTCAAGAGAAGCATGATACTATCGCTGCAATATACTCGATCAACACCATACTCTATATCATGTGGTTTGTCAAGAGAAGGATGATACTATCGCTGCAATATACTCGATCAACACCATACTGTATATCATGTGTTTTGTCAAGAGAAGCATGATACTATCGCTGCAATATACTCGATCAACACCATACTGTATATCATGTGGTTTGTCAAGAGAAGCATGATACTATCGCTGCAATATACTCGATCAACACCATACTCTATATCATGTGGTTTGTCAAGAGAAGGATGATACTATCGCTGCAATATACTCGATCAACACCATACTGTATATCATGTGGTTTGTCAAGAGAAGCATGATACTATCGCCGCA
Source organism: Siphonodentalium dalli (assembly GCA_032622095.1). Taxonomy (NCBI): domain Eukaryota; kingdom Metazoa; phylum Mollusca; class Scaphopoda; order Gadilida; family Siphonodentaliidae; genus Siphonodentalium; species Siphonodentalium dalli. The sequence continues at coordinate 1,802,369 of CP136069.1, forward strand.
ATATACTCGATCAACACCATACTCTATATCATGTGGTTTGTCAAGAGAGGAATGATACTATCGCTGCAATATACCCGATCAACACCATACTCTATATCATGTGGTTTATCAAGAGAAGCATGATACTATCGCTACAATATACTCGATCAACACCACACTCTATATCATGTGTTTTGTCAAGAGAAGCATGATACTATCGCTGCAATATACTCGATCAACACCATACTCTATATCATGTGTTTTGTCAAGAGAAGCTTGATACTATCGCTGCAATATACTCGATCAACACCATACTGTATATCATGTGGTTTGTCAAGAGAAGCATGATACTATCGCTGCAATATACTCGATCAACACCATACTCTATATCATGTGGTTTGTCAAGAGAAGGATGATACTATCGCTGCAATATACTCGATCAACACCATACTCTATATCATGTGGTTTGTCAAGAGAAGCATGATACTATCGCTGCAATATACTCGATCAACACCATACTCTATATCATGTGGTTAATCAAGAGAAGAATGATACTATCGCTGCAATATACTCGATCAACACCATACTCTATATCATGTGGTTTGTCAAGAGAAGCATGATACTATCGCTGCAATATACTCGATCAACACCATACTCTATATCATGTGGTTAATCAAGAGAAGAATGATACTATCGCTGCAATATACTCCATCAACACCATACTCTATACCATGTGGTTTGTCAAGAGAGGAATGATACTATCGCTGCAATATACTCGATCAACACCATACTCTATATCATGTGGTTTATCAAGAGAAGAATGATACTATCGCTGCAATATACTCCATCAACACCATACTCTATACCATGTGGTTTGTCAAGAGAAGAATGATACTATCGCTGCAATATGCGCGATCAACACCATACTCTATATCAAGTGGTTTGTCAAGAGAAGCATGATACCATCGCTACAATATACTCGATCAACACCATACTCTATACCATGTGGTTTGTCAAGAGAAGCATAATACTATCGCTGCAATATACTCCATCAACACAATACTCTATACCATGTGGTTTGTCAAGAGAAGCATAATACTATCGCGGCAATATACTCGATCAACACCACACTCTATATCAACTGGTTTGTCAAGAGAGGAATGATACTATCGCTGCAATATACTCGATCAACACCATACTCTATACCATGTGGTTTGTCAAGAGAAGCATAATACTATCGCGGCAATAAACCCGATCAACACCATACTCTATATCATGTGGTTTGTCAAGAGAGGAATGATACTATCGCTGCAATATACTCGATCAACACTATACTCTATATCATGTGGTTTGTCAAGAGAAGCATGATGCTATCGCTGCAATATACTCGATCAACACCATACTCTATATCATGTGGTTTGTCAAGAGAAGCATGATACTATCGCTGCAATATACTCGATCAACACCATACTCTATATCAAGTGGTTTGTCAAGAGAAGCATGATACTATCGCTGCAATATACTCCATCAAGACCATACTCTATATCATGTGGTTTGTCAAGAGAAGCATGATACTATCGCTGCAATATACTCGATCAACACCACACTCTATATCATGTGGTTTGTCAAGAGAGGAATGATACTATCGCTGCAATATACTCGATCAACACCATACTCTATATCATGTGGTTTGTCAAGAGAAGCATGATACTATCGCTGCACTATACTCGATCAACACCGTACTGTATATCATGTGGTTTGTCAAGAGAAGTATGATGCTATCGCTGCAATATACTCGATCAACACCATACTCTATATCATGTGGTTTGTCAAGAGAGGAAAGATACTATCGCTGCAATATACTCGATTAACACCATACTCTATATCATGTGGTTTCTCAAGAGAAGCGTGATACTATCCCTGCACTATACTCGATCAACACCATACTCTATATCATGTGGTTTGTCAAGAGAGGAAGGATACTATCGCTGCAATATACTCGATTAACACCATACTCTATATCATGTGGTTTCTCAAGAGAAGCATGATACTATCGCTGCAATATACGCGATCAACACCATACTCTATATCATGTGGTTTCTCAAGAGAGGAATGATACTATCGCTGCAATATACGCGATCAACACCACACTCTATATCATGCGGTTTGTCAAGAGAAGCATGATACTATCGCTGCAATATACGCGATCAACACCACACTCTATATCATGTGGTTTCTCAAGAGAAGCATGATACTATCGCTGCAATATACTCGATCAACACCATACTCTATATCATGTGGTTTGTCAAGAGAAGCATGATACTATCGCTGCAATATACTCGATCAACACCATACTCTATATCATGTGGTTTGTCAAGAGAAGAATGATACTATCGCTGCAATATACGCGATCAACACCATACTGTATATCATGTGGTTTGTCAAGAGAAGTATGATGCTATCCCTGCACTATACTCGATCAACACCATACTCTATATCATGTGGTTTGTCAAGAGAGGAATGATACTATCCCAGCAATATACTCGATTAACATCATACTCTATATCATGTGGTTTGTCAAGAGAAGCATGATACTATCCCTGCAATATACTCGATTAACATCATACTCTATATCATGTGGTTTGTCAAGAGAAGCATGATGCTATCCCTGCAATATACTCGATCAACACCATACTCTATATCATGTGGTTTGTCAAGAGAGGAATGATACTACCACTGCAATATACTCGATTAACACCATACTCTATATCATGTGGTTTGTCAAGAGAAGCATGATACTATCGCTGCAATATACGCGATCATCACCATACTCTATATCATGTGGTTGTCAAGAGAAGCATGATACTATCGCTGCAATATACTCGATCAACACCACACTCTATATCCTGTGGTTTGTCAAGAGAGGCATGATACTATCGCTGCAATATACTCGATCAACACCATACTCTATATCATGTGGTTGTCAAGAGAAGCATGATACTATCGCTGCAATATACTCCATCAACACCATACTCTATATCATGTGGTTTGTCAAGAGAAGCATGATACTATCGCTGCAATATACTCCATCAACACCATACTCTATATCATGTGGTGTGTCAAGAGAAGCATGATACTATCGTTGCAATATACCCGATCAACACCATACTCTATATCATGTGGTTTGTCAAGAGAGGAATGATATTATCGCTGCAATATACTCGATCAACACCATACTCTATATCAAGTGGTTTGTCAAGAGAAGCATGATACTATCGCTGCAATATACTCGATCAACACCATACTCTATATCATGTGGTTTGTCAAGAGAAGTATGATACTATCGCTGCAATGTACTGGATCAACACCATACTCTATATCATGTGGTTTATCAAGAGAATCATGATACTATCGCTGCAATATACTCCATCAACACCATACTCTATATCATGTGGTTTGTCAAGAGAAGCATGATACTATCGCTGCAATATACTCGATCAACACCATACTCTATATCATGTGGTTTGTCAAGAGAAGGATGATACTATCGCTGCAATATACTCGATCAACACCATACTCTATATCATGTGGTTTGTCAAGAGAAGCATGATACTATCGCTGCAATATACTCGATCAACACCATACTCTAGATCATGTGGTTAATCAAGAGAAGAATGATACTATCGCTGCAATATACTCGATCAACACCATACTCTATATCATGTGGTTTGTCAAGAGAAGCATGATACTATCGCTGCAATATACTCGATCAACACCATACTCTATATCATGTGGTTAATCAAGAGAAGAATGATACTATCGCTGCAATATACTCCATCAACACCATACTCTATACCATGTGGTTTGTCAAGAGAGGAATGATACTATCGCTGCAATATACTCGATCAACACCATACTCTATATCATGTGGTTTATCAAGAGAAGAATGATACTATCGCTGCAATATACTCCATCAACACCATACTCTATACCATGTGGTTTGTCAAGAGAAGAATGATACTATCGCTGCAATATACGCGATCAACACCATACTCTATATCAAGTGGTTTGTCAAGAGAAGCATGATACCATCGCTACAATATACTCGATCAACACCATACTCTATATCATGTGGTTTGTCAAGAGAAGCATAATACTATCGCGGCAATATACCCGATCAACACCATACTCTATATCATGTGGTTTGTCAAGAGAGGAATGATACTATCGCTGCAATATACTCGATCAACACTATACTCTATATCATGTGGTTTGTCAAGAGAAGCATGATGCTATCGCTGCAATATACTCGATCAACACCATACTCTATATCATGTGGTTTGTCAAGAGAAGCATGATACTATCGCTGCAATATACTCGATCAACACCATACTCTATATCAAGTGGTTTGTCAAGAGAAGCATGATACTATCGCTGCAATATACTCCATCAAGACCATACTCTATATCATGTGGTTTGTCAAGAGAAGCATGATACTATCGCTGCAATATACTCGATCAACACCATACTCTATATCATGTGGTTTGTCAAGAGAGGAATGATAATATCGCTGCAATATACTCGATCAACACCATACTCTATATCATGTGGTTTGTCAAGAGAAGCATGATACTATCGCTGCACTATACTCGATCAACACCGTACTGTATATCATGTGGTTTGTCAAGAGAAGTATGATGCTATCGCTGCAATATACTCGATCAACACCATACTCTATATCATGTGGTTTGTCAAGAGAGGAAAGATACTATCGCTGCAATATACTCGATTAACACCATACTCTATATCATGTGGTTTCTCAAGAGAAGCATGATACTATCCCTGCACTCTACTCGATCAACACCATACTCTATATCATGTGGTTTGTCAAGAGAGGAAAGATACTATCGCTGCAATATACTCGATTAACACCATACTCTATATCATGTGGTTTCTCAAGAGAAGCATGATACTATCGCTGCAATATACGCGATCAACACCATACTCTATATCATGTGGGTTCTCAAGAGAGGAATGATACTATCGCTGCAATATACGCGATCAACACCACACTCTATATCATGTGGTTTGTCAAGAGAAGCATGATACTATCGCTGCAATATAAGCGATCAACACCACACTCTATATCATGTGGTTTCTCAAGAGAAGCATGATACTATCGCTGCAATATACTCGATCAACACCATACTCTATATCATGTGGTTTGTCAAGAGAAGCATGATACTATCGCTGCAATATACTCGATCAACACCATACTCTATATCATGTGGTTTGTCAAGAGAAGAATGATACTATCGCTGCAATATACGCGATCAACACCATACTGTATATCATGTGGTTTGTCAAGAGAAGCATGATGCTATCCCTGCAATATACCCGATCAACACCATACTCTATATCATGTGGTTTGTCAAGAGAGGAATGATACTACCACTGCAATATACTCGATTAACACCATACTCTATATCATGTGGTTTGTCAAGAGAAGCATGATACTATCGCTGCAATATACGCGATCATCACCATACTCTATATCATGTGGTTTGTCAAGAGAAGCATGATACTATCGCTGCAATATACTCGATCAACACCACACTCTATATCCTGTGGTTTGTCAAGAGAGGCATGATACTATCGCTGCAATATACTCGATCAACACCATACTCTATATCATGTGGTTTGTCAAGAGAAGCATGATACTATCGCTGCAATATACTCCATCAACACCATACTCTATATCATGTGGTTTGTCAAGAGAAGCATGATACTATCGCTGCAATATACTCCATCAACACCATACTCTATATCATGTGGTTTGTCAAGAGAAGCATGATACTATCGTTGCAATATACCCGATCAACACCATACTCTATATCATGTGGTTTGTCAAGAGAGGAATGATATTATCGCTGCAATATACTCGATCAACACCATACTCTATATCAAGTGGTTTGTCAAGAGAAGCATGATACTATCGCTGCAATATACTCGATCAACACCATACTCTATATCATGTGGTTTGTCAAGAGAAGTATGATACTATCGCTGCAATGTACTGGATCAACACCATACTCTATATCATGTGGTTTATCAAGAGAATCATGATACTATCGCTGCAATATACTCCATCAACACCATACTCTATATCATATGGTTTGTCAAGAGAAGCATGATACTATCGCTGCAATATACTCGATCAACACCATACTCTATATCATGTGGTTTGTCAAGAGAAGCATGATACTATCGCTGCAATATACTCGATCAACACCGTACTCTATATCATGTGGTTTGTCTAGAGAAGCATGATACTATCGCTGCAATATATTCGATCAACACCATACTCTATATCAAGTGGTTTGTCAAGAGAAGCATGATACTATCGCTGCAATATACTCGATCAACACCATACTCTATATCATGTGGTTTGTCAAGAGAGGAATGATACTATCGCTGCAATATACTCGATCAACACCATACTCTATATCATGTGGTTTGTCAAGAGAGGAATGATACTATCGCTGCAATATACTCGATCAACACCATACTGTATATCATGTGGTTTATCAAGAGAATCATGATACTATCGCTGCAATATACTCGATCAACACCATACTGTATATCATGTGGTTTGTCAAGAGAAGTATGATGCTATCCCTGCAATATACTCGATCAACACCACACTCTATATCATGTGGTTTGTCTAGAGAAGCATGATACTATCGCTGCAATATACTCGATCAACACCATACTCTATATCAAGTGGTTTGTCAAGAGAAGCATGATACTATCGCTGCAATATACTCGATCAACACCATACTCTATATCGTGTGGTTTGTCTAGAGAAGCATGATACTATCGCTGCAATATACTCGATCAACACCATACTCTATATCAAGTGGTTTGTCAAGAGAAGCATGATACCATCGCTACAATATACTCGATCAACACCATACTCTATACCATGTGGTTTGTCAAGAGAAGCATAATACTATCGCTGCAATATACTCCATCAACACAATACTCTATACCATGTGGTTTGTCAAGAGAAGCATAATACTATCGCGGCAATATACTCGATCAACACCACACTCTATATCAACTGGTTTGTCAAGAGAGGAATGACACTATCGCTGCAATATACTCGATCAACACCATACTCTATATCATGTGGTTTGTCAAGAGAAGCATAATACTATCGCGGCAATAAACCCGATCAACACCATACTCTATATCATGTGGTTTGTCAAGAGAGGAATGATACTATCGCTGCAATATACTCGATCAACACTATACTCTATATCATGTGGTTTGTCAAGAGAAGCATGATGCTATCGCTGCAATATACTCGATCAACACCATACTCTATATCATGTGGTTTGTCAAGAGAAGCATGATACTATCGCTGCAATATACTCGATCAACACCATACTCTATATCAAGTGGTTTGTCAAGAGAAGCATGATACTATCGCTGCAATATACTCCATCAAGACCATACTCTATATCATGTGGTTTGTCAAGAGAAGCATGATACTATCGCTGCAATATACTCGATCAACACCACACTCTATATCATGTGGTTTGTCAAGAGAGGAATGATACTATCGCTGCAATATACTCGATCAACACCATACTCTATGTCATGTGGTTTGTCAAGAGAAGCATGATACTATCGCTGCACTATACTCGATCAACACCGTACTGTATATCATGTGGTTTGTCAAGAGAAGTATGATGCTATCGCTGCAATATACTCGATCAACACCATACTCTATATCATGTGGTTTGTCAAGAGAGGAAAGATACTATCGCTGCAATATACTCGATTAACACCATACTCTATATCATGTGGTTTCTCAAGAGAAGCGTGATACTATCCCTGCACTATACTCGATCAACACCATACTCTATATCATGTGGTTTGTCAAGAGAGGAAGGATACTATCGCTGCAATATACTCGATTAACACCATACTCTATATCATGTGGTTTCTCAAGAGAAGCATGATACTATCGCTGCAATATACGCGATCAACACCATACTCTATATCATGTGGTTTCTCAAGAGAGGAATGATACTATCGCTGCAATATACGCGATCAACACCACACTCTATATCATGCGGTTTGTCAAGAGAAGCATGATACTATCGCTGCAATATACGCGATCAACACCACACTCTATATCATGTGGTTTCTCAAGAGAAGCATGATACTATCGCTGCAATATACTCGATCAACACCATACTCTATATCATGTGGTTTGTCAAGAGAAGCATGATACTATCGCTGCAATATACTCGATCAACACCATACTCTATATCATGTGGTTTGTCAAGAGAAGAATGATACTATCGCTGCAATATACGCGATCAACACCATACTGTATATCATGTGGTTTGTCAAGAGAAGTATGATGCTATCCCTGCACTATACTCGATCAACACCATACTCTATATCATGTGGTTTGTCAAGAGAGGAATGATACTATCCCAGCAATATACTCGATTAACATCATACTCTATATCATGTGGTTTGTCAAGAGAAGCATGATACTATCCCTGCAATATACTCGATTAACATCATACTCTATATCATGTGGTTTGTCAAGAGAAGCATGATGCTATCCCTGCAATATACTCGATCAACACCATACTCTATATCATGTGGTTTGTCAAGAGAGGAATGATACTACCACTGCAATATACTCGATTAACACCATACTCTATATCATGTGGTTTGTCAAGAGAAGCATGATACTATCGCTGCAATATACGCGATCATCACCATACTCTATATCATGTGGTTGTCAAGAGAAGCATGATACTATCGCTGCAATATACTCGATCAACACCACACTCTATATCCTGTGGTTTGTCAAGAGATGCATGATACTATCGCTGCAATATACTCGATCAACACCATACTCTATATCATGTGGTTGTCAAGAGAAGCATGATACTATCGCTGCAATATACTCCATCAACACCATACTCTATATCATGTGGTTTGTCAAGAGAAGCATGATACTATCGCTGCAATATACTCCATCAACACCATACTCTATATCATGTGGTGTGTCAAGAGAAGCATGATACTATCGTTGCAATATACCCGATCAACACCATACTCTATATCATGTGGTTTGTCAAGAGAGGAATGATATTATCGCTGCAATATACTCGATCAACACCATACTCTATATCAAGTGGTTTGTCAAGAGAAGCATGATACTATCGCTGCAATATACTCGATCAACACCATACTCTATATCATGTGGTTTGTCAAGAGAAGTATGATACTATCGCTGCAATGTACTGGATCAACACCATACTCTATATCATGTGGTTTATCAAGAGAATCATGATACTATCGCTGCAATATACTCCATCAACACCATACTCTATATCATGTGGTTTGTCAAGAGAAGCATGATACTATCGCTGCAATATACTCGATCAACACCATACTCTATATCATGTGGTTTGTCAAGAGAAGGATGATACTATCGCTGCAATATACTCGATCAACACCATACTCTATATCATGTGGTTTGTCAAGAGAAGCATGATACTATCGCTGCAATATACTCGATCAACACCATACTCTAGATCATGTGGTTAATCAAGAGAAGAATGATACTATCGCTGCAATATACTCGATCAACACCATACTCTATATCATGTGGTTTGTCAAGAGAAGCATGATACTATCGCTGCAATATACTCGATCAACACCATACTCTATATCATGTGGTTAATCAAGAGAAGAATGATACTATCGCTGCAATATACTCCATCAACACCATACTCTATACCATGTGGTTTGTCAAGAGAGGAATGATACTATCGCTGCAATATACTCGATCAACACCATACTCTATATCATGTGGTTTATCAAGAGAAGAATGATACTATCGCTGCAATATACTCCATCAACACCATACTCTATACCATGTGGTTTGTCAAGAGAAGAATGATACTATCGCTGCAATATACGCGATCAACACCATACTCTATATCAAGTGGTTTGTCAAGAGAAGCATGATACCATCGCTACAATATACTCGATCAACACCATACTCTATATCATGTGGTTTGTCAAGAGAAGCATAATACTATCGCGGCAATATACCCGATCAACACCATACTCTATATCATGTGGTTTGTCAAGAGAAGCATAATACTATCGCTGCAATATACTCCATCAACACAATACTCTATACCATGTGGTTTGTCAAGAGAAGCATAATACTATCGCGGCAATATACTCGATCAACACCACACTCTATATCAACTGGTTTGTCAAGAGAGGAATGATACTATCGCTGCAATATACTCGATCAACACCATACTCTATATCATGTGGTTTGTCAAGAGAAGCATAATACTATCGCGGCAATAAACCCGATCAACACCATACTCTATATCATGTGGTTTGTCAAGAGAGGAATGATACTATCGCTGCAATATACTCGATCAACACTATACTCTATATCATGTGGTTTGTCAAGAGAAGCATGATGCTATCGCTGCAATATACTCGATCAACACCATACTCTATATCATGTGGTTTGTCAAGAGAAGCATGATACTATCGCTGCAATATACTCGATCAACACCATACTCTATATCAAGTGGTTTGTCAAGAGAAGCATGATACTATCGCTGCAATATACTCCATCAAGACCATACTCTATATCATGTGGTTTGTCAAGAGAAGCATGATACTATCGCTGCAATATACTCGATCAACACCACACTCTATATCATGTGGTTTGTCAAGAGAGGAATGATACTATCGCTGCAATATACTCGATCAACACCATACTCTATATCAAGTGGTTTGTCAAGAGAAGCATGATACTATCGCTGCAATATACTCGATCAACACCATACTCTATATCATGTGGTTTGTCAAGAGAGGAATGATACTATCGCTGCAATATACTCGATCAACACCATACTCTATATCATGTGGTTTGTCAAGAGAGGAATGATACTATCGCTGCAATATACTCGATCAACACCATACTGTATATCATGTGGTTTATCAAGAGAATCATGATACTATCGCTGCAATATACTCGATCAACACCATACTGTATATCATGTGGTTTGTCAAGAGAAGTATGATGCTATCCCTGCAATATACTCGATCAACACCACACTCTATATCATGTGGTTTGTCTAGAGAAGCATGATACTATCGCTGCAATATACTCGATCAACACCATACTCTATATCAAGTGGTTTGTCAAGAGAAGCATGATACTATCGCTGCAATATACTCGATCAACACCATACTCTATATCGTGTGGTTTGTCTAGAGAAGCATGATACTATCGCTGCAATATACTCGATCAACACCATACTCTATATCAAGTGGTTTGTCAAGAGAAGCATGATACCATCGCTACAATATACTCGATCAACACCATACTCTATACCATGTGGTTTGTCAAGAGAAGCATAATACTATCGCTGCAATATACTCCATCAACACAATACTCTATACCATGTGGTTTGTCAAGAGAAGCATAATACTATCGCGGCAATATACTCGATCAACACCACACTCTATATCAACTGGTTTGTCAAGAGAGGAATGACACTATCGCTGCAATATACTCGATCAACACCATACTCTATATCATGTGGTTTGTCAAGAGAAGCATAATACTATCGCGGCAATAAACCCGATCAACACCATACTCTATATCATGTGGTTTGTCAAGAGAGGAATGATACTATCGCTGCAATATACTCGATCAACACTATACTCTATATCATGTGGTTTGTCAAGAGAAGCATGATGCTATCGCTGCAATATACTCGATCAACACCATACTCTATATCATGTGGTTTGTCAAGAGAAGCATGATACTATCGCTGCAATATACTCGATCAACACCATACTCTATATCAAGTGGTTTGTCAAGAGAAGCATGATACTATCGCTGCAATATACTCCATCAAGACCATACTCTATATCATGTGGTTTGTCAAGAGAAGCATGATACTATCGCTGCAATATACTCGATCAACACCACACTCTATATCATGTGGTTTGTCAAGAGAGGAATGATACTATCGCTGCAATATACTCGATCAACACCATACTCTATGTCATGTGGTTTGTCAAGAGAAGCATGATACTATCGCTGCACTATACTCGATCAACACCGTACTGTATATCATGTGGTTTGTCAAGAGAAGTATGATGCTATCGCTGCAATATACTCGATCAACACCATACTCTATATCATGTGGTTTGTCAAGAGAGGAAAGATACTATCGCTGCAATATACTCGATTAACACCATACTCTATATCATGTGGTTTCTCAAGAGAAGCGTGATACTATCCCTGCACTATACTCGATCAACACCATACTCTATATCATGTGGTTTGTCAAGAGAGGAAGGATACTATCGCTGCAATATACTCGATTAACACCATACTCTATATCATGTGGTTTCTCAAGAGAAGCATGATACTATCGCTGCAATATACGCGATCAACACCATACTCTATATCATGTGGTTTCTCAAGAGAGGAATGATACTATCGCTGCAATATACGCGATCAACACCACACTCTATATCATGCGGTTTGTCAAGAGAAGCATGATACTATCGCTGCAATATACGCGATCAACACCACACTCTATATCATGTGGTTTCTCAAGAGAAGCATGATACTATCGCTGCAATATACTCGATCAACACCATACTCTATATCATGTGGTTTGTCAAGAGAAGCATGATACTATCGCTGCAATATACTCGATCAACACCATACTCTATATCATGTGGTTTGTCAAGAGAAGAATGATACTATCGCTGCAATATACGCGATCAACACCATACTGTATATCATGTGGTTTGTCAAGAGAAGTATGATGCTATCCCTGCACTATACTCGATCAACACCATACTCTATATCATGTGGTTTGTCAAGAGAGGAATGATACTATCCCAGCAATATACTCGATTAACATCATACTCTATATCATGTGGTTTGTCAAGAGAAGCATGATACTATCCCTGCAATATACTCGATTAACATCATACTCTATATCATGTGGTTTGTCAAGAGAAGCATGATGCTATCCCTGCAATATACTCGATCAACACCATACTCTATATCATGTGGTTTGTCAAGAGAGGAATGATACTACCACTGCAATATACTCGATTAACACCATACTCTATATCATGTGGTTTGTCAAGAGAAGCATGATACTATCGCTGCAATATACGCGATCATCACCATACTCTATATCATGTGGTTGTCAAGAGAAGCATGATACTATCGCTGCAATATACTCGATCAACACCACACTCTATATCCTGTGGTTTGTCAAGAGATGCATGATACTATCGCTGCAATATACTCGATCAACACCATACTCTATATCATGTGGTTGTCAAGAGAAGCATGATACTATCGCTGCAATATACTCCATCAACACCATACTCTATATCATGTGGTTTGTCAAGAGAAGCATGATACTATCGCTGCAATATACTCCATCAACACCATACTCTATATCATGTGGTGTGTCAAGAGAAGCATGATACTATCGTTGCAATATACCCGATCAACACCATACTCTATATCATGTGGTTTGTCAAGAGAGGAATGATATTATCGCTGCAATATACTCGATCAACACCATACTCTATATCAAGTGGTTTGTCAAGAGAAGCATGATACTATCGCTGCAATATACTCGATCAACACCATACTCTATATCATGTGGTTTGTCAAGAGAAGTATGATACTATCGCTGCAATGTACTGGATCAACACCATACTCTATATCATGTGGTTTATCAAGAGAATCATGATACTATCGCTGCAATATACTCCATCAACACCATACTCTATATCATGTGGTTTGTCAAGAGAAGCATGATACTATCGCTGCAATATACTCGATCAACACCATACTCTATATCATGTGGTTTGTCAAGAGAAGGATGATACTATCGCTGCAATATACTCGATCAACACCATACTCTATATCATGTGGTTTGTCAAGAGAAGCATGATACTATCGCTGCAATATACTCGATCAACACCATACTCTAGATCATGTGGTTAATCAAGAGAAGAATGATACTATCGCTGCAATATACTCGATCAACACCATACTCTATATCATGTGGTTTGTCAAGAGAAGCATGATACTATCGCTGCAATATACTCGATCAACACCATACTCTATATCATGTGGTTAATCAAGAGAAGAATGATACTATCGCTGCAATATACTCCATCAACACCATACTCTATACCATGTGGTTTGTCAAGAGAGGAATGATACTATCGCTGCAATATACTCGATCAACACCATACTCTATATCATGTGGTTTATCAAGAGAAGAATGATACTATCGCTGCAATATACTCCATCAACACCATACTCTATACCATGTGGTTTGTCAAGAGAAGAATGATACTATCGCTGCAATATACGCGATCAACACCATACTCTATATCAAGTGGTTTGTCAAGAGAAGCATGATACCATCGCTACAATATACTCGATCAACACCATACTCTATATCATGTGGTTTGTCAAGAGAAGCATAATACTATCGCGGCAATATACCCGATCAACACCATACTCTATATCATGTGGTTTGTCAAGAGAAGCATAATACTATCGCTGCAATATACTCCATCAACACAATACTCTATACCATGTGGTTTGTCAAGAGAAGCATAATACTATCGCGGCAATATACTCGATCAACACCACACTCTATATCAACTGGTTTGTCAAGAGAGGAATGATACTATCGCTGCAATATACTCGATCAACACCATACTCTATATCATGTGGTTTGTCAAGAGAAGCATAATACTATCGCGGCAATAAACCCGATCAACACCATACTCTATATCATGTGGTTTGTCAAGAGAGGAATGATACTATCGCTGCAATATACTCGATCAACACTATACTCTATATCATGTGGTTTGTCAAGAGAAGCATGATGCTATCGCTGCAATATACTCGATCAACACCATACTATATATCATGTGGTTTGTCAAGAGAAGCATGATACTATCGCTGCAATATACTCGATCAACACCATACTCTATATCAAGTGGTTTGTCAAGAGAAGCATGATACTATCGCTGCAATATACTCCATCAAGACCATACTCTATATCATGTGGTTTGTCAAGAGAAGCATGATACTATCGCTGCAATATACTCGATCAACACCACACTCTATATCATGTGGTTTGTCAAGAGAGGAATGATACTATCGCTGCAATATACTCGATCAACACCATACTCTATGTCATGTGGTTTGTCAAGAGAAGCATGATACTATCGCTGCACTATACTCGATCAACACCGTACTGTATATCATGTGGTTTGTCAAGAGAAGTATGATGCTATCGCTGCAATATACTCGATCAACACCATACTCTATATCATGTGGTTTGTCAAGAGAGGAAAGATACTATCGCTGCAATATACTCGATTAACACCATACTCTATATCATGTGGTTTCTCAAGAGAAGCGTGGTACTATCCCTGCACTATACTCGATCAACACCATACTCTATATCATGTGGTTTGTCAAGAGAGGAAGGATACTATCGCTGCAATATACTCGATTAACACCATACTCTATATCATGTGGTTTCTCAAGAGAAGCATGATACTATCGCTGCAATATACGCGATCAACACCATACTCTATATCATGTGGTTTCTCAAGAGAGGAATGATACTATCGCTGCAATATACGCGATCAACACCACACTCTATATCATGCGGTTTGTCAAGAGAAGCATGATACTATCGCTGCAATATACGCGATCAACACCACACTCTATATCATGTGGTTTCTCAAGAGAAGCATGATACTATCGCTGCAATATACTCGATCAACACCATACTCTATATCATGTGGTTTGTCAAGAGAAGCATGATACTATCGCTGCAATATACTCGATCAACACCATACTCTATATCATGTGGTTTGTCAAGAGAAGAATGATACTATCGCTGCAATATACGCGATCAACACCATACTGTATATCATGTGGTTTGTCAAGAGAAGTATGATGCTATCCCTGCACTATACTCGATCAACACCATACTCTATATCATGTGGTTTGTCAAGAGAGGAATGATACTATCCCAGCAATATACTCGATTAACATCATACTCTATATCATGTGGTTTGTCAAGAGAAGCATGATACTATCCCTGCAATATACTCGATTAACATCATACTCTATATCATGTGGTTTGTCAAGAGAAGCATGATGCTATCCCTGCAATATACTCGATCAACACCATACTCTATATCATGTGGTTTGTCAAGAGAGGAATGATACTACCACTGCAATATACTCGATTAACACCATACTCTATATCATGTGGTTTGTCAAGAGAAGCATGATACTATCGCTGCAATATACGCGATCATCACCATACTCTATATCATGTGGTTGTCAAGAGAAGCATGATACTATCGCTGCAATATACTCGATCAACACCACACTCTATATCCTGTGGTTTGTCAAGAGAGGCATGATACTATCGCTGCAATATACTCGATCAACACCATACTCTATATCATGTGGTTGTCAAGAGAAGCATGATACTATCGCTGCAATATACTCCATCAACACCATACTCTATATCATGTGGTTTGTCAAGAGAAGCATGATACTATCGCTGCAATATACTCCATCAACACCATACTCTATATCATGTGGTGTGTCAAGAGAAGCATGATACTATCGTTGCAATATACCCGATCAACACCATACTCTATATCATGTGGTTTGTCAAGAGAGGAATGATATTATCGCTGCAATATACTCGATCAACACCATACTCTATATCAAGTGGTTTGTCAAGAGAAGCATGATACTATCGCTGCAATATACTCGATCAACACCATACTCTATATCATGTGGTTTGTCAAGAGAAGTATGATACTATCGCTGCAATGTACTGGATCAACACCATACTCTATATCATGTGGTTTATCAAGAGAATCATGATACTATCGCTGCAATATACTCCATCAACACCATACTCTATATCATGTGGTTTGTCAAGAGAAGCATGATACTATCGCTGCAATATACTCGATCAACACCATACTCTATATCATGTGGTTTGTCAAGAGAAGGATGATACTATCGCTGCAATATACTCGATCAACACCATACTCTATATCATGTGGTTTGTCAAGAGAAGCATGATACTATCGCTGCAATATACTCGATCAACACCATACTCTAGATCATGTGGTTAATCAAGAGAAGAATGATACTATCGCTGCAATATACTCGATCAACACCATACTCTATATCATGTGGTTTGTCAAGAGAAGCATGATACTATCGCTGCAATATACTCGATCAACACCATACTCTATATCATGTGGTTAATCAAGAGAAGAATGATACTATCGCTGCAATATACTCCATCAACACCATACTCTATACCATGTGGTTTGTCAAGAGAGGAATGATACTATCGCTGCAATATACTCGATCAACACCATACTCTATATCATGTGGTTTATCAAGAGAAGAATGATACTATCGCTGCAATATACTCCATCAACACCATACTCTATACCATGTGGTTTGTCAAGAGAAGAATGATACTATCGCTGCAATATACGCGATCAACACCATACTCTATATCAAGTGGTTTGTCAAGAGAAGCATGATACCATCGCTACAATATACTCGATCAACACCATACTCTATATCATGTGGTTTGTCAAGAGAAGCATAATACTATCGCGGCAATATACCCGATCAACACCATACTCTATATCATGTGGTTTGTCAAGAGAGGAATGATACTATCGCTGCAATATACTCGATCAACACTATACTCTATATCATGTGGTTTGTCAAGAGAAGCATGATGCTATCGCTGCAATATACTCGATCAACACCATACTCTATATCATGTGGTTTGTCAAGAGAAGCATGATACTATCGCTGCAATATACTCGATCAACACCATACTCTATATCAAGTGGTTTGTCAAGAGAAGCATGATACTATCGCTGCAATATACTCCATCAAGACCATACTCTATATCATGTGGTTTGTCAAGAGTAGCATGATACTATCGCTGCAATATACTCGATCAACACCATACTCTATATCATGTGGTTTGTCAAGAGAGGAATGATAATATCGCTGCAATATACTCGATCAACACCATACTCTATATCATGTGGTTTGTCAAGAGAAGCATGATACTATCGCTGCACTATACTCGATCAACACCGTACTGTATATCATGTGGTTTGTCAAGAGAAGTATGATGCTATCGCTGCAATATACTCGATCAACACCATACTCTATATCATGTGGTTTGTCAAGAGAGGAAAGATACTATCGCTGCAATATACTCGATTAACACCATACTCTATATCATGTGGTTTCTCAAGAGAAGCATGATACTATCCCTGCTCTATACTCGATCAACACCATACTCTATATCATGTGGTTTGTCAAGAGAGGAAAGATACTATCGCTGCAATATACTCGATTAACACCATACTCTATATCATGTGGTTTCTCAAGAGAAGCATGATACTATCGCTGCAATATACGCGATCAACACCATACTCTATATCATGTGGGTTCTCAAGAGAGGAATGATACTATCGCTGCAATATACGCGATCAACACCACACTCTATATCATGTGGTTTGTCAAGAGAAGCATGATACTATCGCTGCAATATACGCGATCAACACCACACTCTATATCATGTGGTTTCTCAAGAGAAGCATGATACTATCGCTGCAATATACTCGATCAACACCATACTCTATATCATGTGGTTTGTCAAGAGAAGCATGATACTATCGCTGCAATATACTCGATCAACACCATACTCTATATCATGTGGTTTGTCAAGAGAAGAATGATACTATCGCTGCAATATACGCGATCAACACCATACTGTATATCATGTGGTTTGTCAAGAGAAGTATGATGCTATCCCTGCACTATACTCGATCAACACCATACTCTATATCATGTGGTTTGTCAAGAGAGGAATGATACTATCCCAGCAATTTACTCGATTAACATCATACTCTATATCATGTGGTTTGTCAAGAGAAGCATGATACTATCCCTGCAATATACTCGATTAACATCATACTCTATATCATGTGGTTTGTCAAGAGAAGCATGATGCTATCCCTGCAATATACCCGATCAACACCATACTCTATATCATGTGGTTTGTCAAGAGAGGAATGATACTACCACTGCAATATACTCGATTAACACCATACTCTATATCATGTGGTTTGTCAAGAGAAGCATGATACTATCGCTGCAATATACGCGATCATCACCATACTCTATATCATGTGGTTTGTCAAGAGAAGCATGATACTATCGCTGCAATATACTCGATCAACACCACACTCTATATCCTGTGGTTTGTCAAGAGAGGCATGATACTATCGCTGCAATATACTCGATGAACACCATACTCTATATCATGTGGTTTGTCAAGAGAAGCATGATACTATCGCTGCAATATACTCCATCAACACCATACTCTATATCATGTGGTTTGTCAAGAGAAGCATGATACTATCGCTGCAATATACTCCATCAACACCATACTCTATATCATGTGGTTTGTCAAGAGAAGCATGATACTATCGTTGCAATATACCCGATCAACACCATACTCTATATCATGTGGTTTGTCAAGAGAGGAATGATATTATCGCTGCAATATACTCGATCAACACCATACTCTATATCAAGTGGTTTGTCAAGAGAAGCATGATACTATCGCTGCAATATACTCGATCAACACCATACTCTATATCATGTGGTTTGTCAAGAGAAGTATGATACTATCGCTGCAATGTACTGGATCAACACCATACTCTATATCATGTGGTTTATCAAGAGAATCATGATACTATCGCTGCAATATACTCCATCAACACCATACTCTATATCATATGGTTTGTCAAGAGAAGCATGATACTATCGCTGCAATATACTCGATCAACACCATACTCTATATCATGTGGTTTGTCAAGAGAAGCATGATACTATCGCTGCAATATACTCGATCAACACCGTACTCTATATCATGTGGTTTGTCTAGAGAAGCATGATACTATCGCTGCAATATACTCGATCAACACCATACTCTATATCAAGTGGTTTGTCAAGAGAAGCATGATACTATCGCTGCAATATACTCGATCAACACCATACTCTATATCATGTGGTTTGTCAAGAGAGGAATGATACTATCGCTGCAATATACTCGATCAACACCATACTCTATATCATGTGGTTTGTCAAGAGAGGAATGATACTATCGCTGCAATATACTCGATCAACACCATACTGTATATCATGTGGTTTATCAAGAGAATCATGATACTATCGCTGCAATATACTCGATCAACACCATACTGTATATCATGTGGTTTGTCAAGAGAAGTATGATGCTATCCCTGCAATATACTCGATCAACACCACACTCTATATCATGTGGTTTGTCTAGAGAAGCATGATACTATCGCTGCAATATACTCGATCAACACCATACTCTATATCAAGTGGTTTGTCAAGAGAAGCATGATACTATCGCTGCAATATACTCGATCAACACCATACTCTATATCGTGTGGTTTGTCTAGAGAAGCATGATACTATCGCTGCAATATACTCGATCAACACCATACTCTATATCAAGTGGTTTGTCAAGAGAAGCATGATACTATCGCTGCAATATACTCGATCAACACCATACTCTATATCATATGGTTTGTCAAGAGAAGTATGATACTATCGCTGCAATGTACTCGATCAACACCATACTCTATATCATGTGGTTTATCAAGAGAATCATGATACTATCGCTGCAATATACTCCATCAACACCATACTCTATATCATATGGTTTGTCAAGAGAAGCATGATACTATCGCTGCAATATACTCGATCAACACCATACTCTATATCATGTGGTTTGTCAAGAGAGGAATGATACTATCGCTGCAATATACTCGATCAACACCATACTGTATATCATGTGGTTTGTCAAGAGAGGAACGATACTATCGCTGCAATATACTC
Organism: Siphonodentalium dalli; assembly: GCA_032622095.1. NCBI lineage: Eukaryota > Metazoa > Mollusca > Scaphopoda > Gadilida > Siphonodentaliidae > Siphonodentalium > Siphonodentalium dalli. The sequence goes on from CP136069.1 coordinate 1,823,517, forward strand.
GATCAACACCATACTGTATATCATATGGTTTGTCAAGAGAAGCATGATACTATCGCTGCAATATACTCGATCAACACCGTACTCTATATCATGTGGTTTGTCTAGAGAAGCATGATACTATCGCTGCAATATACTCGATCAACACCATACTCTATATCAAGTGGTTTGTCAAGAGAAGCATGATACTATCGCTGCAATATACTCGATCAACACCATACTCTATATCATGTGGTTTGTCAAGAGAGGAATGATACTATCGCTGCAATATACTCGATCAACACCATACTCTATATCATGTGGTTTGTCAAGAGAGGAATGATACTATCGCTGCAATATACTCGATCAACACCATACTGTATATCATGTGGTTTATCAAGAGAATCATGATACTATCACTGCAATATACCCGATCAACACCATACTCTATATCATGTGGTTTGTCAAGAGAAGCACGATACTATCGCTGCAATATACTCGATCAACACCATACTCTATATCATGTGGTTTGTCAAGAGAAGCACGATACTATCGCTGCAATATACTCCATCAACACCATACTCTATATCATGTGGTTTGTCAAGAGAAGCATGAGGCTATCCCTGCAATATACTCGATCAACACAATACTCTATATCTTATGGTTTGTCAAGAGAAGCACGATACTATCGCTGCAATGTACTCGATCAACACCATACTCTATATCATGTGGTTTGTCAAGAGAAGCATGATACTATCGCTGCAATATACTCGATCAACACCTTACTCTATATCATGTGGTTTGTCAAGAGAGGAATGATACTATCGCTGCAATATACTCGATCAACACCATACTCTATATCATGTGGTTTATCAAGAGAAGCATGATGCTATCCCTGCAATATACTCGTTCAACACCATACTCTATATTATGTGGTTTGTCAAGAGAAGAATGATACTATCGCTGCAATATACTCGATCAACACCATACTCTATATCATGTGGTTTGTCAAGAGAAGCATGATACTATCGCTGCAATATACTCGATCAACACCATACTCTATATCATGTGGTTTCTCAAGAGAAGCATGATACTATCGCTGCAATATACTCGATCAACACCATACTCTATACCATGTGGTTTGTCAAGAGAAGCATGATACTATCGCGGCAATATACTCCATCAACACCATACTCTATATCATGTGGTTTGTCAAGAGAAGCATGATACTATCGCTGCAATATACTCCATCAAGACCATACTCTATATCATGTGGTTTGTCAAGAGAAGCATGATACTATCGCTGCAATATACGCGATCAACACCATACTCTATATCATGTGGTTTGTCAAGAGAAGCATGATACTATCGCTGCAATATACTCGATCAACACCACACTCTATATCATGTGGTTTGTCGAGAGAAGCATGATACTATCGCTGCAATGTACTCGATCAACACCACACTCTATATCATGTGGTTTGTCAATAGAAGCATGATACTATCGCTGCAATATACTCGATCAACACCACACTCTATATCATGTGGTTTGTCAAGAGAGGAATGATACTATCGCTGCAATATACTCCATCAACACCATACTCTATATCAAGTGGTTTGTCAAGAGAGGAATGATACTATCGCTGCAATATACTCCATCAACACCATACTCTATATCATGTGGTTTGTCAAGAGAAGCACGATACTATCGCTGTAATATACTCGATCAACACCATACTCTATATCATGTGGTTTGTCAAGAGAAGTATGATACTATCGCTGCAATATACTCGATCAACACCATACTCTATATCAAGTGGTTTCTCAAGAGGGGAATGATACTATCGCTGCAATATACTACATCAACACCATACTCTATGTCATATGGTTTGTCAAGAGAAGCATGATACTATCGCTGCAATAGACTCCATCAACACCATACTCTATATCATGTGGTTTGTCAAGAGAAGCATGATACTATCGCTGCAATATACTCCATCAACACCATACTCTATATCATGTGGTTTGTCAAGAGAAGCATGATACTATCGCTGCAATAGACTCCATCAACACCATACTCTATATCATGTGGTTTGTCAAGAGAAGCATGATACTATCGCTGCAATATACTCCATCAACACCATACTCTATATCATGTGGTTTCTCAAGAGAGGAATGATACTATCGCTGCAATATACTCGATCAACACCATACTCTATACCATGTGGTTTGTCAAGAGAAGCATGATACTATCGCTGCAATATACTCGATCAACACCATACTCTATACCATGTGGTTTGTCAAGAGAAGCATGATACTATCGCTGCAATATACTCGATCAACACCATACTCTATATCATGTGGTTTGTCAAGAGAAGCATGATACTATCGCTGCAATATACTCGATCAACACCATACTCTATATCATGTGGTTTGTCAAGAGAAGCATGATACTATCGCTGCAATATACTCGATCAACACCACACTCTATATCATGTGGTTTGTCAAGAGAGGCATGATACTATCGCGGCAATATACTCGATCAACATCATACTCTATATCATGTGGTTTGTCTAGAAAGGAATGATACTATCGCGGCAATATACTCGATCAACATCATACTCTATATCATGTGGTTTGTCAAGAGAGGAATGATACTATCGCTGCAATATACTCGATCAACACCATACTCTATATCATGTGGTTTGTCAAGAGAAGCATAATACTATCGCTTCAATATACTCCATCAACACCATACTCTATATCATGTGGTTTGTCAAGAGAAGCATGATACTATCGCTGCAATATACTCGATCAACACCATACTCTATACCATGTGGTTTGTCAAGAGAAGCATGATATTATCGCTGCAATATACTCCATCAACACCATACTCTTATTGGCGAAGTACTATTTTTCACTTGGGCTTGGAATTGCGCCCATTGAATTTGCGACTATGCTGACATTAGTTACTTATTCAACATTTGACACCATTACTTAATTGCATATTCGCACATTCGCAATTGGATCGTTGCAAAACGTATAAAGACTACCGTATGTGGCACCCGACCATATAATCAAAATGACACTCAAAATTGCCAACATTTCCAGATAATTAGAGGCCAAAAATTTAGTATTCTAGGTTTCGTAGTTTTGGCCCGATTTTTACCGGAAAAAAGGAAAAAGCCTATGTGGGGTGGCCGCCGACTATACAAGCAAAATGTCACCAAAATGTTTCCAAAAATTTGCCACATATTCGACCAAATTATAGACCGAATATAGAATTTTCCAGTTTTCGTAGTTTTTGGCCCGATATTCACCGGATAAAGACTACCTTAGTGTGGCCCTCGACCATACAATCAAAAGCAACTTTTTGGTGTAGTTTTGCTTGTATGGTCGGGACCACCCCAGGTTAACTAAACGGACGTGAAACACTCTGATTTTTTTTGGTGTGAATAGATAATACTTTTGCTCAAAGTGTTACAGGTATTCCCATCAATTACATCTATACATCCAAACAGCATCGCAACACGTCATTTTCATTGTGCCGTTTTTGTTTATCACGATAAATTCGTCCCACCAATAAAGAAGTATATATTTTATTACAACTGCATGTACTTCAGACGATATCATATTTTAAAGAAATATTATTAGTTAGTACTCAGACGCTATGCCATCTGGGAGAATGTAGCATTTTACTAACATCGTCGAAAATCTCAAAGAAATATACCATACCAGTCCATAAGTCCATAAAAAACATTGCATTAACTACGCTCAATTGTAAATATTAACCATTCGGGACGCAACTATCGGCGATAGACTACTGCAAATGATTTTGCCATCGAAAGTCATTCCTCCAATTCTAATTGAACACCACAAAACAATTTAAATACTACAGTCAACGTGGTTGGAATTCACGTTTGTTTTAGTTATTTGTTATCAAAACAGGTATACAATAAATACATCAGTTCCCAAAAATATTGGTTATACATAGAGATGCATACTTCAATCTAATGGCTTAGACTACGAATTTTGAGGACACTTGGTTATCAGATCCTCGTGAAGATATATATCTTTTATAGATGTTTTAATGAAATATCCAGGTACTCCTCTGTTCATGTGCTATACTGGCTAATTATTCTCAGTTTAACAGAACTGTTACCATATATCAGCAACATACAGAACGAACATTTATGTTGTTTATGTTAGGAACTTAGGATATATATAAGTCTAGAGTTGTTTCTAAAAAGCTCTGTATCAGGCAGATGTTCCCTTGTCAGATGTCAGTATTGGAAGAACTATATTTGACGGCACACTGTGACCACCATATTGACTTCTATACAGTTCCATCTCTCGTAACATATACTCCTCATTTTGCCAGAATATATGTATCTCTTTAATATAATAATGAATATACTTTTAATGCTGTCTTCTATGTATATGTTTTGCTAGCTCACTATATGAATTCCAGGACTCCAGTCCCCATTTAAATATGACTGTTGAGAAGATATAAGTTTTGTCGAGGCTGTGCAATTTGAACGCAAAAAACTCCTTAGAACGAATTATTGAGATGACTAGTATAACGTTGGTGGATATCGGCGAATAAACATTCTTACTGATGATAGTTCCCCTCCTATCTCCACCCGTGACTCAAAACGACACCAAATGTGGCGTCATTAACCCCATGATTTGATTCCTCTTATCATTGGAGAAGATTGTGTATGAATCTGGTGAAATTAGTACATGCTATTTGTACCATATTTGGCCCCCTCTCCTCCACATCAACAACTTGAACATATCTAAACAATATCCATATGACTCTTGATATCGTGGAGATGCTTATGCATAAGTTGAATGGTCATCGGCAACTAAACAAATGTTTATCAAATGTAATGTCCTCCTCCCATCCCTCACACAAACGGCACCAATTTGGCGTCTTTAATCGACCAGATTATTATAGTGGAGAAGAACATATATTTATTTAATGAAGTGCAACTACGATTGAGATTTGGCATGATATGGGTTTATAGATGTACGCTCCGTCGGTCAGCCAGATCAGGCCAGATCAATCAGTGTACAGCGAGTATCAGCTCAGAACCTATTCATCGCATGATTCACGGATCTAATCAATCACCAGAATCCATGTGCATGGCCAAGACAGCATAGTCTTGCCATTCTACGCTCAGGTTAAAGCCCCTCCCCTCCCACCCATGAAGCGACAGCTATTTTCGATCAGAGATGTATCGTTTCTCATCTAACATTCAATCCTTCAAATATCTGATTGTTGCGAACATGACTGAGACCGTTGCAGGGTAATTCGTATACTGTTATTGTTATTTTTCATAACCGTTATTTCGGGCCGGTTTGAGGCAGACCTGAGTTTATCCTAATAAACATTATATAATCTCATTAGTCGTTGTTATTTTTTAAATCATTTATGTTCGTTCGAGCGAAGCGAGTTAGAACATACATATATATATATGCAATCTATATATATATCAAATTGGTGGATTTAAAGGGACACTCGGCACTCACTGTGGATGATTGTTAAGGTGACACACGGCACACAGTGTGGATGAATGTTAAAGTGACACTCGCAGTGAAAAACTTTATTCTTTTCAAAAAAATAAAAAAAAATGAAAAAGTTTAAAAGTTCAAAAATTTCAAAAATTTCAAAAATTCAAAAAATTTCAAAAATTTTAAAAATCCCCAAAAAACTTCAAAATTTCAAAAAATTTCAAAAAAAATCAAAATTTTCAAAAATTCAAATAAAAGATCAAAATTTTAAAAAACTTAAAAAAAAAAAAAATTCAAATAACTTCCAAAAATTCTAATTTTCCAAAAAAAATTCTAAATTATTCAAAAATTTAAACATAAAACAAAATCAAAATCGAGAAATGATTAAATAGAGGAGAGGGGGAAAGACCAACTGAGCAAGTGAGGAGAGGGAAAAAGAGCTAATGGGCAAGTGAGGAGAGGGAAAGGGGAGGTCAAGTGAACAATTTTTAATGGGGATTTCCATGCAAATCTGCGAAGCAAAAGTTACAGAGTTGCACAGAATAATTCAAATAATCTAGTTACGAACCCAAAAATCGTACGCATATCTGACAAGTTATGGCAGCTATTAACAGTGTTGCTTCGTTCCAGCAGTTAGCGGTTATTGGTCGCCTTGGACATCTGGGCCATGCAGCGCATCATGCGGAATTGGGAACAAGATACGGACAAGGACTTGTGTTAAACCCGCATCAGGACCAGACGGAGAGGAGTGTGAAGGCGATGCAGAGGAATCGATGTTGTGTAGAGATGCTGAATGTGTTGGTATGTAAAACTATGTTTGTCGTCAACGTTGAAATTGTCCATATATAAGCTTTGTTAATTTACCTCATCATGTGTATGTATGTTAATATGCACCTCATCGTGTGTAGGTTAATGTACATCATCGTCTGTAGGTATGTTTGTTACATACCTCATCATGTGTATGTATGTATGTTGATATGCACATCATCGTTTGTAGGTATGTTTGTTGCATACCACAGCATGTGTATATATGCTGCCTGTTGTTCATTTTAGTTAACACGTGTGTAAGCTGCTGAGCTGTGTATTGTGTTAACGTACCTCACTGCGTGAAGGTATGCTGTCTGCTGTTTATTTTACTTAATGTACCTCATCGCGTGTAGGTATTCTGAGTTTTGCTGCTGAGCTGTGTATTGTGTTAACGTACCTCATCGCGTGTAGGTATGCTGTCTGCTGTTTATTTTAGTTAACGTACCTCATCGCGTGTGGTTATGCTGCGTTTTGTTGCTGAGCTGTGTATTTTGTTAACGTACCTCACGATCGCGTGTGGGTATGCTGTCTGCTGTTAATTTGTTAACGTACCTCACCACGTGTATGTATGCTGCGTGTTGCTGCTGAGCTGTGTATGTTGTTAAAGCACCTCATCTCGTGTAGTTATGTTGCTGAGCTGTTTATTTTAGTTAATGTACCTCATCATCCATAGTTGATGTTTTCAATCATCTGAAGTAATCACAATGCGGATTTCCTCGTAGTATCAATCCATTTCTCAATTACTTTCGGATTCCATCTAAATTTCGATCCATTCCTCATTAGCTCTCGTATTTTTAAAGTTCCGATCGTATTTAAGATAGCTAATTAATTATGTCTCAAAAATAATGAATAATTAAAGGTTTTGCCAAAATTTCCTTGCATTTGAAAATTGATTTTCTCAAATTCTATTAAGAATTTCTTTGTGATACAATATTTAAGAACTATGGACCAATTGGATATTATAACCTGTTTTACTTTACTTTTATGGCATGAACAATATTTATAATTTCACTGGTTTCAGGTACCAAGAACTTCTGTTAAATACATTGTGATACAAATGAAGCGTACTCCCATAGAGTCAAGACAATGACCTATTTGGTGATTGGAGTTTTGTGTGGAATTATTAATTATTCTAGCAGTTCTTGGTACCGAAAGGGGCAAAACATTAAATACATTTTTCAACCTCTCAAATGTATTAAAATTTATGAAAAAGTGCATCTCCCCCATAATAATAATTGCATTGTGATGCCACGAGACGTTTCCCCCAAACCATATCGCATGCATTAACAGTGATCTCCGTTTAATTTTATATCGCTTGCATTAACAGTGATCTTCATTTAATTTTAAGTGGATGGAGCTTGGACAGCTTGGGCTGACTTTGGAATCTGTTCTGTGATATGCGGAGGAGGGTCAAAAACGCAAGCACGGTGGTGCAACAATCCATCTCCGAGCAAGGGGGGAGCTGCATGTGATGGGACTGTAGCTCAGACAGTCGACTGTAACGAACACGAATGTCCAGGTTTGTCAACGCTTACATGAATTTAATATTTTCATTAGATTTATATAATATATGCCGAAAACACCCTAAATACTATTATACCGGCTCCAGAAAAACCAAAATGGAGCGATTTGTAATAATTTGTACGATAATCCCTGAACCAATTATAGCTGGCAGCCCACCGCATGTTTGTGAAAATGAAATCGAAGACGCGCACCGCTATTTTGTTACACGTTGAGTGCCAACTAGGAGTTATCTCGTACTTTTGTGTGCATGTAATTGAACGGGATCCGGCACTCAACGTGTTCTGTCCCCTATAACAGGGATCCGGCACTCAGCGTGTTCTGTCCACTATAACAGGGATCCGGCACTCAGCGTGTTCTGTCGCCTATAACACGAAAGCCTGCTGGGTTATATTTGGACAATCGCGTACGAAAGGTTTGATGCCCAAGATTTGTTCCACCCCAGGAACATTCAAATAAATCTGATTTCTTAAGTTCCGCATTAATGGCGTTTAGGAACCAGAAAACCCACAAAAACCCCAAACATAAGTTCTATTTGCGCTTTCGAGTGCAAAGCTGAACTTCCAAGATGACTTTTATTTGCACTTTCGAGTATAAAGCTGATTTTCATATTAATATTTCTCCAGTCATCAGTGATCTATATATAATACACAATTTCTGAAACGAAATTCCCTGGCGTTTTCATTTGAGAATGTGTTTTTTGAAAGAACCCTGAAGTACATATTGTTGAAGACAAAGCTGATTTTTCCTTAAGGACTTTGCTAACCCAATTTTCCCAAAATAAAGGTTTATGTTCACTTTTATTACTAATCACAGTAACCAAACCCATGGATGCTACATTTTAAGAGTATAATTCATGGTAGATTATGTTAGAAATTCAAAATGTCAAATTTATAGAAGTTTTTAAAATTTATTTTTTCGAACCCAAAATCAACAAACACAAAGGTCATATCTGAGAAAAAAATATGAACACTGTGAAGAATGATGAACACTAAAGATATACTCACATTTCTTCAGTTTTATTAAGATTTTTGGCTTGGAAGCAGTTGTCTACAAATGGTAGGTTTCATTGCTCAGCAAAGCTATTTGGGAACTGAATTTGATGGGTCAAGAAAATGTTAACTCAAGTCTGTTGGGATTCATGGGGATTATGACCAGCCAGTGCTGAACTTTATCCTGACTCAGGATGATTGGTGACCTAGTTTCTGGGCTATTGGGTACACCAGATTGGGGATTACACAATTCTTTTGTCAAGAGATTCACAACACACCACTGTCCACATATATTAACATTTAACTTCCACCTCACTATAAGCGATGTCAGGTAACTTACTCAATGATTTGTAAACAATTGGTTCTTAGTAATTTTATCAACAAATGCTTGATAAATATGAATATTATTTTATTGTTCATCATTCTTCACAGTGTTCAGTAAACATTGCCATATTTTTTTCTTTGATATGGACTTCGTGTTTATTGATTTTGGGTTCGAAAAAATAGATTTTAAAAACCTCTATAAATTTCACATTTAGTATTTCTAACATCCGCCACAATTAATAATGCTCTTAACATGTTGCATTCATGTGTTTGGTTACTGTGATTACTAACAAAAGTGAACATAAACCTTTATTTTGACTCCATCAAATTTGGGGAAAATTGGGTTAGCAAACTCCTTAATAGTTACCCTGATATCGCGACTGTGCAAATAAAACCCAACAAGCTCCCTGATTACTATACTAATAATACAGACATCAACGAATATACACCTGGCATCATGAAAGGTACATCAAACATCAACACTATTAGAAACTAGATAATATGTTATAAAGTTCAAAAATAAAGCCACAAACCGCTTTCAAAATTAGGCACAACTACCTCCACAGCTTCATCATCAAGATCATTATTATTATATTACCTCAAAGTTATAATACTGACAATCACCATTATTATATTACCTCAAAGTTAAAAAACTGACGATCACCATTATTATAATACCTCACATTTATAAAACTGACAATGATCATTATTATATTACCTCAAAGTTATAATACTGACAATCACCATTATTATATTACCTCAAAGTTATAATACTGACAATCACCATTATTATATTACCTCAAAGTTATAATACTGACAATCACCATTATTATATTACCTCAAAGTTATAATACTGACAATCACCATTATTATATTACATCAAAGTTAAAAAACTGACAATCACTATTATTATATTACCTCAAAGTTATAATACTGATAATCACCATTATTATATTTCCTCAAAGTTATAATACTGATAATCACCATTATTATATTACCTCAAAGTTATAATACTGACAATCACTATTATTATATTACCTCAAAGTTATAATACTGATAATCACCATTATAATAATACCTCAAAGTTATAAAACTGACGATCACCATTATTATATTACCTCAAAGTTATAAAACTGACAATCACCATTATTATATTACCTCAAAGTTAAAAAACTGACGATCACCATTATTATATTACCTCAAATTTATAAAACTGACAATCACCATTATTATATTACCTCAAAGTTATACAACTGACAATCACCATTATTATATTACCTAAAATTTATAAAACTGACGATTACCATTATTATAATACCTCAAAGTTATAAAACTGACAATCACCATTATTATATTACCTCAAAGTTATAAAACTGACGATTACCATTATTATATTACCTAAAATTTATAAAACTGATGATCACCATTATTATATTACCTCAAAGTTATACAACTGACGATCACCGTTATTATATTAACTCAAAGTTATAAAACGGACTCAACTTCAAATTTACATATTCAGTAATCCATATTAAACCATTCCTACATAGAAACTGTATACGGTAACGCACATAACAACTTGTCCCCACCTTGTTTGTTGTGACTGAATGGGGAGAGGGGCGATCTAAGTTGCTATAACTTGTGCACAAATCCCAATTGCACATAACTGATGCGATAACATATCGCGACCTGAGTTCCAATCTGTTCTAAGTCCATTTTTTATGGTTTTGAGTAAATCGATTTTCAAAGTTTGAATTGCCGTCACAACTGAAATGTATGGTTTAAAGTGGAAATTTTGACATCTTTGGATTCCTTAATGTCTTAGCTATGCAATTTTATCAAGGCATATGCGCATAAGTCTGTTATATCTCTTAAATTTTGAGAAATGTAGACCTAGGGTGTGAAATTTAGCACTTAGAGCAAAATAGAACTAAATATTTGTTGTTGAACACGCAAATGACAGTTCAGCCTTAACACTATTTTAGGGCCAGGTTGTCCTATGTTCCGAAAGATATGTCATTTTGGAACTCAGGACAACTAAGAGTTAAACTATATACTCTATTCACCAGAATAACAAATTGATTTCCGACTCTTCTGGAAGCCGCATTTGTTCCAAGTACACTACTTTGGTCATGTTGGTTTACAGTATGATGCATTTAAATGAGTACCAACATCACTGTAAATACAATGCTAATCGAGAGATGGACTTTACACATCGTGCATACCATTATAATGTATTGCGTTAACATTGGTAGGAAATTAGTTTACGTATACTCACCAAAGTTTTGTAATCTACCAGATGAACAGAACTGTGTATTGGAAATTAGCAATATATATAATTGCCAGGTTTAATATGAACTCAATTGATCACCCCATTCATTAAAGTTGGTCTTTTGACACACTCATTTCAGCTGCTACGCTAATATTCGGATACCATCAATGTGTTCATCATTGAACACCATATTAGTAGCTTCCAGCCACACAACCTCCAACAATAGCGTGAACAGCTATGTGGTTACCATAGCGCAATTCATGCACGTTGCTAATAAGGACAGGTGGCCAAATGATCCAGAATTGTTCACTCACTCAATCTACTGTGCTACGGGCGTCCCTGTTTGGATCAATGGCAATTTAAACATGGACAAATTGTGGCAGCTATGATTGTTCCAAGAGCACATGCGTTGGTTTTGTTTCGCCAAAAAGTGCTTCCAATGTAGACGCTCATGTATATATAGCTGGCATATGCAAGAGCGTTGGATATGCATGTACACATTGGTAACCGCATCTACTATTTAAGCTGGAGTAAGAATCTATCTTCAAATTTACTTTTTTGTCTAGATCAATCGGGGGTTTTATCTGAAATTTTTCTCATACAGTTTTTTCTTTGCGAGAGGGCCATTGTTTGTTGATTCGACAATTCATTATATATTAGTACGGTGTTCATTTTCGTTCCGATTGCCTGGCCTGAAAGTGTGATGATCAGGTTGGCTTTGTATGTTGTTTGTGCACCAATGTTGATTCTTTATTGTGAGGAATAGCAATGTGCTGTTGAACGCACATTGAAGGTAGTGAAACATACATGTTTCACATTGATTGATGTTGTGAACCGTTTTTACCTCTCCATAGTGGCGATCCGCGCCCTTCCTGTGAGCCTACCGCTGCTGTTATGTGGTACATGTGCTTACGTGCCGTTCATGGGAACGTGACTTCGTAGAGAACTATCGATGGGGACCGTACAAAATTCGCATGCGATGTGTCGGACGTGGGGTCGTCATATTGCGGCGAACATACCCACGATTAGACTGATTGATGTCATGGACAGTTTATGGTATTTTAATGACTGGGTGGTGTCTGGACGAAGCGCCGCTATGTGTTCGCTGCAATGTGGTGGTGCGCTCTGATTGACTGAATTCATGGTATTGCTACAATAGTTGAGTAGGTGTTTGGTTAAAATTGCAATCCGTGCATTAGTTTCCAGAATATGAGCAAATGGTAGTGTCAGTCGTTTGGAAACATGCTCGCATTGAATACTGGCGCGAAGACATCGGTGTGCGATGTCGGCGGTTGATGATGTGGATCATTGTGGGCTATGGACACTTCACGTGCATCTGATATACAACATACACGAACAACGCCTATCGGAAACTGCCATATAATTTCAAGATGACCATAGCCTATATGATCATGTAACAGTGTTCAGTATTTTCTAACTCGGGACGCTGTATATTGCTGGTGTCTGGGCTGCTGACAGGGATCTTCCAACTTATTGCGATTTTAAGTGAAGTTCAAAATTCAAATACCACAAGAAAAGCTATTCATAGAAATGTGTCTCCTTGGATAACATGGGCACTGGTTAGGGAAAGGAACAAAACATCTAGGTTATTATGCATGTCTTGTGTTCGACGTCTGCAAAGCTCCGCAGTAGTAATTAGTCCATGTGTCGCTTGCTGTGTTTTTTTTTTTGGTGGGTCTAAATAGCTGTTCTCTGCAAGTGCATTTGGGGCGGTCGGCAATGCAGCGTAAAAGTGAGCTAGGATGTTACATGTATTTCGTGTGCCAAATGCATGACTCATTTGTCTATATATCAGTCACGTGCGTATAAATACTATCCTATTGAATTATCACAATGGGTATAAGAGTGTATGCTAAACACAGAACCAACAACACTCCACCATGCTGTTACATATACATACATGGCGCGTATTTCGGTTTCTTATCTACGGAATCGAGTGTCTTCGGTAGGCTGATGCGCCGTTCAATGTGGATATATGTTGGGTGTCATGGTCATAGTTCATGTTTGGTACCTCGTGAGATTAACCCATGAACGCTGACGTATGCATCCTCTGCGTTGTTGGTTGAGGTCTCTCTGCACAAGTTCACTACCGTGTTGCGTTTTAGCAACCAGCATTTTACTTGCCAATAAACGTTGTATGTAATAGGGAATATAGTAGGCGCCAATATTGCAGAATAATGTTGTCCCGTGGGTGTATCGTGTTGTGGCCTTTGTACTGTGGTTCAGAGTCTCAAAGCGGCATTTTGTTTCGTATGCTGTGTTTGTCAGTCTTTAAAACCAATGTACAAGCCACAGATGGTGTGCGACTTTTTAGCAAGAGGATATTGTTGGGTCATATCGATGTGCGAAGCTGTGCACCTGTCTGCAGTGTTGTAACATAGTTACCGTGTACAACTGTTTCTGTGTTGTGGATGCATCGGTCGAATGTACTTGCTGTCTCCGGGACCTATGGTGGATGTGTTTCGAGACATCCAATCCAGACATCATATCCGTCCAGATCTTATTCTGTCGGCTATGTTCAAGTTGGGCTTTAAATTCGTTGCGCTTTATGCCTTATTGGAGTTGTCCTGTGGTTGAGTTAAGAGTGAAATATTGCCTTTCTGAATAGAATTGTACATCCATGGGTATGATGTCGTGCTGGTTCCATGTGCTCCATTCTGTCGCATGCGCTTATGTAGTGCCTCTGAGTGTAGTAAGTTTTTGCCCTTCATTTGGGCTATACAATGGCCGATGTACCGCGTATTACGGAGCTGCATGGTTATTGTGGCATCCCCTGATGCGTTCTTATGTAGAAAGAACTGGGATGGATGGGGCTAGGATGGAGATGCCTAACGGAATTATGAAATGACTTAATGTTAACATGGGTGGAGCGAGTGATGTATGTTGGTGATGAAGATCACGGTGATGTATGTGCGCGTTTGCTGACTGTTTCTGCATTTACAATACTTTATTCTGATGTGCATGGTGTGCTGGAATAACATGGGATCTATCGGCTAATGTGCGCTTATGAACAGCCAATATATAACGTAGTTGGGGAAGGGTGGCGTTGATGTGCTACATGTATAGCAGTCTTCACCAAAATGGCTGATCATGTGTTTGGTGTGGCTAGGCTGGGTGGTAGTTGATTGCTGAAGTTGACGTTTCTGTTGGCACGACTGAATTTATTGAATCCCTTGATATGAGCGGTCAGTAATTGGGGCTGAGCATATAAGTATGCTGTCCAACACACACGATAACTTTCTAATTATTCTGAATTATATATCCACTATTGTGACGCCCAAGGTGTGCTCTGGTGTATTTCCAAAACTGGGTGGATAAAGTGAACACCAGAAAGTCGTTGATAGAGTGTATGTATGTGCGTGTATGTGTAGTTCTGGCCACTTTCATATATGGTGATCCCATGTTCATAGTCACAGCCGACTAACAGATATATACTGTCAATGCACCAGCATTAAGTCTCATGAATAAATGTGTGTTGAATGTCCTTCAACTATAAATCCGCTATCAAATCGAAAATTATAAGGGTGACGAAAAGTAACAAATCTATGGGGCGCCATCCCTGCAAATATTCGTTTTCGGAAATATCTCCTTGGATCCAAGCAGATATCTGCTCGCATTATGGAGATATCTCCTCGGTTTCAAGCAGATATCTGCTTGGAATATGGAGATATCTCCTCGGAAATATTTTCAAGGAGATATCTCTTTGAAACCGAGGAGATATCTCCATAATGCGAGCAGATATCTGCTTGGATCCAAGGAGATATCTCCTTGGATCCGAGCAGATATCTGCTTGCATTATGGAGATATCTCCTTGAAATATGTTCAAGAATATATCTCCTTGGATTCAAGCAGATATCTGCTCGGATTATGGAGATATCTGCTTGAAAAATATTTCAAGAAGATATCTCCATATTCCGAGCAGATATCTGCTTGGATGTATTTCGATCATAGATATATGTACTGTGGAGAAATCATTAATATTTCATGGCCGCGGTTTTTCAAGGAGATATCTCCATAATCCAAGCAGATATCTGCTTGGAATATTTTCAAGGAGATATCTGCTTGGAATATGGAGATATCTCCTTGGGTCCAAGGAGATATCTCGTTGAAAACTATTTCAATGAGATATCTCCATAATCCGAGCAGATATCTGCTTGGATCCGAGCAGATATCAGCTCGGTTTCAAGGAGATATCTCGTTGGAAATATTTCAAGCAGATATCTCGTAGTTGCGAGGAGATACCTCCTAGGATCCAAGGAGATATCTCCATAATCCAAGCAGATATCTCCTTGGATCCAAGGAGATATTTCCATAATGGACCATATTCCAAGCAGATATCTGCTAGGAATTGCAATTCCAAGGAGATATCTCCTCGAAACCTAGGAGATATCTCCGAATTACGAGGAGATATCTCCGAAAACGAATATTTGCAGGGATGGCGATCCATACAAATTCGTATTAACGTGCTACTGTTCGTGGAGTGGATTCGCATACCATTAACCATCTGCGCATTATTTGTAAATGAAAGTGGTGTATGTCCTAGAAGCGGGAATGACTATAAATAAAATATTAAACCAATGCAAACATTCAGAACGTTAGACATGCACAGTTAATCACTATGTATGTCAAATATAATTAACCAGTTATGTCATTGAATGAATAATATAGGATACTAACATATTAAAACTTATATGTACCTTGTTTGGGAAACGGAATATAGGCACCAAGAAACTGGGTGGTTATTCATCTACTCCATTACAATATTATAGTCTGTTTTGCACTGCGAAGGTTAATTAGAGTAGATTAATATAAACCTATCTATATAGTTTAAATATGATAAGGTATCGGCTTCGATCATATTTTAGATCCACATTGTTCCATGTAGGGAGAAGATTAATACACGTAGAATTCTTCAGACATTGCCAATATTGAAATAGAACAAGATGGAGCTAAGAAATTACATCCACTTGAGTTATAGACCAATATGGTTTCAGCCCCCTTTGTGCACGAAAGCAGATGGAACAAGTCAGTTCTCAATACAACTCACTTTCGCGTACTTCGGACAAGAAATAACCGTGTTTTACGGCGCTATTGTTCGAAATATCGCTTCGGTGTTGCGACAATCTTGTAGAGAATATAATTCCGGTTCCAACGGTACCCCAGAACGGTACTTAGAACAGATTGGAACTCAGGTCGCGATATGTGTAAACTAATGGTTTATCAGCAATATCGTGTTGTGATTTTGTGGCTTTCTAGTTACACGTTGATAGTCTCAATAGTTAAAATCTCGAATGACAAGAAACTTCACACACAGTGAGTCACATTCAACGAGACCACGTGTCCAGTATTGTGTGCATTATGATTTCGATTTCGCAGGTTGTACAATGATTTCTATGATAAGTTGTGTTTGTTTGTTTGTCTTTTTTTGCTTCTACAGTTTTACACGAATTACACGGTTGATGGTTTCAGTTTTTAGAATCTCGAATTGACGATGTCGGTTTCAAGTGAGCGACATATCCCTGTGTATCACGAAATTCCAATGATTTCCTTCTGTTTTTAAGTGGACGGTGCTTGGACGGGATGGAGTGAATTTGGAATATGTTCTGTCAATTGCGGAGGCGGATCAAAGACAAAGACACGACATTGCAAAAATCCACCGCCAAGTAACGGTGGAGCACCCTGTGATGGGAGTGCAACCCAAACTGACGTCTGCAGCGAGGACGAATGTCCAGGTTTGTGAAAGATTGCATGAATTTAATATTTTTAATATCACACAACCGTAATAATAATGACAAATTAATATCTGCAGAAGTTCAAAAATATATAGTAGCTGCAAACCTTTTTCCAAATGAAACTAAATTACCTCAACTGCATTATCATCACCAAGATATACCGAAAACACCCTAAATACTGATATACCGCCTCCAGAAAAACCAAAATGGAGCGATTTGTAATAATTTGTAAAAATTTGTACGATAATCCTTGAACCAATTAAAGCTGGCAGCCCACCGCATGTTTGTGAAAATGAAATCGAAGACGCGCACCGCTATTTTGTTACACGTTGAGTGCCAACTAGGAGTTATCTGGTACTTTTGTGTGCATGTAATTGGACGGGACCCGGCATTCAACGTGTTCTGTCCCCTATAACACGAAAGCCTGCTGGGTTATATTTGGACAATCGCGTACGAAAGGTTTGATGCCCAAGATTTGTTCCACACCAGGAACATTC
This sequence comes from Siphonodentalium dalli, assembly GCA_032622095.1. Taxonomy (NCBI): domain Eukaryota; kingdom Metazoa; phylum Mollusca; class Scaphopoda; order Gadilida; family Siphonodentaliidae; genus Siphonodentalium; species Siphonodentalium dalli. Next base: position 1,841,176 of record CP136069.1, read on the forward strand.
AAATAAATCCGATTTCTTAAGTTCCGCATTAATGGCGTTTAGGGACCAGGGACCCCACAAAAACCCCAAACATAACTGCTATTTGCGCTTTCGAGTACAAAGCTGATTTTCATATTAATAGTGCTCCAACAATTACAGATCAACAATACACAATTCTGAAACGAAATTTCCTGGCGTTTTCATTTCAGAAGTGGGGGGGGGGGGGGGGTTTACCCAGAAAACTTCCAAAATGACTTTTATTTGCACTTTCGAGTACAAAGCTGATTTTCATATTAATAGTGCTCCAGTCATCAGTGATCTATATATAATACACAATTTCTGAAACGGAATTCCCTGGCGTTTTCATTTGAGAATGTGTTTTTTGAAAGAACCCTGAAGTACATATTGTTGAAGACAAAGCTGATTTATTTTCCTTAATAGTTACCCTGCAATCGCGATTGTGCAAATAGAACCCAACAGGCTCCCTGATTACTATACTAATAATAATGTTTTTCAAAAGGCTTCGGACAATGAATATACACCTGACATCATGAAAGGTACATCAAACATCAGCAATAATAGAAACTAGATAATATGTTATAAAGTTCGAAAATAAAGCTACAAACCGCTTTCAAAATTAGGCCGAACTACCTCCACTGCATCATCATCAAGATCACCATTATTATATTACCTCAAAGTTATAATACTGACGATCACCATTATTATATTACCTCAAAGTTATAATACTGACGATCACCATTATTATATTACCTCAAAGTTATAAAACTGACGATCACCATTATTATATTACCTCAAAGTTATAATACTGACGATCACCATTATTATATTACCTCAAAGTTATAAAACTGACGATCACCATTATTATATTACCTCAAAGTTATAAAACTGACAATCACCATTATTATATTACCTCAAAGTTATAATACTGACGATCACCATTATATTACCTCAAAGTTATTAAACTGACGATCACCATTATTATATTACATCAAAGTTATAATACTGACGATCACCATTATTATAATACCTCAACGTTATAAAACTGACGATCACCATTATTATAAAACCTCAAAGTTATAAAACTGACGATCACCATTATTATAATACCTCAAAGTTATAATACTGACGATCACCATTATTATATTACCTCAAAGTTATAATACTGACGATCACCATTATTATAATACCTCAACGTTATAAAACTGACGATCACCATTATTATAATACCTCAAAGTTATAAAACTGACGATCACCATTATTATAATACCTCAAAGTTATAATACTGACGATCACCATTATTATATTACCTCAAAGTTATAATACTGACGATCACCATTATTACTTTACCTCAAAGTTATAAAACTGACGATCACCATTATTATAATACCTCAAAGTTATAATACTGACGATCACCATTATTATATTACCTCAAAGTTATAAAACTGACGATCACCATTATTATATTACCTCAAAGTTATAATACTGAAGATCACCATTATTATATTACCTCAAAGTTATAAAACTGACGATCACCATTATTATATTACCTCAAAGTTATAATACTGACGATCACCATTATTATATTACCTCAAAGTTATAATACTGACGATCACCATTATTATATTACCTCAAAGTTATAAAACTGACGATCACCATTATTATAATACCTCAAAGTTATAAAACTGACGATCACCATTATTATATTACCTCAAAGTTATAAAACTGACAATCACCATTATTATATTACCTCAAAGTTATAATACTGACGATCACCATTATATTACCTCAAAGTTATTAAACTGACGATCACCATTATTATATTACATCAAAGTTATAATACTGACGATCACCATTATTATAATACCTCAACGTTATAAAACTGACGATCACCATTATTATAATACCTCAAAGTTATAAAACTGACGATCACCATTATTATAATACCTCAAAGTTATAATACTGACGATCACCATTATTATAATACCTCAACGTTATAAAACTGACGATCACCATTATTATAATACCTCAAAGTTATAAAACTGACGATTACCATTATTATAATACCTCATATTTATAAAACTGACTCAACTTCAAATTTACATATTCAGTAATCCATATTAAACCATTCCTACATAAAAACTGTATATGGTAACGCACATAACAACTTGTCCCCACCTTGTTTGTTGTAACTGAATGGGGAGAGGGGCGATCTAAGTTGCTATAACTTGTGCCCAAATCCCAATTGCACATAAATGATAAGATAAAATATGTTTAAACTAATGGTTTCTCAGCAATATCGTGTTGTGATTTTGTGGCTTTCTAGTTACACGTTGGTAGACTCAATTGTTAAAATCTCGAATTGACAAGAAACTTCACACACAGCGAGTCGCATTCAACGAGACCACGTGCCCAGTATTGTGTGCATTATGCTTTCGATTTCGCATGATGCACAATGATTTCTCAGCAATGTCGTTTTCATGATTCTATAGTTGCACACGAATTACACGGTTGATGGTTTCAATATTTATAATCTCGAATTGACCATATCGACCTGAAATGTCACCCTCGGCTCTGGTGGCCCTTGGTGACATTCCAGGGTTGAAGGTAGTACTGACATATCCCTTTGTATCACGAAATTCCAATGATCTCCTTCCAGATTTGTGAAAGGTTGCATGAATTTAATATTTGTTTCATACATAATAATGACAGATTAATATATGCAGAAGTTAAAAAATATGTCGACCTGAAATGTCACCCTCGGCTCTGGCACTTTATAACCTCCGGTGACACTCCAGGTCTCAAGCGAGTGATATATTCCTGTGTATCACTAAATTCCAATGATCTCCTTCTGATTTGAAGTGGACGGTGCTTGGACAGGATGGAGTGGATTTGGAATGTGTTCTGTCACTTGCGGAGGCGGGTCCAAAACAAAGACACGACATTGTACTAATCCACCACCAAGTAACGGGGGAGCACCCTGTGATGGGAGCGAAATCCAGACTGTCGCCTGCAGCGAGAACGAATGTCCAGGTTTGTGAAAAATTACATGAATTTAATATTTTCCTTACATCACACAACCGCAATAATAATAACAAATTATTATGTGCAGAAGTTCAAACATGTATAGTGGCTAATAAAACCAAAATACAACCACTGCATTATCATCATCATAAAGATCATCATTATGATATTACCTCAAAGTTATAAAAATATCTCAACTTCAAACGTACAAATTCAGTAATCTAAATTAAGCCATCGCTACCCAGCACCTGAATCTGGCAACGCACGTAACAAGTTAAACATTGACACCATCTTGTTGTTGTTTGTTGTAACTGGATCGGGAGAGGGCGATCTAAATTGCTATACTCGTGCCCAAATCCCAATTTCACATACAATACGATAAAATATGTTTAAACTAATGGTTTCTCAGCATTGTCGTGTTATGATTTTGTGGATCTCGAGTTACACGGTTGATAGTTTGAATTGTTATTAACACCCGGAGAGGGAATTTATGGCACTTATATTTTCTTGTAGGCCTATAACTGACGTTTCACGGTCCGGTTTTCGCAGAGACGCAACAGGACGCGTTTTTTGGATACAGTTGATTTTCAGAAAAAAATATACCTCGATTTTTGGTCATTTTTCGAAAATGACCAATTTTAACTTTTCGTTATAAAACACCAGAAAGAGAAATGATTCACGAGATTTTTGTCGCACGATAGTTTATACTTGAGTGATTCATGAAATGAAATGAAAAACAACGCCAAGTTCAACGTATGCGTGACGTCATGCTCGTTCGAATTTCGTTTCGCGCATTTTTTTCGTGACGATTCAGGCAAACCCCCACCTTTCAATCATTGTAGAATTCGCATTTGATGAACATTGAATTCAATTGCATATCATATGAAAGTGCATTAAATTTGCGTCACGAAAATCGAACATTGGTGTCTGTGGTACGAACTGAGTAGGAACAATATTAAAAAACTTACCCCTCCCCAAACGAGAACATTTCCTCATATGACTCTGCACTGCCAAAAATAATTTCTTAATAAGATAAAATATCTTGAAACAAGAAAAACTATTTCCTGAAACAGGAAAATAAATCTTATTTTGGGAAATATACCCCCAAGTCTGCTACATCAAGAAAATTTAAGAAACTCCCACCAGACAAGAGATAGTTTTCTCAAATAAGATAGATTTTAGTCTTGAAACAAGAAACAATTTCCTTACTAAGAAAATGGCTTCAAAAATTAAATATATATTTCTTGTTTCAAGATTTTTTTTCCAAGTTAAGAAATACTTAAAGAAAATATTTCTAAACCAAGAATTAATTGTTATGTAGAAATTACTGCTGTATTGGAATAACTGTAAAAGTCCAACGAGAGCAAAATTGTGATCAAAATTTTATGGTAAACATTGAAAAAGGTCCAACCAGACCAACCTGTTGATTAAATATTCTGAAAATTCATATTCATACTTAAATATTTGAACTACATGTAATACTACAGCTATAGGATTATATAATTGTTGACAAGTCACTCACTGTAACAGTTTTTTTTACATAACATTGGAAAAGGTCCAACCTGTTGATTAAATATTCTGAAAATGTTATTCATAGTTAAATATTTGAACTAATAATACAGCTAGAATTATATATTTGTTGACAAATCACTGTAACAGTTTTGTTTACATAACAATAGTTTCAACAGATGTAATTTTGTTATTGGCAATCTGTCAGTAAGTGTTTTTATCTATTTCTCAATGCTCTTAGGGCATGCTGACCTTTATACAATTTTAATAAAATTTTGTTTGCACAATATAGTGGGTCGCCATTGAGGAGACCTAGAGCTCCCTTGAAATCTCCAAATGGCGGTTTGCCACACCATCCCGAACTAGACAAACCTCTCTGGTGGCCCCTTGCATTGAACCTATTAATTAAACCGGTACTTCAAGCTGGTATATACCCCTCTTATATAAGGATGGAAGATGCTACCAATTTCAAACCGATGGTATTTATTCAGAGTTGACTCTCTTGTATTATGAAAGCAAGCCCAATGAGGCCATGCACCTATTGTATGTTTATAACACACAAAAGACTATATAATAGCAGAATGCTAATATCTCTGATGATACAAACAATAAAATATCCAATTTATCCATAGTTGAATTTCATTTGGCTATATAGGAAAGCATACAATGTGGCTTTTATGTAGTTTCCACAAAGTATTTTAAGTAAAATATCCATCAAGTGATGTATTCTGCCTTGTCCTATATATTAAAATGCATGCAATGGTCATGAGAAATGCTTAATGTATTGGTAGAGATGTCCATCTGATAAGAAATACTGACATTTTAGGTTTGATACACCATTTCAGCTGGCTTGGCATCTTTTAAATTTGAAACCTAAGGGAATTTATTCAGCTTTGACTCTCTAAATTATGGAAGAAAGCCCAAATGAAGCCACTATTTGCATGTTTATAACATATATAAGGCTATATCTCAGCAGAATACACCTCTCTGATGAAATAAACAATAACATATCAATAGTTTAATTTCATTTGGCTATACATGGATGCATACAATATTGCTTTTATGTAGTTTCCACAGACTATTTTAAGTAAAATATCCATCAAATGATGTTTTCTACATTGCCTTGTATATTAAAATGCATGCAATGACCATGAGAAATGTTTAATTTATTGGCAGAGATATCCATCTAATAAAGAAGTACTAACATTTGATGTTTGTGACATCAATTCAGCAGGTCAGGCATGCTACAACTTTCAAACTAAGAGAATTTCCTCAGATTTGACTCTCTAAATGATGGAAGTTAGCCCAAAATGAAGCAACTATTTGCATGTTTATAATGTATAAGGCTATATCTTTCAAGAAGGCATGTCTCTGATGAAATATACAATACCATATCAATAGTTTAATTTCATTTGGCTATACAGGGATGCATACAATATGGCTTTTAGGTAGTTTCCACAAAATATTTTAAGTAAAATATTCAAAATATAATGTAATCTCCCTTGCCCTGTACATTAAAATCCATGCAATGATCATGAGAAATGTTTAATTTATTGGCAGAGATATCCATCTAATAAAGAAGTGCTAACATTTGATGTTTGTGACATCAATTCAGCAGGCCAGGCATGCTACAACTTTCAAACTAAGAGAATTTCCCCAGATTTGACTCTCTAAAATCTAAATGATGGAAGTTAGCCCAAATGAAGCAACTATTTGCATGTTTATAATGTATAAGGCTATATCTTTGCAGAAGGCATGTCTCTGATAATACAAATAATAACATGTCTATAGTTCATAGTTCAGTTGGCTAGACAGGGTGCATAAAATATGAAAGTTAGTTTTCAAAAACTATAATATCTATTAAATGGTGTAATCTACCTTGCCCTGTGTATTAAAAGTGCATGCAATAACCTGAGAAATGTTTAGTTTATTGGCAAGCCTTGTAAACCAGTACATTCTCTTATATATGATGCGAGGCTCCATATGGATGACTCACATATATAAGAGAATGCTCTAACACATGGTCTTTAATGCTGCACTGGTCAGCGCAATTCCCGCCATGGTCATATATACATGTATGGGAGGCCCTTTTCACATTTATTATTTATTTACGCATCAGCGCAAATATTTGCGCTTAAGCACAAATATTTGCGCTTAATTGCAAATAACCTCTATCATTTGAGCTTAAGCGTAAATATATACATTTAGGAAAAACAGAATCAATTCTGTTTGGGTCTGGAAAGAAACTTGTAAAACACTCTGAACTGAGGGTCTGCTGCGATGGCGTTGACATCGCACCAACTAAATCGGTTAAATATCTAGGGGTGTTCCTCGATCAGAGGCTAAATGGTGAAATGATGGCAGAGCATGTTCTAAGTAAGGTAAATGCAAAACTGAAATTTTTGTACAGAAAAGCAAACTATCTGAATGAAAAATGCAGAAAACTTCTAATTAATGCTCTTATTCAATGTCATTTTGACTACTCAAGTGGTTTCTGGTTCTCTAGTCTGACAGTAAAAACAAAAAAGCGTCTTCAAGCATCTCAAAACAGACTTGTCAGATTTATCATGAAACTAGATCGCATGACTCATATTGGTTATAATGAATTTAAACATGTTAAATGGCTTCCAGTGAGTGATAGGGTAGACTTCAGAAAAATACTGATGGTACTAAAAATCTCGGAAAAGAAAGCTCCAGCATATCTAGACAATAATTTTATATTAGCTAGTACTCATTGTACATATGTAACTCGATCAGGGACCCTGAAATACTCATTACCCTCTGTAAAATCCAAGGGCATCCACAGTTTCTATTTTACAGGAGCGAAACTATGGAATGGTCTTGATAAAGTATACCATACTCGTGACCCTTTTGATCTCAAACACTGGAAATTTTGCATTAAACAACACCTACTAGAGAAATTGATGAAAAGAGAAGAAAATCCATTTGCCTTTTACTAGGAACAATCTATTTTATCATCTTTTAACTAGAATTTCCTCAATACAGCAGTTCAATTTATATTGTAATGTACGATGACAGTATTTGGCCAGTTGCATATATCGTTACTGCTGCCTGTATTTCGGGTTTCCATCTTTCGGTCATGGACAGACCAGTCCAAAGCCGGCCATACATGGCAGTGGTGCGTGTATGCAGGTGGCGAAGGGCTGTTGAAGTTACATTACTTGCGTATTGACTTATTTTATTAGCTTTTCCCTCTCCATATAAGTCTCGTTTCTGAAATGGCTTTTATTTAATTTATATATTTTAAATACTTTTATACATTGTGCTCCGAAGTTTCGAACTTCACTCACTGCCCATGTGCCGAAAGCCACCAGGGACCGCAATGGAATTAAGTTCTCGTTTAGAGAACTTTTTGCGTTATCCCTGATGGTCTCAGGTCACATGAGTATTTCTATTTTTATACAGATTTCTGCCACATAATTTACCTTATATTCTGACGACAACCTCTATAAAATAAAATGATTTAGTTCTTGAGAAAATTGATAAATCCTCTTAGGGTATATATCAATTGTTTACACAGTCTGAACTCTAACTGTCTCATCAGACCCCAACATATAACATATTTGTATTTAATATATACTATTATAATTATAATATGTATATACTGTTGTGTATTATATTGATTCAACTTGTAAACATATCCATAATATGTATTCATGTACACATGTATAACCTGAACTGTCAAAATAAAATCTAATCTAATAAAATCTAATCTAATCTAAGCAACGTAAATAAAAATTAATATGCATTGATTCCCCCCCCCCTGAATTAATTTTAAATGGCACAGGCCAAAACACATCACTCAAGTCTATATAGGACCACCATATGAGTAATCCCTAGATACCTTTTATGACCATGCAAATGGTATAGATCTGTGCAGAAATGACACCAGATACAGAGATGTGTTTAATTTCGTTCCGCTATAACCAACCGTTCCTGATATTTTGTTTACCGCCCGCGCCACGTCACGGGTATTGGTTCGTCCATTTTGACAAATTTTCAAGGTCGCGGAAATGAATTCTTCATTTGATATGAATATTCAGGTAAGTGAGCTAATAAGTAAACTGTTGAAGTGTTTTCTCTTTACGACAATGTTGTTACGAGTGATATACTTAATTGAACAATGATTAAAATTGCGTGATTTATTCATATTCTTCAAATGAAATCAACGTGAATTTCACTGTCCGTGAAATATGTAATTTTTTTTAGAATACGATGATCGGGTTGTGATATGTTATGATTTGTCATGTTAAAATAGTAACATCTGATGAACTATGATTATACGGCATTGATCATTCGTATATCTATGTACCCCTACACAATATTCGCAAAACTGGGAAACTTTGCAAAAACGGTTTTTATTAAATTATAATTTTGCTTAATTTCTTTGCTATATAAAAGAAAAGTATTCCGTGAATGGGAATCTTTACTCTGCAAAATCAAATTCTGGCATAAAGCCATAATTGCTGTGTATTATCGGTCGATATTAATATGACAATACTAGTTGGAAGACAAAAAGGTAACATTTATTGAAAATATAACTTAAAAGGCAATTGTATATAAAGGTATGGAGCCCCGGAGGTGACATCCGAATGTTTTTTGTGGCCACGAGAATAAAGTCGAGGCCACGAGAATATGAAGTCGTGGCCACGAGCATATGAAGTCGTGGTCACGAGCATACCGGTATGAAGTCGTGGCCACGAGAATATGAAGTCGTGGCCACGAGAATATGAAGTCGTGGCCACGACTTCATATTCTCGTGGCCACGACTTTATTCTCGTGGCCACGACTTTATTCTCGTGGCCACGACTTCATTTTCTCGTGGCCACGACTTAAAAAAAAACATTCGGATGTCACCTCCGTGGCTCCATATAAAGGTACTTCTTCATAGCATTATTTTGAACAAATGTGAACCTGATAATATTAAAATGCCCATGGCATTCAGTGCCATTCACACTCTCGTTATTGTGTGGCCAATTCAACACTATGTGTACGTTCAGACGACCACGATTCAATCGTAAGTGGAGGAATCGGGGCCCGACGAGATCGTGGATAGTTTGTTCCCACAATTACGATGTCGTCCTACATGTACATGATTAGACAGTAGGTTGAACATCCTAAAGCATGTGATTGACTACACCGGTCATTTCCAGCTACAATTTTTACGTACACAGGACTGCGAATCTTGCGTCGCAAGTGGAGGTATCAAATCAAGGATACGCCACAACTTCGCATCTAAAATCAAACAGTGCTTGATATTATTTTTAACCTACGAATTTTATGTCAGCATGCACAGTCCAATTACCGGTTACTTCCTACGACGGAAAAGTTTCCACTTACGATTGAATCGTGGTCGTCTGAACGTTCACCAAGTGAATGTTCTGATGATCACGATTCAATCGTAAGTGGAAAGATTTTGTTGTGGGTAGTAACCGGTAGTTGTACTGCGCATGCTCACGACATGATCGCGAGTGATAAAAAGTAATATCAAGCACTGTTTGATTTTAGATGCGAAATTGTGGCGTATCCTTGGTTACCTCCACTTGTGACTAAATCAGAACTGGGTGTGTACTTAAAATTCGTACAAAGTAAATGGAAAAAACATAGGGTAGTTAATCACATGATTAACCGCCTATATAAATATACTCATCTGCGATGACATCGTAATCGTGTCAACAAACTATCCATGATTTTGCCAGGTGAATCATGGTCATCTGAATTTCCGAGGACGCTCACATTGTTGGAAGAATGAACTTTACACTTTGTTTATAAATATGTTTGCAAATTATGAAAATACATGTATCCATATATCACATACATGTATATGCAGCATATTTTTCTTCCAATTGCATTAGCCACGGTCACTGTTTTTGAGCTACAGTACCGTGTACTAGTAGTTACGATACACCAAAAGAAAATTAATACAACCACAAGGATCTCGTTAAATGAACATATATATGCATGTATAAGATGAATCACTATATTGTGTTTCCATGCCTGTTTGTGTAATGCCAATCAATGCGGCCTGACAACAGGCGATGGGTGGAGTTTATAAATTGATACCAGAAACAATGTCGGCAACTTCAAAGTTCATGGTGTGCTACATTTAACCCCCTACTTGTATATACAATACAAATTTTCTATCAAGCGTTCCCATGTCCTATAGAAAGTATAGTTGGAAAAATGGCCATATGATCAGCGGGAGGGGGTCGGATATATGTTCAGGCATGTATGCTGATTTTTTCCATTCGACCCTTGTTGGGACCCACCCACCCCCGCGTCCAAACATCCACCCCCACCATTTTAACAATAAAACAGATTTGCGGGGGGGGGTGGGAGAATGGAGATTCACTGTAAACAGCTGTACATGTATATGAATTTCTGTGAATAATATTTGTCATGGATGTTAACATTGACATGTAAATAGGAACGACTCATTTTGGGGTCGTTCAGCAAAAAAACATGGCTGCCGGTCACCAGCCGGTGGCCATCTTGGAATTCAAAATTCAATCCATTAGCATGAGCTACAAGCTCTGTTTGTCTGATCATCATGAAATTTGTCATTTCTGTTTATAAACACCGGTATTTCTCTTATTGTAATGAGTTTTAAGCCAAACTCATTGCAAAAACAGTCAAACGACTTGCAGGAAAAAAACATTTTAGTTGCGGAAAAAAATGTTTGTTGGTCCCATCAAGTTCAACCACCCATCCACCCTGGCATACGTGCCCGGAAATCCCCCCTGATATGATGGCCAATCCACCCATCCAACCCGGCATACGTGCCCGGAAATCCCTCCCTGATATGATGGCCAATATTTTTAAAGAAGTCAATCCGCAGTATATAAAGTGGTATATACTGGTATGTGTGATATTTGACATGCAGAAGTACTAGTTTGTGCCGCTATCTTCTAGTATACATAATTATGCTTGTATATTATACAGTATAATTTGTTCAATTCCCCAATGATTATGTATAATTGTGTTTACTAGTATATGCATGGAAATAGAGTATTTGTGAACTCACCTAATTCAAGTAAAGATGATAAAATCAAATGTTGTATTGACATTTGGGGTTGGAATTCAGGCACGTATGGCATTTTTTCCCTTTCGATCATTTTTTGTACCCACCCACCCCCACCGCCAAATTTTTTTCAGTTTTCGGCAGTTTTTTCCGACCATTTTGTTTACACCCACCCCCCTTTTAACACTAAAACAGAGATTGGCGGGGGAAATTCACTGTAAACCGCTGTATATGAATTTCTGTGCATACTATTTATCATGGATGTTAACATGGACATGTAAATAGGAATGAGTCATTTTGAGGTCATTCGGCCAAAAAAACATGGCTGCCAGTGGCCATCTTGGATTTCAAGATTTGCAACAAAATACAACACGATAACTGCCTGCAGTCAGTTTACCAGTTAGAATTACATTATTTCTCTCATTCAAAGTGGTTTTGAAGCCCAACTCATTGCCAAAACACTAAAAAAACAAGCAGGAAATTTTTGTTTTAGTTGCGGAAAAAATTGCTTGTTGGTGGCTTTGACCACCCACCCACCCCGGCATACGTGCCGGAATTTTTTTTTTCACCCGCCCCCCCCCCCCAAGCTGTTTAAATTGCCTTAAAACATTTACAAATATATGATATTTACAAGACCAATATGATATCATACCGGTACCTATATACATGTATCTGGAATGTTTTTGGGAGTATTTGGTGCAGGTGCAGCTTTTTTTGTCATGTAGTTGCTGGGTGGGGGGGGTGGTGGAATATCCAAGCCTGGACATTTGAAAGAAAAAAAAAAGACCATCAAATTCGTGAAAACAATAATTTTGTCACTTTTTTTTTAAAAATAAAAAATAAATTAATAAAAAAAAAATTTAATCTCAAAAAACATTTTTCTGGCCATTTCAGAACCAAACGATATCAAATGAGTGAAATTATATTTTAGTCGTACATGGGGGGCAAGATATCCAGGGTGGGGGAAAGATATCCTAGGATATCTTCCCCCCCCCCCCCCGGGGGGGGGAGATATCCTGTTACACCGGTACATGTATTTGTAGCTGTTTCTGACCATCATGCAGCATTTGAATGGATATAATTTACTGTTATAACTCGGCCCCCGGGTGATCAATTTGGATGATGTATCTTAATAATATGTATATGATCAGTCATTCCTCTTTTCTGATGTCATTACAAGCATTAAAATCTTTTTTTTCAGACAGGAGGAGCTGCTTGACTGGATTGAGACATAAAAATTTCATTCAAGGCCTGATGTGATTATCTGATAACCAATCATAGAATCATGTTTCCTGTCAGAGTGCTTCTTGCAGACACTGCATGGTGACCCTTAATACCAATATTATTAATTCTGTCCAAGACTGGATGAGGAAGGATTTCAAATGTTATTCGGTGTACATGTACTGGATACATGTACTGTATACATGTACTGTAGATGTTATCGGTATTCGTCCATGCATGACAATGATGATGACATGTGTGTTGTTGCTGTATGACAGTGGGTCCTGAGTCTCCTGGCTATACACATGTACCATATGTATACATACGGACGGTATGCACTGAATCCAGTACCATGCTTACCTGGTAACTAGTGCACACTGCAGCGAAGGGGAGGCTTTAATTTATAACCAAATGACGATCAATGTGTTCATCAAAGGCAAAAATGACACATATATGTATACATACCTTCCTTGATGGAGACCGATCAGTGACCTCTACATTTTATCAGACTTATGTGGTGAAAATCTTGGCAAGTGAAGTTAGTGAATTCAATTCTACAACAGACATGTACTTGTATGCTTCATTGAGTCTCAGAAAATGTGCACTATGGCATCCAGCGTATGCATAAACTGTTTTATATTTCATACTACATTGACCAGAATTTGGAGGTGTACCAGTTTCAAATATCCACACAAAGCACAACAGTACCCATGGAACAGTCTCAAGCCATGTTTCTGAGCTTATCTGAAGGATATGAACTTTTAAGTGACATATTATTGCAGTATGTCAATATAATCAGATTCATGTTCACATACAGGCCTTAAAATCTAAACAGAATCAAAATATTCTAATGTTCCTTTATCTTTGTCAACCTGCTGTATCACCAAGTAATCTGTACACGGAGCTTAAAGTGGCTTATACATGTATCATACATGCACATTTAAAGATAGATAATCCGAGTTCACGCTCCTCAATTACTATTTCTTTGGCTTCGGGGGTAAAAATAATTGATTCGAGTCGAGGAACACACTCTTTAAAGTTCTGAGTTACAAAATATAAATTTTTGAAATCTGTTATTTTTCACCGCCTTGAATATTTCCCGGCCTAGCAAATATTCAACGAGCCGACTGAGTCGACTGACCTAATCTTGATACCAAGTTGCGATGAACAAAATGTTGATATATAACATGTTTTGGAAAATGTTACACTAGAGTTGACAGTAGTTAGCATTATGTTTTGGTATTTAATCGATTAAGAAATGTTGTTCTTGGAATCTGATTGTATGGAGACCATCAATTCAGATTGTTTACCTTTAATTGTCCATGTTGACTTTAAAGCATAACATATGTTATCTTTAATTTTTGTATCCCTGCATAAAATGGGGTGATAAATTTATATTATACTCACATCTGGTCTTTCGATATTCTGTGAGTTAATTAATTTATATGAAAGAATGTCATTGCATGCTAGCAATTCTGATAAACATCACTGTTACAGTGACATTACCATCCAATGTTGAATAAGTCCAATAAGATGCCAAAGTTTAATAAAAACTTAACCCTTCCATGACTGGAGATTCTTGAAATGTTGCTAAAACCCTGCGCCAATGCATTCTCTTATATTTGCGAGTCTCCAAAATGGAGCCTCACATATATAAGAGAATACATGGCCTAACAATATTTACCTTGACCTTGTAATCCAGTGCATTCTCTTATACATATGAGGCTTCCTATGTGAGACTTGCATATATACAAGAATTAACTGGTACATGATCTTTAATGCTGTACCAGCGCAGCTCCCATCATGAAAGGGTTAAACATTGCATGGCCAAACGCCGCCAAAGCATTGAAAAATATTCTGAAAATAATATTTTAATAGACTAAAATATGTTTTAACCTTCTACGCGATTACTAGTAGCAATGTTTGTTGACAAATCACTGTAACAGTTCTGTTTACATAGCAATGGTTCCAACAGGAGAAATTTCGTTATTGGAAAACTTTCAATAATTAATATAGGAATCAGGAATTCATGTTTTTCTGAGTGGTGATGTTTTTACGAACTGTTGTATGTTATATGTTTGGCATATTTACTCACTATGAGTGCCTTGGGTCCCTTTAAAATGATTTGAAACACTCAATGAAATATCTGCACACCAGTAGATTATTTTGTAGGGATTTTAATGTGATGAGAGTCAGAATCATGATTCTTCGTTTGAGTCTGGTAAAAAGCAGCTGATTTGATGTAGAAATGCTATAGTTTGATTCTTGCAAAATTTTAAGGCCTGTATACATTCGCTTTTATCCATCAAAGGTGCTCCAGACACTTCATACCGCTATAATCATAGTATGTACATGTACCTTGTTTTACAAACTTTTATGTTATTTTGCATGACCGCACTTCAAAGAACTCTAAAGCCGCTCATGCACTTAATGCATCAATTTAAAATTCTGCAACTTAATGCATCAATTTAGAATTCTGCACTTTTATCCGCATTTTTATCACAAAAAGTCTGGAAATACTAGTGAGTACTAGTGCTATACTATTAAACATGTAGACTATATACTGTGAAAAGACTTGATAAAGTCTTAATAAATTTAACAGTTGTTTCCAGTAGAAGATAGACAAAAGCTCTTTAAGTTCCATATTTGCAGTGTTTTACACTGAGCATTAAGAGCATCTCCTTTTATTCTCAGCAGAATATATGCAAACAACATGGTATAAATTATAATGAAAATGAATTTATGACTCCAGCCAATAATTCATTATCATTATAAACACCATGTTTGCATTGTTCATAGAGCACACAGGTGTTGCACTTATCCATGGGCCAAATTCATTCATTTGTTGCATATATTCTGTTGAGTATACAAGGAGTGGGCTCATAAATGGCCGGATTTAGTGTACCCTTTAATGCTTGTAATACATGCATGTACTAGTACCTGTTTAGACCAAGTTTTCCCTGTCCACAACTTGTGGTATCGGTTGGGTTGATGCTGTTTTGGACCGAGTCCCATCCCGATACTCTTCTATAATGGACTTTACGCCCAGAATTGTGGGTTGAAGTTATCTTGATTGTAGCACTACCAGTATTTCGTCAGATTAGGTCAAAGTGACGCTTTTTTATAAGAACATAGAGGGCAGCCTTTCCCAAGCGTGATGATTTCAAACCTGCATATACTTAAAGTAATTGACCATCTCTAACGTGGTGTTACCCAGGTAATGCTGTGGTATTACACTGCAGTAATTTCCAACACCATGGTAAGGTTGTCACTTGAACACAAAACAGCACCACGATGGATGCGGTATGCAATTAAAATGCAGTGATTCTCCTTATATCTTTGGAACTTAAAGGAATGGATGGCCTTCGTTATAGGTTATAATTTATAAATAACATTTACAAAAAGTTTCCCAAGAATATACTAATAGTATAGGATACTGTTCATATGAATGCGTTATTATCCACAAAACACACTTTGTGTGAGTCAATCGTTTGTTTATATACAGCAGTAAATAGTGAGCGATAAGCAAAACACTCAACACCGTTGCGATTGTTTAATTGAGCGATTCATGGTGACCCATTCAACACTTCAAAATCTTGAGAGGTTATAGAAGAGTAGCCGGACAGGACTCGATCCAAAACAGTTTCAACTGCAGTAATGCTCTAAGTAATCAACTCCTTAACCACAGCAGAATTATTGGTAACTTTTCAGGATTTAGTCGGAAATATGGCTTGTTGCCATTCATCGGAAAGCTCTCAGAGAGCTTTCCGATGAATGGCAACAAGCCATATTTCCGACTAAATCCTGAAAAGTTACCCATAATTCTACTGTGTTTAAGGAGTCGATTATACTCGGGGCATTACTGTATTCGATATCTCAAGCTGTTGCATACCGAAAAGACTTGGGCTAGTACCTGAACAGTAAACCTGCAATCTGCATGATTCATGAAACAGCTATTGAAACCATGCTGTATATACTCAGAATTACACAATTTTGTTTATGGGTTTGTTGATATGACACGAGTGCTAGCGCACAATGACGGAATGAACAGCACACCCTAGAGTTCTATCTTTCCTCAATGGCACAAGTGCCGTATCAACAAATCCATTAATACAAGTGTCTTTCTGTGTTTATTACACATCACCCGTCCTAGAATATATGCATTTAAAAATACAGGGTTACGATGTTTATTAAGGCACATACAGTGCTTGTTTTGTCATGTGTGATGATTTTTTTTCCTATCGTTTGAACTGGATACTCAAATAACAGAAATTGTTATATATTTTTTTTGCAACCGACAGATTTGAGGTAACTCTTTCTATAAATATATTGAAAATCATGTGTCGGGATGTAATTATTTGCAATCAATATATTTTTTGTTGCGTATATAGGTTTATACAATTTTAAGAGGCAGAACAAGATACAGGTACTTTGTATAGTTTCATTTCGCGAATGTACACAGTATCTTGTTTGGCCACTTGCAATTTTAGAAACCCATAACTGTAACGAGAAATTGTTGATTGTATATTTAAAGTTTAAAGGTACGGGAGGCCTTGGCGGTGGGTATGCTGTGAAAATATTTCCACCGGTCAAAAACCGCCACAAACAGAAAGAATATTAAAATGTAGACAGACTCTTTGTCCGTATACAAATAAGAAATATCGCATAAACAGTATGTTATTGTCATATGTTTGACCATTCTTATGTAAACAAAAGCATAAAAAGGTACTTTCCTGGTGTTTGTTTATATTATGATGGTAAACATAAAGAGCGTTCATTGTTGCTGAATTTTGATATGGAACGAATAAAGAGCATTTATATGATTTGTGTGTGATTAGCCAGTAACACTGTGCTGCCTTCTGTAACACAATCAGGCTCCTGCTTAGGTAAAATATAGTAGGTCTTTATGATAGCATGCTGTTTACGCGATGGTCATGGTATATATGAACAAAACTGTATGTGTTTTAATGTTTTTCTGTTTACGGTGATTGAAACAAATTAACAAATATGAATATTTTCGACAACTAAGGCCTCCCGTGCCTTTAAGCCCCCTTATTGTCTCTATTATACATTTAACAATGATATTTACAAAGAAGTTTTTATATTCAGAATAAATGTCAATTGTATATTTTAAAACACAATTGAAATTATATATTAATTTAAAATTAAATGTTTTTCTTAATTAAGAATTGTTTTCTAATATATCTTTCCTAATTGGGGAAAATATTCCTAGTTAAGAAAACTTGTTTTCCTTACTTAGATTTATTTTCCTGCTTGAGAAAATCTTATTCTAGAAAAAATTGGCATCACTTAAGAAAAAATATCTTGACGATATTTCTAACTATAGAAAATATAATTTCTTGTTCTAGATTAATTGTATAGCTTTCTTAAATTTCTAGCTATTCTCCCAAGATAATCGCAGTATCTTAAACTTATCTTATTTCAAGAAAAATAAACTTATGTGAGAAAAACAATCTTTCCTACATTAAGAAAAACAATCTATACTAAGATTTTTTTTACTAGGATTTTCTTACTAAGATTACTGTGTTTTCTTAAAGAAATTTTCTCAGACAAGAAATTTTCCCACCCTTTCATTTCTTGATCTAAAAAATATGTTTTTTCTTATTTTTCTAGCTATTCTCCCAAGATAATATCTCATATCAAGATTTTTTTTTTCCTGAATTGAGAAAATATTTTTGGCAGTGTGATTTAGCTTAGGTTCGTTTTAAACTAATCGGGGATGATACTTGTACCTATTATACCATTCAGACATATTGGACTCTAGTTATATAGTATACATTGCGATACTTAGCATACTAATCAACTGACTCGGTAGTCATATGCATACAAATGTATACATATGCATATATATGCGTATAACCAGCATATAATACAAATACGTTAACGCCACAGTTGATGGAAATTCTTATCAAAATTCGCCGATAACGACAAATACCCTTACTTATAATACTTATTCTGCATTATTATGCATTGGGTGAGTATGTGTCGTTATCCGCGGATTATGATCAGTATTTCCAGCAACTGTATTTAACCCGTCGGGAAGTGTGGGCGATACATGTACTTCATTTTGAAGATTTGTAGTTATGCACATGCAATTATTTCATAATCAACTTTGGGTTATCTACATAATGCATACTCAAAATAAGGTTTGATATCGTATATATACATGTAGCATATATTATATTTGTGCACGTGTGTGTTAGTATTCACTCGTTAAACACGTCGCTAATGCTTCGATAGAGTGTAATGTATATGCCTTTAGTGTTTATATATTCACACCGCCGGTTGTTAGTGTGCAGGGACATATATGTTCATCATAATTGGTGAGAAGTTATATAAAATGACAAACTAAGCATCATTCCGATTCCGAATCATCACTTGAGTCCAAAGCTTCAATATCCTCGCCAGACTGGGGATCTGCATCGCTAGCTGTCTCAGTCTCCATTCCGTCTTCGGTTTCGCGATCACACATGCTACACAAGATCGACAAGAAAACCATAGTCAGAAATGGTAACGCCACCAAGATCATATTATTAGCCATAAATATAAATTATAATATAATTATAATATAAAATATTATTCATTAGTTAGCGCTAATATAGGCGCTAACTAATGACTTGTTAAATAACATCTAATAAATATTCATCTTATTCACAACTTTAAGGAGTCCTTCTGGCACACGAGAATATTTATCGCCGTTTGATTTGCACCAAGTGAACTCGGCGCATATATAAATGATAGAACAGACCTCTACTATGATGATCGTGTCGTTATTTGTTTAAGATACGTATCAATTGACATATACGCACCCGTTCCCTCATTAAAATCTATTTATTACACACTTAGTCGTGATTTATAAGGATTTCTCGTTGAATTAAAAGTGATAATGTCACACCTGTGAATTACGTCACCGGCGAGAGCACGCGATTTTTGAGAGTTCCCGTAGCCCCGCCCTAAGCCGGAACTATTTTTGTTTACGTAAACAGGAAGCGCGTGTTTGAGCTGTCATCTGCGCTGTCAAGATGTCTGACAATACAGACATCGATGATTTCACGAGATATTTCATTTTATCAGAATTTGAAGAGCTTCCACCTCCAAATAGACCACTTGCAAGCAACAGTGATGAAATTACAGAATTATCTGATACAATTATGCCAGTATTGGCCGGCTCGAACTCTGAAAGTGAAACTGGTACATTTCGACTTCGTACCGAAATTAACAGTCAACAACAAGGTGAATGTGTTTTGAGCTCAGGCGTTAGGCCTGATAGATCAGGGAGCCATTTCAGACTTTATTGCTGATCAAGAAAATTTGAACACACGTAAAAAAAAAATGAAAGTGACATGCGTCTGTTTAGTGTATTCTGTTATTTGAGAATTTCCTCAGTGTTGTCAAAAAAACCAATGGGGACGATTATGAACCTTCGACTATTCGAGGATTTGTGTCCAGTTTGGAGCGTTATTTACTTTCACAGCACTATCCCCACACTGTCAATAAGAACCCTCTCTTTCCACACTGTAACAAGGCTGTTGTTGCAAAGATGAAATATCTAAAATCTCTTGGTCGTGGTAATAAACCGAATGAATCAGATGAATTGACTGATGAAGACATTGAAAACTTCTTCAAGACAGGTCAGATGGGAATCGACACACCCAACCAGATAGTGAATTTCCTTCATGTAACATTCTCAATGGTTCTTGGAATGCGCGGTGGCAGAGAACACCGTAGCCTAACATGGGGTGACATAAGCCTTTCTACAGATGAGGATGGTGATGAATATTTGGAGCATGTACGTGAGCGGCAAACTAAAACTCGAACAGGCACAGATCCAACAAATATTAGGAAATTGAAACCAAAGGCATGGCACTATATGGAAGATATGCAACGCTGTCCAGTACGAGCTTACAAAATATATAGAGACAAAAGAACTCCTGTACACCTGACTCGCCATTCTTCCTTGAGATAAACTATACGAAAAATCCCAATCTACCTTGGTTCAAAAATTGTCCTATGGGAGTGAACCATATTTATGGTCTTGTAAAGAAAATGAAATCAAAATGTGATGAAATAATGCAGAAAGAAGATACAAGGAAAATAACAAACCACAGAGTACGCAAACATATGATGCAGAAATGTAACGATATGGGACTGCCTGCTAATTGTACTATCCAAATAAGTGGACACAGGAATGTAGGCAGTGCAAACAATTACAGTAAGTTGAATGAAAAGCAACAGAAATCAATATCAACTTCTCTAATGTGCCCCCTGGCGTCAGCCAGTTCTGCGGTTGTTCCGTATCGACATTCAATGGCACCAAAACCAGTATCTCAGAACCATGCTTCTGCATCATGTTCTACTGTTACTAGTATGAATCATCAACTTGATCAAGCTCAACATGAAATGAATTATGATTCCACATGTATTTCAACATCATCGGTGTCAACAAATAACCAAAACTTTGAACTGGACACAAACTTTGTCGCCTCTTCCCAAAAGTCAATGACAGTAACAAAATCAGGCATGGACTCTAACAAGAGAGTCGTGATAAGAGATAACAGGGACTGCACATTCCACTTCAATTTCTACGGATCAAACATGACTGAAGTCGAGCAACAAAAGGGACTTGCCAACGATTATGCGGAAGGAGTTATAAATACACCCGTAAAACGAAGAAGAATATTACCAATTATCGAATCAGATGATGAGGATGACGGCAAATTCCAGTTGAATGAGCTTTGAAAATTCCATGTGAACAGTAAGTAATGAACTTTCACGTGTTCCTCTCCAAGTGTTTATTTACGATGATTAAATTATATCGTCACTTCGAAATTAAGTTTTCTACTTTTAGAACGATTTCCAAACATTTCCTGTATGAACCAACACTATTTACACATACCAAAAGAATCTTGACAACATTCCGTTCCAAGTGTCATGCTTTTTTGATCAGAATAAACACAATTGTGACTGAAAATATCCTGTAATTTCCGAAACTTTAAAAAATGAATTGCGCCGAAGTGAATGAAAATAATAAGGTCAATCAATATCGTTACGTCACAATTATTTAAATTATGTATCCATCCGCGTAACAGCACTCGCAACTGAACGTTACGTTGGGGTTCAAAATGGGAGAATCAGCTGATCTGGGCCTATTTTGTCACATCTACTCTTTAAAATTAGCAACTTTTAGTCGTTGAAAGTGTATAATAAACAGAATAATCAATTGGTTTCGATGATTACGTGACATAATTCACTCGGGTAGCCGGTCCTATTGGTAAAACCCTCGTTCGCTCTGCTCACTCGGGTTTTACCAGGCCCGGCTCCCCTCGTGAATTATGTCACGTAATCATCGAAACCAATTGATTATTCTCTATATATATCGCCCATTTCAGGGGACCTCCGTGAATTCGGGGACTTCCGCAAAGTGACCTCCACAAATCGGGACCTGCTGTAAATCGTCGCACCCAATGCAATTTGTAAACAAATACGACTGACATGCGTTTTAACGAGGTGAGCTTTAATTAAACGAAAGAAGCATTCTACATAAACTATTTGTCATGGACTCAGCCAGTGTGCCATATATATGTGTCAACTAAGGTCGCTTTGCGTGGTAAAAGTGAAAAGTGAAAGTGGAAAATCCTATTGAAAATGAAAGTAGCCTACAATTTTGGGAATTCCGCGGCAGATTGCAGTGAATCTATACTATTGGAAGTGAATGTACAATTCCTGGAATTCTATCAGATATCGCGACTCTACTCGTTTTCGTGATCATAGGTTATATAGGGCCTATATGACCACGAAAACGAGTCGAGTCGCGATACATCCATCGGTACAAACACATTGTGTATACGAAACAATTTTGACTTGATGACCAGAAAATAAAAGATAGCGGTTAATCCAAGTCTCCAACAGAACAGACATGCGCGCTCCAATTAAAATTACCCATAATTCACTTCACTACACCAGGGGTTCCTAATGGGTTATTACATTATTTTCAGGCTATCAGATTATTTATATTGTCAAGAACATATTATTACACCGGTGACTTTAAGTTTACAATTTCAGCCTGTCCTGACTCTATCGGTATGTTTGAGTTATATTTTCAAGAACATGTTATTTTACGGTGGCGTTAATTTTACAATTTCAGTATTTTTACGTGATTCTATCGGTACGATTGAGCAAGGTACAAAAACCTATTCTCCCACAATGTATTCGCTCACTGCTCCACAGATTATCAAAAACTGAAAAACAACTTACACCACCTTGTGGCGTAATGACATGTCAGTTGGGAATGCCACCGTCGTCCACGTAGCACTCATATCTGAATTCTAACCATGGTCAGTTTGGTCTGGTGCATTCACAAGGGGCATATTCTGCTAACAAAATTCGCTCTCTGGACATGGAGCAGAAGACTACTTTTGCATGGTGGTAACAACGAAAGATCCATGATTTGACCGTTCTTCTGATAATTCTTCCAGAATATCTGTTGTCTAGTCTCATCACATGATGTGGGACGATTTTTACCATAGAGTTTGCAAACATAATCTTCCAGAACTGCGACAGTACATGCGTCAGATTTGACATCCCACGATGATCCCAGAGAAACAAATGCATTGATATAATTCTCATCTTTGAGCATATTGTTATAGCAAATAGTTTTCCCTTTTTTAAAAAGGATGACACGTAGTCGTTCCCCGTGAACGCATGCGTGCCAATTAGACCAACCTTCACGTTGCTAGGGAGAGAACAGCTGTTCAGTTTGAAGATGGTTCGAGCGTTTCCGTAGCCGTTATCCAAATACAAATCACGGCCATTGTCGGCGAAAACACTGATAAGAAAGTCAATGTCGATGTCCCCAGAGGGAGATCGAACAATAACGGGTCCCAAGAGCATCCTTCACGTGCAGAGCGATCTTCGTATCAGCTTCCTCGTGATCCGATGCAAGTTGCAATGCCAGCTCAACAGAATCAGTAGTTATTGCGTAACACTTGTCTCTCAAAGAAAACTGTTTGTCCCAAAACTACTAAATCACTTCGACGTTCTTGCCAAATTTGCAGTAAGATATCAAGAAGCCTTTCCTTGTTAGACCCATTAGCCATAAATGACGCAAAATTTCTGGGAATTTTACATTTTGGTCCTTTTAATACGTAAGTATCGCTTGATCCCATATTAAGCCTTTCACCGCCCTTGATTGTTATATCTCTATGTGAATAAGCTACAATGTCCACACGTTCATACCCCGATGGAATACTGGAATTTTTTTTATAGCAAGGTCTTCGAACGTTTCTGGGATAGCTGAAATAGAGCGAATAGCGGCCATTAAATCCAGTGTATAAGCAGATACATATCTTCTCTCGGGAAGATCTCGGGAATCAATTACCTCGCATGACGAACCGACGCACTCGAGAAGGACACTCTTAATCGGTGTTCTCCGTGTCCCGTCTGAATGTGCTAAACGTGGGGGGGACAGGGCCGAGACAAAAGTACAAGGCCTTGTCCATATCAATTGGACATTTCTTTGTGTTCGAGTAACCGAGAAGTTTTGCGAGTATGTCTCTCTCCAGTACAACTTCTCGAACTTTAAGCTTATCACTCGACATCAGTTTGAGTTTACTGTTGGCGTTGCTGAAAGAGACTATCTTTGCCCTCTTAATTGGACTAAAAAATCCCTGGCCGCTGACACATCGATCCAAGAATTCCTTCGCTCGGTCATTCCCGTTGACAACACATCGCGTAATCTGCTCCCCGATTTCAACTGTCACTGGTGCCCCTGAAGATATATTGTATAACCGTTTCTCGTCCAGCTCGCTATTGAACGGGTTAATCAGATCCTGACTAATCGACTTTAATACTTCTTGAACCTTTTTTTTTCAGAGCGCTTCATGCTACTTACCCTGCAAGATTTATGGGAATCCTCTGTCGATTTTTGAAGTCCAATTATCTCATACAACATGCTCTTAAACTTCGCCATCTGCGGCCTGTTTAGCGCCCATTTTTCATAGGCGATTTGATTCCAGGCGAATGTCTTAATCCCACCAGGCACCTTAGCATGTCTGTTGAATGTTCGATAGCCGGCTGGATCAGTTGCCACTCGACCTCCAGCCAGAGTACTACGACGAACCGATAATCCTTTCTCGTCAAGATCATGATTACCTCTTGCTGCCATTTGCTCGAGTTGACGAACATAGAATGTTCCATTTCGAGTATAGTTCACCTTATTAAGGCAAAGAACGTGGGCAAGGAAAGTTTCCATGCGTACAAACGTGCAATGAAAACGTTCTCCTTTATCGATCTGTGAAGTATGTGTTGCACTTCCATTACGTCTAAGTGGAGCATCCAGAATTTTGCTGTCAAGCCGCAGTCTCATATCCTGACCCGTTCGCGGAATTTCTCATAGACTTCAGCAAACAGTTTGATTTCAGGATCATCGGTAAGAATCTGATTATCTATCTGATAAGGATTTGAGTCTGTCATATGCTTTAAGACTTTGGGGATGGCGGTATCCTGGCAGACTTCTGTAAATCTTTGGTACAGAAGACGTTCCAACATTTCGGCAAAGTGTTCATGCACATGCCAAGCACGATTGTAATGATTCCTTTCATAATCCCACTTATACTGCCAGTTGCACACAAACCGGACTGGAAGATGATATCTTCAAAGCCACCATCCTGTAATAATTTTCCAAGCACAGCAAAATGCTCTTGCATTAGGTGAAAATCCCCCAGATGCACTATAACGTTATTGAAATGATGGGGTAATTCCAAATTGTTTGGTATACTTTCGCGGCAGCCCCGACATCTAGTGTTATATGGACTTTCCTCATATTCATCTGTTTGGCAAGCGATTTGATCTGCTTCAGGAACTCTAATATGGTGGCATAGTCGGTAATAGGGTGGTGTATTGGAGGTAAATATGTTATTACAGTCTTTTCCTCACATTCAGATGGTGTAGAGATGAGAGACTGCCATCCCCCATAAATAGGGACTATCTGCTCACTCATGTGTGGCTGGCGACTCATTTTACAGACCATAAGATTTTTCCTCGATATCTAAATGGATGATTGCGGTATTTGGAAACATGACACCATAGGCGGTGGTTCACATTTTGAGTTTATACTCCTGTGCTCCAAAACTTGAGGCATACTTGAAACGTCCAACGATCTCCGTTTCGATTTTGTTACTTGAACAGATGTCTCCGATTGTTCCTGGTAAGCAACAGCATATGTACTATGTATGGTGCCATCACCGGTAGGCGTTTCCAGGTTATAGTCAAAATTGTCTACCGAAAAGTAGGTAAGAACGATGGACGAATTAAACTTTGGTTGTAATGGTAGGAACCGTTGCTGTCGCAGATGAATCAAGGATTGTTCAACTAGAGCACTTTCCTTGATTTCGCACACCATGTCGTAGCTGACAGAATGTCCCAGCTTTGACAGCATATGCACCGGGTTTTTCTGGCCAGTAATGTTATGAATTACTAATCCGAGAAGGATATGTTTTGTACATAGGAATTTCCATTGAGACACACCATGAACGATATCTTGTGCAAGTGATTTTGCAACAAAATGCTATTTTTCACTGATTGGATGTTTGGGAGACTTAAGTACTCTGACGAAGAATGACACGATATTTCCGGAGATTCTCGCGCAGAATCGGAGAGTGACTTCTCTGATGGGAGCCATGGTAAGTCCGGCGTCTCTTCTATGAAATCGAAGGCAAGTCGTCTCATAACTTCATATGCTTTCACCATGACCGCATCATCACACAGAACCATGACATCATTGGACGAGAACGTCAGCGATTTGTGGTTTATTTTGCTCAACAGATGCGAACATAATTTTTCCACCATATGTTTGCTCGAGACATTTTTTTTAGCTTATGACGATATCGCCTTCACCAACACCCGCACCATATAACTCGTTCAGGACATTCATCGAGATGCTCCGGCTTTGACGCAGGACGTGATCATCAATGAACTTGCACACATACCCGTACTTGTCACAACCACTCAATCCATCTGGTTCGTCGCCATCATCGACATTTACTTCGTCATCCGATGAATCCTCTTTGTACAATATCCGCGTGTAATTTCTGTAACACACATCGTGCTTGTTGAACTCTCGGGCTATCAAGTCCTCTCCGCGTATTTTTGCGATCATGTATTGGTCATCGTGACAAGCTGTGGCCCGTTTAAAAGTATTTTCCGCAATATTGGTAGTAATTGCAGTTGGAAATCGTTTAACGTGATTATAGGTTATTTCGAACTTTCCACATATTCCTCACTCTTTTGGAAATAGGTTACCACACGATACAAATTGTTTTCCACGTAGAGTATAACCTTTCGATGTCGAGGATGAGTTCATTGCTCCCAAGTTCCTCGTATGCATTAACTTTTTGTAGCGTGCGACATGATACCCTTGTTTAGCAGATACATAGCCTCCGTCAGGTATTGCATCACACTGAATCGTATGATTCTTCCTGTCGCCTTGATTCTGAAGTTCTGATTTGCGTTGAATAAGCTTCTTGTAACTTTCATCATTGAGTGGAGTTAGTCTTGCTCCACAAGTATTCAATTATGGATAATGAATCACACAAGCTAGGGTGACATCAAGCTTTCTTTTCTCTGCCTTGGGCATTCTTTGCCTGCAAAATAAAATGTTAAGAACGCCATTAGTTTACAATATCACAATTCATACATATATGCATAACTTATCTAGTCGTGCAAACACATTTTAATTTCTATAATCTATATGTACCAACGAATAATATAAATACAGTTTGTTTCAACTATTTACCTGCATCAATATATCCATTAAATATACTTCACATAAGCAAGTATGTAACTTGGAGAGCACTTGATCAGCGAACTTTACTATATATTGTTTTTATAAAAAATTTGTCATCGTGGCTTTCCGTACATTTCTGGAAAATTTTAGCGTGAGGTTGGCATATATACAGTTCATTTATAAATATTTTTTTTATGCCAGCTTTCTGATTAATACATGGGTCATGTTGTGGATTTTATTGGGGATTTACCTTCGAGCATGATGGTCACATATTTACGTACCTGATATTGAACAGTGAAAGGCGGGAACAGTTGTCAAATCTGCGTATTCTTCATCTGGTTGTAAATTCGTGTTCGATAAACATTTATCACGTGACCGTTTAACATACGAAAGGTTAACGTGATAAAGATTCTTACATTTGTCGCAGATAAAGGAGCGATTTCTCTGTGAGGAAAGGGTTTAACTTTAGTTTAATCTTAATCAGAAGAGCTGGATGGGACATCATAGCATGGCAATAACATTTTAGTCACACATTTCTCGTCCCAACAGTGATGTCATTTTGGTGACTGCCTAACAGAGGGGTTTGTAACTCGCTCCGCCGCCCCTCGCACTGCCCGTATGCGCCGCGCGTCTCTATGTACACAACTGCTCTACGCTATGGTAGTATACAAGAAACTCTTGAATACTGCCATAACTTAAAGCAGGCGCGTATATAGAGACGGCGCATTTATAAAGCAGGGGTTGGGGGGCATGCAGCGGAGTGCGTTACAAGTCCATGTGCTGTGTAACATGCATATGACGCCGCCTTGGTCTACTATTTTGTCAAATGCAAATGCTACAATGATTGAAAGACGGTAGTTTGTCTGAATCGTCGCGAAAATGATGGGCGAAACGAAATTCGAACGAGCATGAAGTCACGCATACGTTGAACTTGGCGTTGTTTTTCATTTCATTTCATGCAGCACTCAAGTATAAACTATCGTGTGACAAAACAATCGTTGATCATTTCTCTTTCTGATGTTTTATAACGAAAAATTAAAATTGGTCATTTTCGAAAAATGACCAAAAATCGAGGTATCCAAAAAACGCGTCCTACGTCTCTGCGAAAACCGGATCGTGAAACTACAGTTATCGGCCTACAAGAAATATAAGTGCCATAAATTCCCTCTCCGGATGACACCTTGCCTCAGCTGACACCTTGACTAATATAATTCAACAAAAACAACATGTTCACAGTTTATTACACCGGATGAGTTGATAATACAATGTTTGGAGCTTCCTCTTTCAAATAGTATATAATATGGCATATATTTTATATATGTGATCTGTGTATATAATATGGCATATATTTTATATATGTGATCTGGGTATATAATATGGCATATAGTTTATATATGTGATCTGATGGTTCGAAAATTAAGTGGGCCTTTAAAGGAAGATAATCTGAAATATAGATAATATTGAATGTCAAAAGGAGATAACCCATAACTCATAATTATATATAGATACTGTTCAATGTCAAAGGGAGATAACTCATACATGATAATTAAATATAGATAATATTGAATGTCAAAAGGAGATAACCCATAACTTATAATTATAAATAGATAATATTGAATGTCAAAGGGAGATAACCGATACCTCATAATTAAATATAGATAATATTGAATGTCAAAAGGAGATAACTCATAACTCATAATTAAATATAGATAATATTGAATGTCAAAAGGAGATAACTCATAATTAAATATATATACTGTTGAATGTCAAAGGGAGATAAAAGGGAGATAATTAATATCTCATAATTAAATATATATACTGTTGAATATCAAACGGAGATAACTCATACCTCATAATTAAATATAAATACTGTTGAATGTCAAACGGAGATAAAAGGCGATAAAAGGGAGATAATTAATATTTCATAATTAAATATAGATACTGTTGAATGTCAAAGGGAGATAACTCATACCTCATAATTAAATATATATACTGTTGTATGTCAAAGGGAGATAAAAGGCAGATAATTTATATCTCATAATTAAATATAGATACTGTTGAATATCAAAGGGAGATAACTCATACCTCATAATTAAATATAAATACTGTTGAATGTCAAAGGGATATAAAAGGGAGATAATTAATATCTCATAATTAAATATATATACTGTTGAATATCAAACGGAGATAACTCATACCTCATAATTAAATATAAATACTGTTGAATGTCAAACGGAGATAAAAAGGCGATAAAAGGGAGATAATTAATATTTCATAATTAAATATAGATACTGTTGAATGTCAAAGGGAGATAACTCATACCTCATAATTAAATATATATACTGTTGTATGTCAAAGGGAGATAAAGGGCAGATAATTTATATCTCATAATTAAATATAGATACTATTGAATGTCAAAGGGAGATAAAAGGGAGATAATCCATAACTCATGTAAAACACAACTGTTGGAATATCTGTCACACGTTACATCAGAACTCGACAGAGGCGAACCGGTAGATGTGATATACCTAGACTTCCAAAAGGCGTTTGATACTGTGCCACACGAGAGGTTGATTCACAAACTGAGAGCATATGGTATACAAGGCAGTTTGATAACATGGATTCGAGACTTTCTAAGTAATAGAATACAGCGTGTTAAAGTAAACAGTGAGTGTTCAGAATGGATGAGTGTTACGAGCGGAGTTCCACAGGGTAGTATATTGGGTCCTATTCTATTCATAATATTCACCAATGACTTAACAGATAGTGTTAAAGGGATATGCCATATATTTGCTGACGACACTAAACTGGTAGGCAACCCTAATACAAGTAACATCCAAAACAATATTGATGATGTGTGCCAATGGTCAACAAATTGGCAACTTAAATTCAATTCCTCAAAAATTTACGTGCTGCACTTTGGATTCAACAACCCTCGGCATCAATACAACATGACAGATTCGACAGAAAGGCCACCAATTCTAGTGAGCGGGTATGAAAAAGATCTGGGAGTGACTATTGATACGCAACTAAAGTTTGATTGCCATATTAACAGTGTGTAGTCGCGCATATAGAACTCTGGGCATAATCAGGAGAACTTTCGCCAGTTTAGAACCAGATACATTTAGCTACTTGTACGGGTCTATGGTGAGACCAATACTAGAATATTGTAATACGGCTTGGAACCCTCATCACAAGAACAGAAGCATAACCTTTGAACGGGTGCAGAGGCGAGCAACAAAAATGGTGCCGAAATTTCGAAAATTAAGTTATAGAGACAGAATGATAAACCTTGGTTTGATGTCTTTGAAATATCGCCGATTCAGAGGTGATATGATAGAGACATACAAATACCAGAATGAGTTATACAACGTGGACGAGAGTAAACTGTTCAAGCGAGCAGAGTACACCCGAACAAGAGGTAACACTATGAAATTGGCATATTCGAGATCGTCGAAGGATATCGGGATGTTCTTCTGCAACCGAATTGTTTCCAGCTGGAATGCCATGCCTGATTATATTGTACAATCGCAAACGCTAGAAGAATTCAAAACTCTATTGGACAATCACTTCCGCCCAATACGGTACGAATATGATACAGAAGGGATGGATTGCCATGCAGTAAAATAACTTTTGATATAATCCGGAACTAAGAGTCATTCGACTCGTTCTGTGTATCGTGATGTTATGTTATAACTTATAATTAAATATAGATACTGTTGAATGTCAAATGGAGATAACTCATCCCTCAGAATTAAATATAGATACTGTTGGATATCAAAAGGAGATAATTCATAACTCAGATTTAATTATATATACTGTTGAATGTCAAAGGGAGATAAAAGGCAGATAAAGGGCAGATAATTAATATCCCATATAGACACTGTTGAATGTCAAGGGAGATAAGTCATAATTAAATATATACACTGTTGAATATCAAAGGGAGATAATTCATAACTCATAATTAAGTATATGTAATGTTGGTTGTCAAAAAGGAGATAATTCATAACTCATAATTAAATATTGGTACTGTTAAATGTCAAAGGGAGATAATTCATCAATCATAATTAAATATAGATACTGTTGGTTGTCAAAGGGAGATAACTCATACCACCTTCAATAATAAACAGCAACAGTATTAAATCAATCTTTAGTTGAATCCTTGTGAAAATCACAAAACAGAAATATAATGCTGTGATATGGTAAAACAAAAATATAATCAAATTTGATTTTTGAGACAATGCAAATTTGTTGAGATTGGGTGGGATACGAACCCCGGCCCGACGGCGAGCGCGCCTTGCGACTCAAAGTCCGACGTCAATACCACACGGCCACCGAAGCAACCCCAAAAAAGGAAGCTCGAATGGCCGCTGTATTCCGACGTCGCCCTTAGGGCCGGGGTTCGTATCCCACCCAATCTCAAAAAATTTGCATTGTCTCAAAAATCAAATTTGCTTCTAAAAATAGGCGCCTGGTGTGTTGTATAGTCCCAAGCATGTTCTAAGAGCAATGCTCGCCATGTTTCGGAGGCATACAATATATAACATTTCTGCTGTGCCATACCTCCTATATACAAAAATATAATGTTGTGATAATTATGTTAAAACAGATATATAATGCTGTGATATTGTAAAACAGAAATAAAATGCTCTGATATGGTAAAACATATTAATATGATGCTGCGATAATTAAGGTAAAACAGATATATATTGCTGTGATATGGTAAAACAGATATATAATGCTCAGTCTTTGTAAACATACACTCAAATTCATAATGATACTGAGTCTATTGCACTCCCATCAACTTTTCATTTCTGTACGGTTGCGGGCTTCCCACAAATTACGTCACACCGCGCTAAATATAAATGTAAAATTAGTCGTGATTGACAGGTGTAAACATAGTCACGTGCCAGTGCCGTCATGGCCGCTTCAACCCATGTGAAGCCGATTCTCAGAATCGGAATTAATAGTTGTTTGGTTTGTGACTTTTCGTTTGGCGATAGTTTGACCGACAATAAAGGTAAACAGCATCCAGGTTCCAAAATAAAATGTATTTTAAAGACAGATCTGCTTGAAATTATAAAAAATGTCCATTTATGTGGATTTCTTGGACTTAGAACAAATTATTTCTCTCTTCCGGTATAACACGACGTCATGAATACTATTTTTAACAACCTTTAGCCACACCTTTGGAATTTCCACACCAAGAGCACGTGACATGTTAATATTTGTTTATTGGCGCACACATTTCTTAGAGTAAGTTTTGATTGGCGGTAAATACAAGGAATCCCGGGTTTGGGAAATGAAAACTGAACGAAAGGTACACAGACCCACTATTTTTTAGCTCAACTTTACTTTGTAAAGTTGGAGCTATTGTCATGGCTTTGTCGTCCGTCGTCCGTGTGTACGTGTGTATGTGATGCGTCAACAATACAGGCTACATGTCGTACCTTTGATCGGATCATTATGAAATTCGTCATAGCTGTTGACATCAACATTTAGATCGGAATGATTCATTTTGGGGTCATTCGGAATAAAAACATGGCCGCCAGTGGCCATCTTGGATTTCAAAATTCAGGCCGTACTGTTCGTCTGATCGTCATGGAATTTGTCATGGATGTTAATATTGATATGTAGATGGGAACGAGTAATTTTGGGGTCATTCGGCCAAAAAACATGGCCGCCAGCAGCCATCTTGGATTTTACTCTTTGCATGACTAAATCCTTTAGCACGGGCTACAGGCCGTACTGTTCGTCTGATCGTCATGAAATTTGTCATGGATGTTAATATTGACATGTAGATGGGAACGAGTCATTTTTGGGTCATTCGGGCACAAAACATGGCCGCCAACAGCCATCTTGGATTTTACTCTTTGTATGACTAAATCATTATTTTAGCACGGTCTACAGGTCTTACCTTTTGTCTGATCATCATGAAATTTGTCATGGCTGTTGAAATTGGAATGTAGATGGGAACGAGTCATTTTGGGGTCATTCGGACAAATAACATGGCCGCCAGCGGCCATCTTTGTTTTCAAATTCAACCCATTAGCACGGGCCATAGGTCGTATTGTTCGTCTGATCATCATGAAATTTGTCATGTATGTTAATATTAACATGTAGATGGGAACGAGTAATTTTGGGTTTATTCGGCCCAAAAACATGGCCGCCAGCAGCCATCTTGGATTTTACTCTTTGTATGACTAAATCCTTTAGCACGGGCTACAGGTCGTACCTTTAGTCTGATCATCATAAAATTTGTCATGGACGTTAACAATGACATGTAGATGGGAACACTTACACTTACACTTACACTTCTTCTTCTTTGCACTCACGTATGAGCAACCTCCATTCGGAGTGTAACCATCATCCCCATAATTGTCGCGTACCGGTATGGAATACAAAATTTGTACAGGTAGGTTAAGGTACTGCGAATGTGTGATTGAGTGCTTTTATTCGCCCTTTCTTCCCCTCCTTCAGTTTCTTCGCCAACTCGAGCATAATCTTCAGTCTTGTGCAGTGTAGTAGGTAACAGTATCTGTTTGCGGCTATGTTTATTTAATCTGGAGTTTGATGTGTTGTTTGAAATTATATTTGTGACATCTAGGATGCTTTGCATTTTTTCTTTTTCCTCCATATCGTTAAAGTTCTTGAAGTTCAGTTGGTTATATTCTTTTGTGAAATGATTTAGCACTCTCTCCCGTGTATCCTGCAAGGCTCCGCACCGCAGCATGAAGTGGGTCCTGTCCTCTGTTTCAATACAGCACATTCTACATCTCCCGTCAGAATTCTTTTTATAGTCAGCTCCTTCTAGCGTGTATGTATTTGTTAGAAGTTTAAGTCTTACTGCCAGCATAGCGGCTGCCCTTTCTGGGTTGATGCCTGTCTCCAGGATAGGGTGAGTTTTTCCGACTTGAAAGTTGATGTTGATAAAGCTGAGATTTTTATATGTTATAGCCTGGTTGATGATGAGATTTCTCCAATGACGATTGATCGCTTGCTTCACCATTTCTTTCCATTGTTGTCTTGAGTAAGGTTGTTTAAGTAGGTCCACAGCAGATGGTAGATCGTATTTAATTAGGAGCATTTTGGATTTAATGAACCAACTGTGACTTTCTTTGTCCTTTACCGTGATTTGACGTTCTGCTAGCCTTCTCTCGATGGATTTTTCAGATTGAGTACAGATGTTATAGTAGAAGCATAATGTTTTTATGTTGATCTGCATGTGCTTCGACTGGCAGCAGTCCAGTTAGGATGTAGATCACTGGGTCAGCAACGTTCACGGGAAGAGATAGTATTCGTTTGAGAAGCTTCTTTTGGAACATCTCCAGATCAATCAGATTTCTTCCATATGGTAAAAGGATTTCGCAGCCATAAGTCAGTACTGGGATAATATACGTGCGGTAAAGATGGGTACAGCTAACAGGGTCCAAGCCATTCATTCCATGCATTCCCACTGGCATCAGACTGTATGTGGATCTTCGTGCTTTCTTGATGTTGGATTCTTTTGACTTCTTGGCTGATAGGTCCATGCTGTTCGAGCGTATTATACCAATGTGTGGGGTATTGTTTTCAGCAGGCATATCATCACCATGCATCTTCCATGTTAAAGTGGTCTTCTTTCGGTTAACATAGTAGTTTGGATGGATTTCCACGGTGACGCTCTTTTGCGGCTGTAGTTTGTATCTGTGTAGCCTGCTATAGTGATGAGCATAGTTAATAAGAATTTGTACTCTGCCGGATTAGGACTAAATACTGCGATGTCGTCCGCGCATGTCGTAGCGTTGACTCTGTTTCCAATCTTCGGACCGACATCTGCCTTCAGGAATACATCCAGTAGGTCTTCCATATAGATCTTGTACAGGTCGGCGCTCAGTATTTCACCTTGTCTCACTCCGTGTTCGATGGTAAAATCGTCAGACATCTTTCCGCCCCATTTCACAACTGATGTACATCCGTTATGTAGGTCGTCGATCAGCTTCCATACTTCATTCTTGATATTAAACTGTGCCACTTTCCGCATGAGCATCTGGTGGCTAACTACATCGAACGCCCATTTTGCATCTAAGAATGCAACATACAGTGGTTGATGGAGATCACGACTTTCTCTGATAGTCTCTTCAAGCAGTAAAGCACTGTTGAGCGGCGAAGAACCAGCTGTGAATCCTCTCTGGATAGGCGACTGCAATGGTAAGGCAGCATCTCTCAGATCAATACGCAGGACGTGTTCAAGAATCTTTAGCAAGACAGATAATATGGTGATTCCCCTGTAGTTACCAGAGCTGCATTTATCGCCTTTCTGTTTGTAGATTGGTGTTACCATCCCAGTTTTCAGCTCATCTGGAATATGTTGGGTACGAAGAATTTCATTGATGATATTTGTAATTTCTTGTAGGGTTGTCTCAGAAGCATAAGCTAGGTGTTCTGTTTTAAGACCGTCTAGGTCTGCAGCTTTACCTTTCTTCATGCAGCTTATTATCTTCTTCAGTTGTTCGCAGTTGATTTTTGTGGTGGATTCAGAAGAATACATAGATTCTTTGAGGATGTTGTAGTCTTCGTTACATAACTTATGAAAGTTGTGGATGTATTCGCTATCTTTGGATTTTGCGAGTTCGCTGAAGTGAAGATTCCAACCGTTAATAACTTCAGAATCGCTGAAGATCTTTCCGTCGACATGGAGATCAGAGATGAATTGTTGTGATTTCCCTCTTTGTCGCTTAATCATCTTGTACATCATACTTCTGTCTTTTTCACCAGCATTAAGTATCTTCTCTCGCAGGTCACGATTTTCTTGACATATGGCTTTATTGACTTCGTGTCGATAACATTTCCTGGCATCTTTCTTAAGCTGACTTAAGTGGCCCTCGTTTGGTTTCCCGTAGTCTCTCCATCGCTTTGAAATCGAACGGTACTCATGTAATTTTTCAGAGATCATGTCGTTCCATACAGCTAATTTTGGGTTGTTCTTTCTTTTGCCCTTTTTCTTTGGAGCTGATTCTTCAGCAGTAGTGACCATGATATTAATTACTTCTTTGATGTTGTCGCCAGATTGTTCTGTAAGTAAGGAGCTGCCGTTTTTGAATTTCCGGAGTCCCTCATCAAGCCGTCCTTGATATTTTGTCAGATCCACCTTCTCCCATCTGATTCTTGGTGTAGATTTTTGGTTGGGGTCTCTATTACTGAATCGGATTGTAACATGTGGTTGATTGTTAGACATTTTGGTAGATGATCAGAGGTATTCGCTTCCATCTCGACTATCTCAGTTGCGAGCCTTTTTGTGTTTCTCGGGTACATGATGAAATCGATTTCCGACACACGTATACCCTTAACATTCATGACTGTGTAGCCGTTAGTATTTGTTGTTAGATTAGCGTCCGCCATGAAGCTCCGTAGGGCTATCGCACGATCTGAATTGTTAGCGATGTTCACGTCTTCATTCAGGTCGCCTCCGATATATATCTTGTGAGTATCAGCATACTTGTAGTATATCTCACGCAGTTGGTCTAACAGCTCTTCATACTCTCTGGGCTGTGCGTTTGATCTTGTCGGCATATATACGTTGATGATTAGAAGTGGTTCAGTTATTTTTAATTCGATGCATTGGATACGAGTACCGCCGTCTGACACCGCTCTCACATGCTTGTCCAAAGATCGTTTCCATAGGCATGCTACACCGCCGTATCCCCTAGGTAGTTTTATCTGAAGAAGAGGATCTTGAGTATCTACAGCTTTTCCGATTCCGGTCATTTCTGCGTTGATTTCATTAAGAAGGTTTAATTCAAAGTCGAACAACCAGTGTTCTTGGATTAAGAATGTGTCAAAGGTTTGCAGCAGATCCTTGAAGGTTTGAGCACATGATTTGATGTTTTTACAATTGTAGGTTAAAAGACATAATTTAGAATGTACGGTTGATTCGGATGATTCAGTAGATGTTATCTTCTACCGCGGTGAGTCTGGCCTCGGTACAAAAAACGATGCTGATTATATCCTTCGTCTTGGGTCCTCGCATTATAGTCGTCGTTTCTGTGTTGGGAAGAGCAGTATCTTGATTTGAGGTAAGTTGAGAACGATGGTTTTCGTATTGCTGTCTATTCGATGAAGCTGTCTCCTTATTAGTCGAGTTGTTGTGCCGAGGGTGTACATAATGAACAGCGCTCAGTTGAGAATGAGGCATTACATTGTGACGTCGTTCTGTATACTCCGGGTCAGCGTTGACATGAGGATGTAATTGCGTATGATGGTTTAGGTTGGCATTTTGTGCTTGGAAGCTGTGTGAAGCTCCGATTACATCCGGTGCTGATGGTTTATTTGCTGCATGGATATGAGTACTTGGCGAGTTTGTTTTCGTGTTTGCAGTTTCTGTAGCAGGATGTTTAGATGTTGTAATGTACAGATTCCATTTTATCAAGCTGGTTATTGATTTGTTTCATTACAATGTTTGTCACACGATGTTGTAATTGATGTATCCTTCTGAAATTGTTGATATAGGAGGATTCATAGGAGGATTCATAGCAGGTTGTTGTTGGGTGTTCACATGAGTAATTTGTTTTCTGGTAGAATGAGTAGTTGTTTCTTTAGCAGATCATTGCTTTTCTCTAGCTCGTTGATCTTCATTTCTAGCTTCTGTATGTACGATTTAAACCAGATTCTCTCCTCATCAAAATCCTTTATGATACGCTCTTTCAGTTTAATATCTTCCTCTCTTTTGCGCACTTTGGTCTCTTATGACACGAGTTACGCCCAGGATCTGTGGCGGGAATCTGTGGTGTATTTTACTCGATTTACCTAACAAATCAATACATGATGCTATATACATCGGAAAGAGAGACATCTTATGGTCATAATGGTGTATAATAATCTAACTTTAATGTTAAATTACACATAGAATATACCGGTTGATTGCCACAAACATCGCGTTTTTCTTTGTTTGTTTACGTTTTAACTGAAAGCCGAAGTGGTCCGAATCACTTCGGCATAATCCGGAGTTTGTTTTGGGTATACTAGTTTCCGTTTCTATATATAGCGCGGGGTTTTCCGAACAAAATGGCGAAAGCCGATCGCCCCAAAGTCCAGTTTCCTATGTGCTTTGAGAACAATTCCCGCACTAAAAACTTAATGACATAATGGAGGATCAGAACGGTAGTTTTGTTGACAATTTTCGCAAGCAACTTGTCAAAATTGGAGCAAATTAGAACTCTTGTGTCTGACTTGCCATGTGTGTGAGTTTCGTCCATGTGCACTTTGACTTTTGTGTTGATAAAATAATCGGAGAACCGAATCACACAGTTTCGAAATATAGTTCTTCCGTTTTAGTGGGACTTTTCAAACGTACGGTTCAAAATTTATACAAATTTTGTTTGATTTTTTGTGTGCTTAACAAGAGCAGTATATTGCTCTGTTCGCTTAGTATATATCTTAATTTCGCGGAAGTCCACCAAATGTTGGTGAAATGTAGCGCCATATTTATTCTAATGCTCGTTGTGTTTACACTGTTGTAAACTTTGAGAGCGTTGTATGATTCCCGTAATTTATTTAATGTATTACATTTATATCTTCAATGTTTACTTAATCTATTTATTTTTTATTTATTGACACACATAATTACGATTACAATGGAGAATTCATCGTAATTTGCGTGGTTAGTCGAAAATCTACGGAATATTTACAACGGAAAATGCCGAACGCAGGTCGTGAGGTCAACTGAGTTCGCATACTTTTAAAAATTTGTAAACAGTGCGGTAATTGTCTCTTTTCACATTAAATTACCGCTTTCAATTCACAACTGATGTGGGTTTCAGATCAAATAGCATGTCTTCTTCGGAAAATATCCGTTTATTGTCGCAATTGTGATATTTTATTTCATATAATTGTGGTTTTATTTGAGCGGGTCATTAACGCTTAACTCGTGTCATAAGAGACCATACGGGAGGATCTCGGACTAAATACCAGCATCTCCATCCCGATATCTTAGCTGGTTTTAGTACGAGAAGACCTGGACTAGATTAATAGTAGATAGCTGAAAATAAAGTGTTATAGTTGTAATTATAAAAGCCATCAACGTCGTTTTTCGGTTGATCTATGAGCGTATAGACCGATCAGTAGACGAATAACATACTTAGTATAATCCGCTTGGCGGAATTATTACGCCACACAGTGGTGTAAGCTGGTGTAGAGTTTTTCATATTCTGCGGTCGATCGATAATCCACTGGGCGATTGTATTATGGTTATTTCGTACTTGAGTAAACCGTACCGATAGAGTCACGGTAGTACGACAAAGATTAGCACATGTGTTTACGTCACCGGTGTAATTGTGGGGACATGTTTCTATTATGAAGGTTCGCTATCCCGAATGTCCGCTATTCCGAAGGTTCTCTATTCCGAAGGTTTTTGTTATTTTTAGGTTAATTCTATATTCTAAAGTATTGAAACTAATTTGAGAGGGTGCATTATCACAAAGATTCTTTTTATGGAGTGTGCGCTCACATCCGAACTGATCCTGTGCGCATACCGATAGATACAGGAGGAAATAACTTAGAACATTAAATGTGATTTTGTTTTGTTTTCGCGGGTTTTCTTGATATTTAATGTCATTACGTGGGCCCATACCTTTGAATTCTTGGCATATAATATGAATGTTGTGGTATATATGGACCCTCCCGCATTGGGACATGACACAGGTACAGTTGACTTAAGTGATATTCTGTGTGGGCTCCAATTTGGAGTTCAATATTTAAGGGCCAAATTTAGAATTTTATGGGCCCATACCTTTGAACTCTGGGCAGATAATATCAATATTGGGGGGCATGTCTCTATTCCGAAGGTTCACTATCCCGAAGGTCCACTATTCCGAAATTTCTCTGAATGTTCGCTATTCCGAACGTTCGTTATTCCGAAGGTTCTGTATTCCGAAGGTTTTTGTTATTTTAAGGTTAATTCTATATTCTAAAGTATTGAGAGGGCTCATTATCACGAAGATTCTTTTTATGAAGGAAA
Organism: Siphonodentalium dalli; assembly: GCA_032622095.1. Lineage (NCBI taxonomy): Eukaryota > Metazoa > Mollusca > Scaphopoda > Gadilida > Siphonodentaliidae > Siphonodentalium > Siphonodentalium dalli. Next base: position 1,881,766 of record CP136069.1, read on the forward strand.
TAACTTAAAACATTAAATGTGAATTTGTATTGTTTTCGCGGGTTTTCTTGAGTTTAATGTCATTACGTATGACCTTATTTCTCATTACATATTCACGCCAAGCAGCCCACACAATTGCTATGTTTCCATAGCCATTACGTGTGACCTAATATCTCAATAATCTGAGGCAAGAGTACGCCTGCTAAAGGCGAATTATAACAGTGGGGCTATAACGCTCAATGAATACTGGAGGCTATAACAAACTGCCCAGCAGAATATCGCTGAATAGACGAGTATGAGATGAGCCTAACTGCAATTGTGACTTTGTTTAAAGGCCCACTTAATTTTCGAGTCATTCATTTTTTTATAGTATATACGGTTTTAATAACAATTTATGCCACAAAATTTGAATAAAATACTATAATTCATCACCATTTGAAACGCAGAATACTTCTATCTCCTAGTTTGAAACACCTTTAAAATACCGCGACAAGTCGTGCGTCGTATATCTAGCAATTAGCAACTAACATGTCCTCTTCGGCGTTCCATAGATTTCAACGTAATTTGATACTTATGGGTATAAATCGTGTCCGGGAAGTGTTTTGGACGAGTCAAATCGTGACCCCGACATGACCTTGACCTTTAAAACTGTCAATGCAAGGTCAATTTGGGTAAAACGGACACATTTCGGCGAAATTTGATACCTAGGGATACTTTTGTCCGGGGAGTGTTTTGAACGGGTCAAATCGTAACCTCGGCGTGTCCTTGACCTTCAATGTGGTCAATCAAAGGTCAAATCGGGTAAAACGGATGGATTTCGACGAAATTTGATAACTATGGGTACTTTTGTCGGGGGAGTGTTTTGGACGGGGTCAAATCATGACTCCGACCTTACATTGACCTTCAAAATTGTTACTTAAGGGTTAAGTGGGGTAAAACGGACGGATTTCGACGAAATTTGATACCTAGGGGTACTTTTCTCCGGGTAGTGTGTTTTGGACGGGTCAAATCATGACCCTGACCTGACCTTGACTTTCGAAATAGTCAATTGAAGGTCAAATCGCGCCTTTCGCTGGAAATCAGATGGGAAACAGCCCGGACGAAGTCGGGCCCATCAGCTTGTGTAATAAAGAAGACAGTTTGAAGAAAGTAATGTATAACACGAGAAACGGGAAAACTTGAAATATGGAAGTATGCAAATTTCCCACATAAAATTTGAAAGCTAGTTTATAGAATAATTGTATTATAATTTATATTTATGGCTAATAATATGATATCGGTGGCGTTACCATTTCTGACTATGGTTTTCTTGTACAGTATGTTATTCGTCTACTGATCGGTCGATACGCTCATAGATCAACCGAAAAACGACGCTGATGACATATAACGCTGTGGTGTGGTAAAACAGAAATATAATGCTCTGATATGGTACACATATTAATATAATGATGTGGTGTGGTAAAACAGAAATATAATGCTGTGGTATGATAAAACAGATATATAATTATTTGATATTGCACATTCACTGGTTTATCTCTTAAAATATATTCACTTTGGTTGAGAACATGGACATTCTTTCGAAAACCAGAAAGTGTTTTCATTATGAATGAAGTGACCAAATTTGTTTTAATATATTCTTTTCTCCTCAAAATAAATTCATAGGTTTCTGGATTGAGATTAAATTCTGGAAGATTTAGTATCTGAACAAATTGCCATGACCCACAATGTTGATATTACCACCTCTGTGCCACATGAACTCAGACTGCTCTCATACGTGTGTTTCGATTGTTTGTAACTGAGACTTTTCTTATGTGTTTATATTCAGTATTTATAACTGAAACTTCTGGAATACATGTGAATATTGAGTGTTTATTATTGAAACTTCTGGCATACGTTTATATATCAAGTGTTTGTAACTGAGACTTCTCGTATATTCATGTGTACCGATTGTTTGTGACATATTTCTTATTGAGATGTTCTGCTGTCTTCTCAAGCTTGCAGAGGAATTGCTGGATACTCACAGCATACGCTGGACGGAGGTGTATACTGTCTTCGATACGTCGCAACACACAGGAGCTGGAATGACGCCCGAGATCACTGCGCTTCAGACGGAGCTCATCTTATCACTATACGGAGCCGTCAGATGTTAGATGACCTGGTCAGTTTACTCGATACATGGGGCCATCGTAGAACAAGTAAGTATACCCATCTTATTACTATACGGGGCCGTCAGATGTTAGATGACCTGGTCAGTTTATTCGGGACATGGGGCCTTCCTAGAGGACGTAAGTATACCCATCTTATCACTATACGGAGCCGTCAGATGTTAGATGGCCTGGGCAGATTATTCGGGAGGACATGGGGCCTTCCTAGAGCAAGTAAGTATACCCATCTTATCACTATACAGAGCCGTCAGATGTTAGATGACCTGGACCGTTTACTCGAGAGGACATGGGGCCTTCCTAGAGCAAGTAAGTATACCCATCTTATCACTATACGGAGCCGTCAGATGTTTGATGACCTGGTCAGTTTACTCGATACATGGGGCCATCGTAGAGCAAGTAAGTATACCCATCTTATTACTATACGGGGCCGTCAGATGTTAGATGACCTGGTCAGTTTATTCGGGACATGGGGCCTTCCTAGAGGACGTAAGTATACCCATCTTATCACTATACGGAGCCGTCAGATGTTAGATGACCTGGTCAGTTTATTCGGGACATGGGGCCTTCCTAGAGGACGTAAGTATACCCATCTTATCACTATACGGAGCCGTCAGATGTTAGATGGCCTGGGCAGTTTATTCGGGAGGACATGGGGCCTTCCTAGAGCAAGTAAGTATACGCATCTTATCACTATACGGAGCCGTCAGATGTTAGATGACCTGGACCGTTTACTCGATAGGACATGGGGCCTTCCTAGAGCAAGTAAGTATACCCATCTTATCACTATACGGAGCCGTCAGATGTTTGATGACCTGGTCAGTTTACTCGATACATGGGGCCATCGTAGAGCAAGTAAGTATACCCATCTTATTACTATACGGGGCCGTCAGATGTTAGATGACCTGCACAGTTTACTCGATACATGGGGCCATCCTAGAGGACGTAAGTATACCCATCTTATTACTATACGGAGCCGTCAGATGTTTGATGACCTGCACAGTTTACTCGATACATGGGGCCATCCTAGTGGACGTAAGTATACCCATCTTATTACTATACGGGGCCGTCAGATGTTAAATGGCCTGGACAGTTTACTCGAGACATGGAACCATAATAGAATATGTAAGTAAATGCATCTTATCACATAATATAGAACCATGAACGGGAGCGTAAGAACCGAAACCTAATAATGAAACGTACTGTATGTGAAGTTCGTTAATATACCAGAGACGCTCGCCTGATGACTGCAATTGCTGGCTGTATTATTTTATGATTCCCAACATTTTAAATACCTATTTTCGGCTTGGTCTTATTAAACATTTTCCAAAGTATATAATTTACGCCTCCTAATGTTATCAAGCTATGCAGACAATCAAACATAAAAAATATTATTGTGTAGACTTTACTGTAGCAGTATAATGTTTGCAAACTATACTAAAAAACACTTATAAAGAGCGTTCCATTTGCATATGCATTTTATATACACTTATCTCTATGCAATTCATATTATATTTGGGTCATTTTTTCAGTTTAATCCCTTCATACACTGCTAATGAAATTCGGGGTCCAGCCCTTTATATGTAACAGTCCTCAATTCATAATGTTGTTACCCCTTATTAATTGTAAGTGCATTACAATTCGTACAATTATGTACGATATGAACATAGCTGTGTTACACCACTAAATGTATCATCTGGCAGTAGAGCCAATGCATAAGCATACACTTTTGTTTACAATTAAGAATTTTTCCCGGTAGTACAATCAGGAAAGTCTATGTGTAAGTTTTTATAATAATTCGTGTATAGTATCATTTTTGTGTATATTGCTTGGTGTGTGGCCCTCGTGATATTTCTATGATTTAAACTTGCTGAACGGTTTGACTGGTTCGCTGCCGTTCTATGCTTATTATATATTTATTTTGACATTCAAAATTGTCCGTGTGGTGCTTCGGAATGTGTACCTAGGGTTATTACGCACCTTTGTCCATGTTACCGAAGACACGTTTACCCCTGTACTCTACGGTGTTCCCAGCCTCCCTGGATCTCTATATTGTTACAACATAATATAGAACCATGATCGATATTGTAAGTATACCCATCTTATCACTATACGGAGCCGTCAGATGTTAAATGACCTGGACAGTTTACTCGAGACATGGAACCATAATATAATATGTAAGTATACCCATCTTATTACTATACGGGGCCGTTAGATGTTAAATGGCCTGGACAGTTTACTCGAGACATGGAACCATAATAGAATATGTAAGTATACGCATCTTATCACTATACGGAGCCCGGGAGCCGTCATATGTTAAATGACCTGTACAGTTTACTCGAGACATGGAACCATAATAGAATATGTAAGTATACCCATCGTATCACTATACGGAGCCGTCAGATGTTAAATGGCCTGGACAGTTTACTCGAGACATGGAACCATAATAGAATATGTAAGTATACGCATCTTATCACTATACGGAGCCGTCAGATGTTAATTGACCTGGACAGTTTACTCTCGACATGGAACCATAATAGAGGATGTAAGTATGCGAATCTTATCACTATACGGAGCCGTCAGATGTTAGATGACCTGTACAGTTTTCTCGTGACATGGAACCATAATAGAATATGTAAGTATACGCATCTTATCACTATACGGAGCCGTCATATGTTAAATGACCTGGACAGTTTACTCGTGACATGGAACCATAATAGAATATGTAAGTATACCCATCTTATCACTATACGGAGCCGTCAGATGTTAAATGACCTGGACAGTTTACTCGTGACATGGAACCATAATAGAATATGTAAGTATACGCATCTTATCACTATACGGAGCCGTCATATGTTAAATGACCTGTACAGTTTACTCGTGACATGGAACCATAATAGAATATGTAAGTATACGCATCTTATCACTATACGGAGCCGTCATATGTTAAATGACCTGTACAGTTTACTCTCGACATGGAACCATAATAGAATATGTAAGTATACCCATCTTATTACTATACGGGGCCGTCAGATGTTAAATGACCTGTACGGTTTACTCGAGACATGGAACCATAATAGAGGATGTAAGTATACGCATCTTATCACTATACGGAGCCGTCATATGTTAAATGACCTGTACAGTTTACTCGAGACATGGAACCATAATAGAATATGTAAGTATACGCATCTTATCACTATACGGAGCCGTCATATGTTAAATGACCTGTACAGTTTACTCTCGACATGGAACCATAATAGAATATGTAAGTATACGCATCTTATCACTATACGGAGCCGTCATATGTTAAATGGCCTGGACAGTTTACTCGAGACATGGAACCATAATAGAATATGTAAGTATACGCATCTTATCACTATACGGAGCCGTCAGATGTTAAATGGCCTGGACAGTTTACTCGAGACATGGAACCATAATAGAATATGTAAGTATACCCATCGTATCACTATACGGAGCCGTCATATGTTAAATGACCTGTACAGTTTACTCGAGACATGGAACCATAATAGAATATGTAAGTATACGCATCTTATCACTATACGGAGCCGTCATATGTTAAATGACCTGTACAGTTTACCCGAGACATGGAACCATAATAGAATATGTAAGTATACGCATCTTATCACTATACGGAGCCGTCATATGTTAAATGACCTGTACAGTTTACTCGAGACATGGAACCATAATAGAATATGTAAGTATACGCATCTTATCACTATACAGAGCCGTCAGATGTTAATTGACCTGGACAGTTTACTCTCGACATGGAACCATAATAGAGGATGTAAGTATGCGAATCTTATCACTATACGGAGCCGTCAGATGTTAGATGACCTGTACAGTTTTCTCGTGACATGGAACCATAATAGAATATGTAAGTATACGCATCTTATCACTATACGGAGCCGTCATATGTTAAATGACCTGGACAGTTTACTCGTGACATGGAACCATAATAGAATATGTAAGTATACGCATCTTATCACTATACGGAGCCGTCAGATGTTAGATGACCTGGACAGTTTACTCGAGACATGGAACCATAATATAATATGTAAGTATACGCATCTTATCACTATACGGGGCCGTCAGATGTTAAATGACCTGTACAGTTTACTCGAGACATGGAACCATAATAGAATATGTAAGTATACGAATCTTATCACTATACAGAGCCGTCAGATGTTAATTGACCTGGACAGTTTACTCTCGACATGGAACCATGATAGAATATGTAAGTATACGCATCTTATCACTATACGGAGCCGTCATATGTTAAATGACCTGTACAGTTTACTCTCGACATGGAACCATAATAGAATATGTAAGTATACGCATCGTATCACTATACGGAGCCGTCATATGTTAATTGGCCTGGACAGTTTACTCTCGACATGGAACCATAATGGAGGATGTAAGTATTCGAATCTTATCACTATACGGAGCCGTCAGATGTTAGATGACCTGTACAGTTTTCTCGTGACATGGAACCATAATAGAATATGTAAGTATACGCATCTTATCACTATACGGAGCCGTCAGATGTTAAATGACCTGGACAGTTTACTCGTGACATGGAACCATAATAGAATATGTAAGTATACGCATCTTATCACTATACGGAGCCGTCATATGTTAAATGACCTGTACAGTTTACTCTCGACATGGAACCATAATAGAATATGTAAGTATACCCATCTTATTACTATACGGGGCCGTCAGATGTTAAATGACCTGTACGGTTTACTCGAGACATGGAACCATAATAGAGGATGTAAGTATACGCATCTTATCACTATACGGAGCCGTCATATGTTAAATGACCTGTACAGTTTACTCGAGACATGGAACCATAATATAATATGTAAGTATACGCATCCTATCACTATACGGAGCCGTCAGATGTTAAATGACCTGTACGGTTTACTCGAGACATGGAACCATAATAGAGGATGTAAGTATACGCATCTTATCACTATACGGAGCCGTCAGATGTTAATTGACCTGGACAGTTTACTCTCGACATGGAACCATAATAGAGGATGTAAGTATGCGAATCTTATCACTATACGGAGCCGTCAGATGTTAAATGACCTGGACAGTTTACTCTCGACATGGAACCATAATAGAATATGTAAGTATACCCATCGTATCACTATACGGAGCCGTCATATGTTAAATGACCTGTACAGTTTACTCGAGACATGGAACCATAATAGAATATGTAAGTATACGCATCTTATCACTATACGGAGCCGTCATATGTTAAATGACCTGTACAGTTTACCCGAGACATGGAACCATAATAGAATATGTAAGTATACGCATCTTATCACTATACGGAGCCGTCATATGTTAAATGACCTGTACAGTTTACTCGAGACATGGAACCATAATAGAATATGTAAGTATACGCATCTTATCACTATACAGAGCCGTCAGATGTTAATTGACCTGGACAGTTTACTCTCGACATGGAACCATAATAGAGGATGTAAGTATGCGAATCTTATCACTATACGGAGCCGTCAGATGTTAGATGACCTGTACAGTTTTCTCGTGACATGGAACCATAATAGAATATGTAAGTATACGCATCTTATCACTATACGGAGCCGTCATATGTTAAATGACCTGGACAGTTTACTCGTGACATGGAACCATAATAGAATATGTAAGTATACGCATCTTATCACTATACGGAGCCGTCAGATGTTAGATGACCTGGACAGTTTACTCGAGACATGGAACCATAATATAATATGTAAGTATACGCATCTTATCACTATACGGGGCCGTCAGATGTTAAATGACCTGTACAGTTTACTCGAGACATGGAACCATAATAGAATATGTAAGTATACGAATCTTATCACTATACAGAGCCGTCAGATGTTAATTGACCTGGACAGTTTACTCTCGACATGGAACCATGATAGAATATGTAAGTATACGCATCTTATCACTATACGGAGCCGTCATATGTTAAATGACCTGTACAGTTTACTCTCGACATGGAACCATAATAGAATATGTAAGTATACGCATCGTATCACTATACGGAGCCGTCATATGTTAATTGGCCTGGACAGTTTACTCTCGACATGGAACCATAATGGAGGATGTAAGTATTCGAATCTTATCACTATACGGAGCCGTCAGATGTTAGATGACCTGTACAGTTTTCTCGTGACATGGAACCATAATAGAATATGTAAGTATACGCATCTTATCACTATACGGAGCCGTCAGATGTTAAATGACCTGGACAGTTTACTCGTGACATGGAACCATATTAGAATATGTAAGTATACGCATCTTATCACTATACGGAGCCGTCATATGTTAAATGACCTGTACAGTTTACTCTCGACATGGAACCATAATAGAATATGTAAGTATACCCATCTTATTACTATACGGGGCCGTCAGATGTTAAATGACCTGTACGGTTTACTCGAGACATGGAACCATAATAGAGGATGTAAGTATACGCATCTTATCACTATACGGAGCCGTCATATGTTAAATGACCTGTACAGTTTACTCGAGACATGGAACCATAATATAATATGTAAGTATACGCATCTTATCACTATACGGAGCCGTCAGATGTTAAATGACCTGTACGGTTTACTCGAGACATGGAACCATAATAGAGGATGTAAGTATACGCATCTTATCACTATACGGAGCCGTCAGATGTTAATTGACCTGGACAGTTTACTCTCGACATGGAACCATAATAGAGGATGTAAGTATGCGAATCTTATCACTATACGGAGCCGTCAGATGTTAAATGACCTGGACAGTTTACTCTCGACATGGAACCATAATAGAATATGTAAGTATACGCATCTTATCACTATACGGAGCCGTCATATGTTAAATGACCTGGACAGTTTACTCGAGACATGGAACCATCCTCGAGATAGTAAGTATACGCATCTTATCACTATACGGAGCCGTCAGATGTTAAATGACCTGTACGGTTTACTCGAGACATGGAACCATAATAGAATATGTAAGTATACGCATCTTATCACTATACGGAGCCGTCAGATGTTAGATGACCTGGACAGTTTACTTGAGACATGGAAACACAGAAGAAGTAAGTATACGCATCTTATCACGTCATATGTTCGATTACCTGGACAGCGTACTCAGTGCATTAAAGGTACTCAATCCGACTCGATGGTCCCCATATCATCAGATTTCAACAACAACATTTTTTTTTTAAATGCCGCTTCAGTTATCAGAATCGATTAATTAACCAAAAATAATGCTAACCACAGTCAAATATAGCATAACATTGCCCAAAACCTGTTATTTATCAACATTTCTTTCAAATATCTGACACAAAAGAGTCACTTGATTTTAGAGTTATCCATCTTCGTCCGCAAATTTGGTCCGAGGCAGTATTCTCGTCGACTTTTATTCGGCCACTATATATTCGAAGTGGTGAAAAATAATAGATTAAAAAAAATTTGGGCAGTTCTTCAGTAGGCGCGCGCTGATAAGATCGGGACCAGAAGCCTTATCGGGCTGAAGTTTTTTTTAGTGTATTATAGACTTCTAATTCGGAAATTTCAATGCTTTGCAATATAGTATGATTAAGGTCATCTTCGATTATGTCTGGGGTTTTACTGGGTATAGCTATAGAGGCAATATTACTGAAGTAAATATTAAGTACTGGGGATTTTTTGTCATCTGACGAAACAACATTACCCTGCCAATGTTAATGAACCAATTGAGCCAGGATCGAGGCCCCAGCAAGTGATTGCATATAATTAAATACGAATATTATCCCTCTCTTTACTAAATTGATTCTTCTACCCAGTTATAACTGTATACATAGGAATATTGTATTATTTGCTTGCCCAGTTATACAAGAATAAATCTCCATCACCATTTACGATTAAAACCTGCTTCGCCATCATTAGGCGGCTTATGTAGGGATAATGTACCATGCACCTCACCAAAGGGTCCACTGACACCACCACGAATGGTTGCATATAATTAAACACCAGCATGCTCACCCATTAAATACTAGCACGGTCACACATGTAGCATATTAAAAATTAGCCAAAGTTGTTACTGGGTGTTGGCTGAATACTTTCATATTCTGTATCTGTGTCACAATTTAACCCATATCCCTTACGACTGTAGTAGCCCGATCCCCATCACTGACAAGGCCACCATCACTTACGATTATTAAACTACACTAATATCTGGTATTATTAAGATGACTATAGGTTTTTGTGAAGTCAGAAACAACATTTTTAGCAAATTTGGTGCCCCTTTTCCTGGGCTCAATTCCCGAATCGAACAATAAACCTCACTGTTTGATTCCTCGATCGTATCATAAAGATACCTGTATATATTTACACACACCTAAGTTTGTAGGAAAACCGGAGCGAAATTATATACGTTTTGTTCCCCTCCGGGATCCCGTTCCTGACCTGAGCAGTATCACTTCGAAAACAAAATGAAACTATACGTCATTAGACTCCGTATGTCAGTGGGATGCATATATATAATTTTACAGGAAATGTGTGATGAAAATGTTTTATCATAATGTTTTATCATATTTGTGGTGCGCATCTCGTATCACTTTCCTGGCTTGAACGGCGTCCCGTCGGCATCTTCAAACCGCATAATTAGATTCTATCTGTCATCGAAATGACTCTATATCATTTTGGTTAAATCGGTGTCCAAAAACATTTCATCGTTTTTAGTGCCCCTTCCATTCTGCTTTATGCTTTAATGAACCCAATCGTGAGATAACACGCGTTAGAGTTGACAAACATATTTACACCATTTACATTTAATAATGCTGAACGGTCACCAGTGGTCAACATCATCGGCCATCATCATCACCATCATCACCACCATTGTCGTCATCATCATCATCATTATCACCATCGTCATTATCATCATCATCATCGTCGTCTCACCATTGCCATCATCATCATCACCATCATTGTCATCATTATCATCATCATCATCGTCGTCGTCTCACCATTACCATCAGCATCATCATCGTCGTCATCATCATATTTACACCATTTACATTTAATAATGCTGAAGGGTCATCAGCGATCAACATCATCGGCCATCATCATCACCATCACCATCATCGTCGTCGTCATCATCAGTATCACCATCGTCATCACCATCATCATCATCGTATCACCATTACCATCATCACCATCACCATCATCGTCATCATTATCATCATCATCATCATCAGCATCTGTATCATCATCACCATCGTCACCATAATCATCATCATCATCATCATCGTCGTCGTTGTCGTCATCTAACCACTTCCGTCGTCATCAGCAGCATCATCATTATCATCAATATGGTGATGATCATCGTCATCATCTTTAACATCGTATTATCACCATCACCAATACCATCATCTTCATCATCATCGTCATCATCATCATCATCATTATCATCATCATCATCATCATCGTCATCATCATCATCATCATCACCATCATCATCAGCATCATAGCCGTCGTCGACGTCGTCTCACCACTACCACCGTCATACCACCATCATCATCAAAAGCATCACCATCATATTTATCACCATCATCGTCATCATTATCATCATCATCAGTATCATCATCATCAGCATCATCGTCGTCGCCGTCGTAGTCGTCTCACCACTACCATCGTCATAAGCATTATCATTATCAGTATGGTGATGGTCGTCGTCATCATTGTCATCATATTTAACACCGTCGTCTTTCAATCTTCATCAATAGCATCATCATCATCTTCATCACCATCATCGTCATGATTATCATCATCATCATTATCATTACCATCATCGTCGTCTAACCACTATTATCATCATAATCAGAATCTGCATCATTTTCATCGTCGTCATCACCATTGTCATCATCAGCAGCATCACCATCACCATCGCCGTCGTCGTCTGACCACTACCATCAGCGTCATCATCGTTGTCGTCGTCATCATCATCGATCTCATCATCATCATTGTCGTCTCACCACTATCATCATCATCAGCATGTTTATCATCATATCATAATGATTATCATTATCATCATCATTATCATCATTATCATCAACAGCATTATCATCATCTATATCATCATCATCATTATCATCAAAATCATTTTCATCATCATCATCAACATCATCATCGTCATCGTCGTCTCACCATTATCATCATCAGCATCATCATCATCACAATCGTCATCATCTTGGTCATCATCATCATCACCATCGTCGTCTCATCAGCATCATCACCATCATCGTCATCGTTATCACCATCAGCATCATCACCATCATCGTCATCGTTATCACCATCATCATCATTATCATCATCAGTATCATCATCATCGCCGGCGTCGTCTTACCACTACCATCATCATCTCACCATCATCATCAAAAGCATCAAAATCATCATCGCCATCATCATCGTCATCATCATCATCGTCATCATCATCATCATCATCGTCATCATCGTCATCATCATCACCATCATCAGCAGCAGCATCATCAACAGTATCACCATCATCATCACTATCATCATCATCTTCAGCATCATCACTATCATCATCATCACTATCAACATTATCATCATCATCAGCAGCAGCAGCAGTGGCATCATTATCATCATCATCATAATCGTCGTCTCACCACTACCATCATCATCAACATCGCGATCGTCATAATGATCATCATCACCATCGTCATCGCGATCGTCATCGTCATCATCATCGTCATCATCATAATCATCATCATCAACATTATCATCATCATCATCATCATCATAATCATCAATAGCAGCATCATCTTCATCATCATCATCATCATCATCATCACCTGTCATTACATCGTCATCTCACCATCATCATCGTCTTCATCATCATCATCATCATCATCAGCAGCAGCAGCAGTAGCATCATTATCATCATCATCATCGTCGTCGTCTCACCACTACCATCATCATATTCAGCATCATTAGCATCGTCATCATGGTCATTATCACCATCGTCATCGCGATCGTCATCAGCATCATCATCGTCAACATCATAATCATCATTAACATCATCATCATCAACATTATTATCATCATAATCATCAATAGCCGCATCATCTTCATCTTCATCATCATCACATGTAATTACATCGTCATCTCACCATCATCATCGCCATCATCATCATCATCACCATCATCATCATCATCATCATCACCATCATCATCATCATATTCATCATCAGCATCATCGTCATCATCTTCGTCATCATCATAACCATCATCACCATCACTATCATTATTGCCATCATCATCATCATCGTCATCTCACCACTTCCGTCGTCATCAGCAGCATCCATCATTATCGCCATTATCATCAGTATGGTGATGATCATCGTCATCATCTTTAACTTCTTATTCTCACCATCATCAATAGCATCACCATCATCTTCATCACCATCTTCGTCATCATCATCATTATCATCATCATCATCTTCATCATTGTCACCGTCGTCGTCTCACCACTACCACCGTCATATCACCATCATAATCAAAAGCATCACCATCATCTTTATCACCATCATAGTCATCATTATCATCATCAGTATCATCATCATCATCATCATCATCATCATCATCGCCGTCGTAGTCGTCTCACCACTACCATCGTCATCAACAGCATCATTATCATTATCAGTATGGTGATGGTCATCGTCATCATCGTCATCATATTTAACATCGTCGTCTTTCAATCTTCATCAATAGCATCAGCATCATCTTCATCACCATCATCGTCATGAGTATCATCATCATCAGTATTATCATTATCATCATCATCGTCGTCTAACCACTATCATCATCATCATCACCATCAGCATAATTTTCATCGTCGTCATCATCATTATCATCATCATCGTCGTCGTCGTCGTCTCACCACTATCATCAGCATCATCATCGTTGTTGTCGTCGACATCATCATCATCGATATCATCATCATCATCATCATCATCAATAGCATCACCATCATCATAATCATCATTAACATCGTCCTCTCACCATCATCATCAATAGCATCACCATCATCTTAATCATCATCATCAACATCATCATTATCATCATCATCCTCATAGCCATCATTAACATCGTCATCTCACCATCATCAACAATAGCATCACCATCATCAGCATCATCATTAACATCGTCATCTCATCATCATCACAAATAGCATCACCATCATCATTAACATCGTCATCTCATCATCATCATCAATAGCATCACCATCATCACCACCATTAACATCGTCATCTCACCAACATCACCAATAGCATCACCATCATCATTAACATCGTCATCTCATCATCATCATCATCATCACCATCATCACCATCATCATTAACATCGTCATTTCATCATCAATAGCATCACCATCATCATAATCATCATCGTCAACATCAATATTATCATCATCATTATCATCGTAATCATCATTAACATCGTCATCTCACCATCATCATCAATAACATCACCATCATCATAATCACCATCATCAACATCATCATTATCATCATCATCATAAACATCATTAACATCGTCATTTCACCATCATCATCAATAGAATCACCATCATCATAATCATCATCATCAACATCAACATTAGCATCATCATCATCATCGTAATCATCATTAACATCGTCATCTCACCATCATCATCAATAGCATCACCATCATCATAATCATCATCATCAACATCATCATTATCATCATCATCATAACCATCATTAACATCGTCATCTCACCATCATCATCAATAGCATCGCCCTCATCATAATCGTCATCATCAACATCATCATTATCATCATCGAAATCATCATTAACATCGTCATCTCACCATCATCATCAATAGCATCACCATCATAATAATCATCATCAACATCATCATTATCATCATCATCATCGTAATCATCATTAACATCGTCATCTCACCATCATCACCAATAGCATCACCATCATCATAATCCTCATCATCAACATCATCATTATCATCATCATCATCGTCGTAATCCTCATTAACATCGTCATCTCACCATCATCATCAGTATCATCACCATCATCATAATCATCATCATCAACATCATCATTATCATCAACATCGTAATCATCATTAACATCGTCATATCACCATCACCATCAATAGCATCACCATCATCATAATCATCATCATCATCATCATCATCATTAACATCGTCATCTCACCATCATCACCAATAGCATCACCATCATCATAATCATCATTAACATCGTCATCTCACCACCATCATCAATAGCATCACCATCATCATAATCATCATCATCAACATCATCATTATTATCATCATCATCGTAATCATCATTAACATCGTCATCTCACCACCATCATCAATAGCATCACCATAATCATCATCATCAACATCATCATTATTATCATCATCATCGTAATCATCATTAACATCGTCATCTCACCATCATCATCAATAGCATCGCCATCATCATTATCATCATTAACATCGTCATCTCGCCATCAGCATCAATGGCATCACCATCATCATAATCATCATCATCAACATCATCATTATCGTCATCATCATCATCATAATCATCATTAACATCGTCATCTCACCACCATCAGCAATAGCATCAACATCATAATAATCATCATAATCATCATTATCAACATCATCGACATAATCATCATCATCGTCGTAATCATTCTTAACATCGTCATCTCACCATCATTATCGATAGCATCACCATCATCATAATCATCATCATCTCACCATCATCATCAATAGCATCACCATCATCATAATCATCATCGTCAACATCATCACTATCATCATCATCATCGTAGTCATCATTAACATCGTCATCTCACCATCATCATCCTGTATCATCATCATCATCATCATCATCGTAATCATCATTAACATCGTCATCTAACCATCATCATCAATAGCATCACCATCATCATAATCATCATTAACATCGTCATCTCACCACCATCATCAATAGCATCGCCATCATCATAATCATCATCATTAACATCATCATTATCATCATCATCGTAATTATCATTAACACCATCATCACCATCATCATTAACAGCGTCATCTCATCATCAATAGCATCACCATCATCATAATCATCATAATCATCAACATCATCATTATTATCATTATCATCATCATCGTAATCATCATTAACATCGTAATCTCACCATCATAATCAACAGCATCACCATCATCATAATCATCATCACCATCATCATAATCATCATCAACATCATCAGTATCATCATCATCATCGTAATCATAATTAACATCGTCATCTCACCATCATCATCAATAGCATCACCATCATCATAATCATCATCATCATCAACATCAACATTATCATCATCAACATCATCGTAATCATCATTAACATCGTCATCTCACCATCATCATCAGTATCATCACCATCATCATAATCATCAACATCACCATCATCATAATCATCATCATTAACATCATCATTATCATCATCATCGTAATTATCATTAACACCATCACCACCATCATCATTAACAGCGTCATCTCATCATCAATAGCATCACCATCATCATAATCATCATAATCATCAACATCATCATTATTATCATTATCATCATCATCGTAATCATCATTAACATCGTAATCTCACCATCATAATCAACAGCATCACCATCATCATAATCATCATCATCACCATCATCATAAGCATCATCATCAACATCATCAGTATCATCATCATCAACGTAATCATCATTAACATCGTCATCTCACCATCATCATCAATAGCATCACCATCATCATAATCATCATCAACATCAACATTATCATCATCATCATTGTAATCATCATTAACATCGTCATCTCACCATCATCATCAATAGCATCACCAACATCATAAACATCATCATAATTAGTATCATCATCATCACCGTAACCATCATTAACATCGTCATCTCACCATCATCATCAATAGCATCACCATCATCATCATCATCATCATCAACATCATCATTATCATCATAATCATCGTAATCATCATGAACATCGTCATCTCACCATCATCACAATAGCATCACGATCATCATAATCATCGTCATCAACATCATCATTATCATCATCATCATAACCATCATTAACATCGTCATCTCACCATCATCATCAATATCATCACCATCATTATAATCAT
This sequence comes from Siphonodentalium dalli, assembly GCA_032622095.1. NCBI lineage: Eukaryota > Metazoa > Mollusca > Scaphopoda > Gadilida > Siphonodentaliidae > Siphonodentalium > Siphonodentalium dalli. The sequence continues at coordinate 1,899,206 of CP136069.1, forward strand.
CATCATCAACATCATCATTATCATCGTCATCATCGTAATCATCATGAACATCGTCATCTCACCATCATCATCAATAGCATCACCATCATCATAAACATCATCATCAACATCATCATTATCATCATCATCATAACCATCATTAACATCGTCATCTCACCATCATCATAAACATCATCACCATCATCATAATCATCATCATCATTATCATCATCATCGTAATCATTATTAATATCGTCACCCCCATCAATAGCATCACCATCATCATAATCATCATCATGAGCATCATCATCGTAATCATCATTAACATCGTCATCTCACCACCATCATCAATAACATCGCCAACATCATAATCATCATCATCAACATCATCATTATCTTCATCCTCGTAATCATTATTAACATCGTCATCTCACCATCATCAGCAATAGCATCACCATCATAATAATCATCATCACCATCGTCATAATTATCATTATCAACATCATCGACATTATCATCATCATCGTCGTAATCATTATTAACATCGTCATCTCACCATCATTATCGATAGCATCACCATCATCATAATCATCATCATCTCACCATCATCATCAATAGCATCACCATCATCATAATCATCATCGTCAACATCATCACTATCATCATCATCATCGTAGTCATCATTAAGATCGTCAACTCACCATCATCATCATCATCATCATCATTGTAATCATCATTAACATCGTCGTCTGACCATCGTCATCAATAGCATCACCATCATCATAATCATCATTAACATCGTCATCTCACCACCATCAATAGCATCGCCATCATCATAATCATCATCATTAACATCATCATTATCGTCATCATCGTAATTATCATTAACACCATCATCACCATCATCATTAACAGTGTCATCTCATCATCAATAGCATCACCATCATAATCATCATCATCATCATCAACATCATCATTATTATCATTATCATCATCATCGTAATCATCATTAACATCGTACTCTCACCATCATAATCAACAGCATCACCATCATCATAATCATCATCACCATCATCATAATCATCATCAACATCATCAGTATCATCATCATCATCGTAATCATAATTAACATCGTCATCTCACCATCATCATCAATAGCATCACCATCATAATAATCATCATCATTATCATCATCATCATCGTAATCATCATTAACATCGTCATCTCACCATCATCACCAATAGCATCACCATCATCATAATCCTCATTCTCAACATGACCATCATCATCAATAGCATCGCCCTCATCATAATCGTCATCATCAACATCATCATTATCATCACCATCATCGTAATCATCATTAACATCGTCATCTAACCATCATCATCAATAGCATCACCATCATCATAATCATCATCATCGACATCATCATTATCATCATCACCATCGTCGTAATCCTCATTAACATCGTCATCTCACCATCATCATCAATATCATCACCATCATCATAATCATCATCATCATCAACATCATCATTATCATCAACATCGTAATCATCATTAACATCGTCATCTCACCATCACCATCAATAGCATCACCAGCATCATAATCATGATCATCATCATCGTAATCATTATTAACATCGTCATCTCACCATCATCACCAATAGCATCACCATCATCATAATCATCATTAACATCGTCATCTCACCACCATCATCAATAGCATCACCATCATCATAATCATCATCATCAACATCATCATTATTATCATCATCATCGTAATCATCATTAACATCGTCATCTCACCACCACCATCAATAGCATCACCATAATCATCATCATCAACATCATAATTATTATAATCATCATCGTAATCATCATTAACATCGTCATCTCACCATCATCATCAATAGCATCGCCATCATCATAATCATCATTAACATCGTCATCTCGCCATCAGCATCAATAGCATCACCATCATCATATTTCTCTGTATGTAAGTACGATATGGCTGTATAATGGAATGTCTACTTTATGTAGTGTACGAGTGTGTGTATATGTGCATGTGTAGTTGGATCATCATACATATTGAGACATGTGTTGTAGATATGATTGTAATTATAAATTTGTTATACACTGTGTTATGTACCAAATTGTGTTTGTTTTCATAATATAAACATTTATATAAATGAATCTCCATATATGGAGGATAATAAAGATATATATATATATATATATATAATCATCATTATCAACATCATCGACATAATCATCATCATCGTCGTAAACATCTTCATCTCACCATCATTATCGATAGCATCACCATCATCATAATCATCATCATCTCACCATCATCATCAATAGCATCACCATCATCATAATCATCATCGTCAACATCATCACTATCATCATCATCATCGAAATCATCATTAACATCGTCATCTCACCATCATCATCCTGTATCATCATCATCATCATCGTAATCATCATTAACATCGTCATCTGACCACCATCATCAATAGCATCACCATCATCATAATCATCATTAACATCGTCATCTCACCATCATCATCAATAGCATCGCCATCATCATAATCATCATCATTAACATCATCATTATCATCATCATCGTAATTATCATGAACACCATCATCACCATCATCATTAACAGCGTCATCTCATCATCAATAGCATCACCATCATTATCATCATCATAATCATCAACATCATCATTATTATCATTATCATCATCATCGTAATCATCATCATCATCGTAATCATCATTAACATCGTCATCTCACCATCATCATCAATAGCATCACCATCATCATAATCATCATCATCATCAACATCAACATTATCATCATCATCATTGTAATCATCATTAACATCGTCATCTCACCATGATCATCAATAGCATCATCATGATCTTAATCATCATCATCATCAACATCAACATTATCATCATCATCATTGTAATCACCATTAACATCGTCATCTCACCATCATCATCAATAGCATCAGCAACATCATAAACATCATAACCATCATCATAATCATCATCATCAACATCATTAGTATCATCATCATCATCATCATCGTAATCATTATTAACATCGTCATCTCACCATCATCATCAATAGCATCACCATCATCATAATCATCATCATCATCAACATCAACATTATCATCATCATCATTGTAATCATCATGAACATCGTCATCTCACCATGATTATCAATAGCATCACCATCATCATCATCATCATCAACATCATCATTATCATCATAATCATCGTAATCATCATGAACATCGTCATCTCACCATCATCATCAATAGCATCACCATCATCGTAATCATCGTCATCAACATCATCATTATCATCATCATCATAACCATCATTAACATCGTCATCTCACCATCATCATCAATAGCATCACCATCATCATAATCATCATCATCAACATCATCATTATCATCGTCATCATCGTAATCATCATGAACATCGCCATCTCACCATCATCATCAATAGCATCACCATCATCATAAACATCATCATCAACATCATCATTATCATCATCATAACCATCATTAACATCGTCATCTCACCATCATCATAAACATCATCACCATCATCATAATCATCATCATCAACATCATCATTATCATCGTAATCATCATTAACATCGTCATCCCCCATCAATAACATCACCGTCATCATAATCATCATCATCAACATCATCATCGTAATCATCATTAACATCGTCATCTCACCACCATCATCAATAGCATCACCATCACATTATCATAATCATCATCATCAACATCAGAATTATCATCACCATTGTAATCATCATTAACATCGTCATCTCACCATCATCATCAATAGCATCACCAACATCATAAACATCATCACCATCATCATAATCATCATCATCAACATCATTAGTATCATCATCATCATCGCAATCATCATTAACATCGTCATCTCACCATCATCATCAATAGCATCACCATCATCATAATCATCATCATCAACATCATCATTATATATATATCTTTATTATCCTCCATATATGGAGATTCAAATATAAATGTTACATTATGAGAACAAACACAAATTTGGTACAAAACACAGTGTATTATGTATGACGAACCAACTACACATATACACACACTCATGCACTACATAAAATAGACATTCCATTCTACAGCCATATCGTACCTACAGACAGAGAAATAGCATACTCCGAGATGACCAAGACGGAGTTGGACCCAAATCAGGGATCTCTCTCTCTCTCTCTCTCTCTCTCTCTGGAAGACCCACAAACGCCAATGCCTTTGTGCAGTCTTACCGACTCGGAGCCGACCATTTCCCCAGCACTACTTACAGACATACAGACGACAGTCAGACAAGCAGGCATACGAGACAAACAACCAAACAAACGGCAAACATACATACATACAAATGTACTTACTGGTAAAACAATACACAGATACATGTGGTATGAACAATTACGAACACGCTTATAACTGCATGTTATGATCGAGTTTATATGAAGGTTTGGGAGATCTAGTCAGGACTTGGCGTCAGTCGATCAACATATACTCTCCAGAGGAATGCAGCTTTGTTCACGAAAAATCTATTAGTTTATTTTCTTCTTCGGGAGCACAGTATATGTTTTCATGTAGACATGTTAGTAGAACGCGCGTTTTGGATTCTACGTCCAATTTGTCATATTGCATATAAATGTCTACATGAAACAAGTTTAGTAGCTCGAATTCAAAGGTATTTCGATCGTCGCAAATGGAAGAACATTCGATTAAGGCATGTTTTACAAGATCTTTATGTTTGTTGTCACATAGTACGCAGGTTTCCTCATTTGTTTCCAGTATGCAAACAAGTCGTGCAATAAGTAGATATGATTTTTTATGGGCTGGGTACATGCGACAATTTTCCCATAGCCGTGACATGCATAACGTTGGATGGACGGCAGCGAACCTGGCAAGTCGAGTATCCTCATTTACGCTCATGTCCCATTGTTCTCTATTCACTTTTGACCATGATTCGTTTATGGCACATTTCCATGTGGATTTCTTAGGGAATATTGAATTTTCGATGTAGTTTTCAAGAGCTTCGGTCATGTCATATTTGTTAAGAGTGTCAATGCTGTCAGACATGTAACTTGATGATGAACATGTAGTGCCAACTATGTACTGATATAAGGGCGTGAGAAATACTTGTTTCACAGTTTTAGAAGATTTTAAGTTGCACAATGAACCGAAAAGTTACAATTTACGTTTTTCAATAAGTGATAGCATTGACGAGGTTCCGACCAATCCTTGGGCTATAACCGTTTTTGTACGACGATGAAGGCCCTGGTAATACTTTAAGCAGAATCTATGTGTTCTCTCAAGTCGTTCAATGTGATTTTGGTTTAGATTCCATAGTAGTTCTGAACCATAGAGACCTTTAGGTATAACTACTGACGAATAGATTAATGAGCAACTTTTTGGTGTTATACCACCCGGATAAAGGCCGGCGTTGTTTAGCATCATGAACGTGCTACGAGTCTTATCGCATATATGATCAGTGAATATACCATTAAAGTCATATTTATCAATAGAAATACCCAAATGAGTGATGCTCGTACTTTCTGTGATATCTGATGTACCTATTTTCCAGATTCGATTTTGACGCAAAAATTCTGCTTTAGTTTCATTGAAGACTACTACAGCGCATTTTGTTGGGTTATATTTATACCGCCACTTCTTGCTGTAGTCGTAGCAAATATCGCAAAGCGCTGATAGCCCAGATTTGTTGAGAGACAACAGAACCATATCGTCTGCATGAGTTGGGGACGTACAATTTACACCGAGCATGTTTAAGCCAAAATCTGAGTTTGCAAGAATATGTATTAACTCGTCCACGTAGATCATATAGTACAAAGGGGAGAGGATACCCCCTTGCCTGGCTCCCTGTCGCACGTCAAACCACCTGGAAAAAACGTTATTATGACGAACAGAACACGTTACGTTGATCAGAAGTTCAATTATCAAACAAAATAAATTTCCTTTGAAACCACATGCGTGCAATTTGTATAGCAATCCGTTAATCCAGACGGTGTCGAAAGCTTTCCAGACGTCTAAAAATAAGCTATACAGCTTTTGTTTACTTTCAGAATTCAGATACATATGCAATGCATTCTTTCATTACATAAGACGTCATCGTGGCGCTTATTCCCTTCTGAAAGCCGTGTTGAAGCGGGTGTACATTAAGTAATTTTGGAGCGTATATTTCAATTCGAGCTTGTAAATTTTTTTCGAGTAGCTTGTATAGAGTGGGCATCAGAGTTATAGCTCTGTAGCTATCAAAGTCAGTTCTGACTTTTGAACCGCCTTTGTGTAGCGTTATGATTACACCACGTTTCATATGTGGTGGGACTATTTGTGTTTGAATCATTGCTGTCATGAGATTCGATACCGTCTGAGTTAACTTCTGGCTTCCGTATATTAAATGCTCATTCGATATGCCATCCCAACCAGTTGCTTTGCCAAAGCTGAGGTTGCGATACACCGAAAGTATTTCACGTGGAGTGACCCTAAAGAGTATGTCATTGTTCTTATCATCATTGTTATCGCTATCGGCCAATCGCGTAACGAATTCGTTCACGTAGTTGAAGTGTTGGTTATCAAACTCCGGTATGTACAACGGCGAATATAACTTCTCAAAGTAAGATGCACACCCTTCCGCAATTTCGTGATCATGACGAAGAGTTTGTCCCTCATAAAAGAAAAATGCGTTCTTATCTATATGATTTTTCTAACGCTTTGTATGTAATACGCGAAATAAATAGTTCTGATCAATTTGTGCACGCTCATCGATTTCATTGTTTTGTTCGGCCAAGTATTGAACAGAAACTGTTCTATATTCTCTCCGGAAATCACATTTTGCAACTTTATAGTTCGTGTAACTTTCCGAATGAGTATCTGCGCGAGGTCTGCCTTTATTCACCCAAATTGTCGGGAGAGTCCGCATATTTTTGTGCATATTTTTTAAGTTTTCATTCCAGAAAGGTTTCAACCGTTTATTGAATTTCCTATTCGGTAAGGTTGTTTCGGAAGCTTTTGATATTGCACTTACAATTGAATCGTATAGTATACATGTATCGGTTTCCTGTTTATCTAATGTGTCAAATGAGTTTAATTCTAAATCAAGAGTTCGTTTATAATTTTCAAGGATTTGGCTTTTTTCCAATCTATAACACAGCGTTCTTCGGCGCTTTCTGTTATGTGTCGATATCGCAGTTCAACGCTCAAGCTCAAAGTAACTGGTCTGTGATTGGATACATTGATGGCATCATCGTCTAAAACATATACCTCTCTTATGAAAGGAACAAGAGTTGATGGGATCAATATATGATCAACAGTCGTTCCATCGTATAAACCATCACCAAAAGGGACGCACGTGGAGCGCGGACAATCTTGACAGAATGTATAATTCACAGACACCATTTCGATTCGCTTGACAAGTCTTTTGAATGCCATGTTTCGTTCATCGAATTTCTCGAATTGGCCATTGAAATCTCCCATTACTATCACATTACCATGCGGTTTGTACATATCACAAATATCGCCAAGTGTTTTCGTGTATTCATCGTAATATTCGACCGAGTAATTTGTAGAAGGCAGGTATACCTGTAATATATATAGAAAACATATATTTTGAACTGTACTCCTATTATTCTGTCATCTTCTATTGTAAGCGGACTTATTTGTTCAGTAATTCGCGTGTGCCATAACAGCGCGACACCACCACTGGGTCTCCCTCTTTTATTTGGAATCCGTTGATGGGGATCGCACACTGCAAAATATTCATAAGACTTGTCCAGCGAACCGAGAAAATTTGTATCACATTGATAGAGCCAGTGCTCACTCAGGCCTATTATGTCATGCACACCACTTTTGAGCAATTGACTCAAGTAATACCCAGAGGACATCACACCTGTTGCATTCCAGGTAATCATGTTAAGATTAGCTGTTCCCATTGTTCCGTTACAGTTAATTTTAATTTGTGACCAACAAGCGTTATGATTGCTAAAACATGTTATGTACACACATAAAAAGGCCAAAGCTAATAGTGCAATAATTTTAGACATACTTCGCCAGTTAACACGGTATATACACAGATAAATAACCGAATTGATTAATCTTTGTGTACCCACATCCTGCAGATTGCGCCACGAGGCCAAAATCGTGGGGCGAGAACATGGTCTATATCACAATCACATACATTGATTCGAGCACAGTTACCTCTTAGCATGCGAATAACAGTGAATCTGGCTTCTTTATACATGAGGTGTTCTTTATATCGTGAATGGTCACAGAATCTATGGCAAGCCGTTTTCACATTTTCGATTGATTTAGACTTAAGTCCAATTATTTGGACTTAAGTCCAAATAATTGGACTTAAGTCCAAATAGCGAATTGGACTTAAGTCCAAATACCACATAATTGTGAATTCGGCGAGGAATTGGACTTAAGTCCAATTGATTTGGACTTAAGTCCAAATACCGATATTTTCATCTATTTGGACTTAAGTCCAATTCCTCGCCGAATTCACAATTATGTGGTATTTGGACTTAAGTACAATTCATTTGGACTTAAGTCCAATTCATCTGTATAAGAAACACCCCCATCAGATATTAAGCAGGTCTGGTTTTGCTCATAGGGCGGAGTTGTGGGAAAATGGCCGTTTACATTTGGGTCTAATTCTTGTTAATCTTGTTAATTGTTACCTTTCTCAACATATATAATGAATCAGCTCGGTGTGGACCAGATCCTATCAACAATAGCCCGTGTTGTAAGAAGTTCGGAACGATTTTTAACATATGATGATGGAAATGAGTCGCAAACTGGAGACAGAACAAGAACTCAAGGGGAATTGAATTTATTTCTCTTCTTCAAATTAAATTATCTTTATAAAATGGAAATTAACGATGAAGACATGTTATTGGATAATTAATTATGAACGCTCTTTATATCTGTTCTTCAGAAAAAATATCAAATTAAATGCTCTTTATGGAAATTTGCACACATATTATTGGATAATTAATGTTGAACGCTCTTTATTTCTGTTCTTCATAATTGTCACAACATTGTTTCAACTGCGTTGATTTCCCAAACTATCGTCAAAGCACTCTTTCATGTTTGTCAAAACTCGCTTTCGTGTCTGTCAAAACATTACATCGACTGAGTTGACATCGCTTGAGGTGGCCTCACTGACCATGCTTCACTGATCAGTCAAAGCATTCTTTGATGTCTGCATTTTATTAGTATGGTGGGTAAATGTCCGGTGGGTAATTGTCCGGGTGGGGAAAGGGGAGTCACTCTAATCTATTGTTTTGGCATAATTCGACTTTCGAGTACACCCTTATTACATTGACTTTGAAAATCGAGCAAATTATACAAATAAGACACTTAGTAAATGCAATAAACGAAACTGCGTGTAGCCTACACTACATGCTGTCAAATAACAATTGAATCAAGTCGTGAATTAATTTTACTTCATTCATCCATGCAGTTAGCATTTATTAAGATGCCAATTCGGATTCGAAACATTTTCAATCTCGGCATGCCGAAAACAAGCCACGTGGCAAAGGGGACGTACGGAGTTAGTCTTGGAGTCAGGAATGCCCTGGTTAGTACGGAGTTTGACTGTCAATCAAAACTTGCAGGAATATACCATTACAACGAAGGGGACTATCGTTTCAAACCAGATGAATTGGACTTAAGTCCAAATGAATTGGACTTAAGTCCAAATCAATTCACTAATTGGACTTAAGTCCAATTATTTGGACTTAAGTCCAAATAATTGGACTTAAGTCCAAATAATTGGACTTAAGTCTAAATCAATCAAAAATGTGAAAACGGCTTGCCATAAGAATCGGCGAATCCTCCGAGATACACTTGTGAAGTTTTAATTGGATGGTCATGCTTGTAGAAGAAGTAGTCATCCTGTGATTCATCTGTGTAATGGGTACGTTGCTGATATCTCTCTTCATTTTGAGCACTGGAATGATAACTTTTCTCAGAATGATTATCTTTTTCGTCCGGATATGAATCTTCTGTGTCGTATTTCATCAACTCATTTAATGTTTTTGCTATGTCTCGTTGCGTCTATGATACATCTGCCATGGATATACTCACGCACTCGACGAATTGTTGAAGGTTATTTGTCACTTTTGTTGTGAAATTGCGGAACTCATCCTTCATTACATTTACATTGTGCTTTATCGTTTCATTTACCTGTTTATCACATGAATGCGTTGGTTGGATGTGTTTTTTGTTCACAATGTCCCTGAATGTTGCCAATTCTCCCTCAAAACTTTTCTGTTTCTTGTCAAATTCGTCTAAACCTTGCACTATATCACACATATCACGTTTAACGTCAGCCAGTTCACTTTTCAGTTGTTTTGCACCTGAATACTTGTCATCTTGAATACGTTCTACTGTCATCATTTCTTGTTCTAATTTTTCGTCCATACTTTGTATTTTCTTGTCCATACCAGAAACGTTCGTTTTCAACTGTTCAATGTCTTTAACAATGCCGAGTTTTTCTTCTATTTTCTCCAATCGAGCTTCTAAATGTTTCACTGATATGTCGATATTGGGGACACGTTCGTTAAAGTCTTTGTGGAATGATTCGTTATCAGTTTTTATTTGTGAAATGTCTCGCAGTATTTTAACGATTGAGTTATTTATATTTACAGTGGAATCCTCATCATCGTTGATCATCATACTCGATACCGAGGGTCGACTGACACTTTCGTGTTTTCCACTTTTACTGATAATGTCTCCAAGAGAGTCTGTATCTTTGTCAACCATGAATTTCATTAGTCTGTAGATGTTAACAGCCATTCTCATATTTCTACTGTTTTTATCAATTGCATGGTCCCCTGTTAAACTTCGAATAACCCGTTGTTTCATTAACGCAGCCGAATCATACGGAAAGACATCATCAGATTTCACATGAATGAATACACTTTCGCGCAATGTTTCTAAAAGTTTATCCTGGTTACCGACAAAGTTTATGATGGTTCCGGTAAATTCATCTTGCGTAGTCGAATTGATGAATGTTATCACTGAACGCAAATTGTTTATTGTTTTGTTGTTGTCCTCGGGTTTACGTGTGTATTGTTGGGACTCAATGCTGTCATACCATGTAGAGAGGCATTCGTCCAGTGACCGCTGGTCATTAACACTCACAGTACGGTTATTACGCCACCGTAGTGTCGTGTTTCTAGCTTTTGTTTTTTTTGATATCGCATGGTCGATCGATAATTCACTGGGTGATTGTACATTCGGCAAACCTCGTCCACAGGGCGAATGCATTGTGGGGCTTTTATTTATTTATAGAGTTGGAAATTCCGTTTATTTAAAAGTCGGAACTACGCGACCAGTAGGCCAAGTCCAGTAAAACGGTTCGTTATAGGTGCTGGTTGTTATTGTTATTTTAACGGAATTCTGAGTTGGTCATTCGCGAAACCAATATATTTTATATTCTATAATTAAAACCGTGGGTATATAATATATGATCCTCTTTATGGATATTGTAGGAAGGTAAATTTAGCTAAAGCGGTGGGATATTGCAAGACAACACATTTCGGTTTGCGCTATAACGGCTCAATGTTTTAAGGTGTTACACAACGTCTGATAAAAAGAGTTCTATCTGGAATATTCACACAATTTTTTCAGAGAACATGCATAGAGTAAACATAGTCCTATCGGACTATCGTAAAGTAGTTCCGTTTAATTCGGGATTAATTAACCCTCAGACTGCCGAAACTGCCGACAATAAATTCGCTTGTTTGTGTCCCCCGAAAATCAAACTTGCCTGTTTAGAGGTCCCATTTTCGTGGCTAATGGTGATAGAATCACAATTTTTCAGTCAAGTTCATGGATAAATTACATTACACTTAATCGGCTTATGTCCGCGGCCATAAACCTGCGTTTTGATAACAATTTATTTGAGACAAACTGTTGCGCGGGTATCAGTCGGCGCTTATCGGTTGAAGTTATTATGATCGTGCAGCCTGCACGTGCAACAAGTGTTCAAATACAACAGGAAAAAAAATACTATGTCAAATAAATAACGTGATCAATGGACAGACACGTTTCATTTCCGTGGGACACGAAAAAGCGAATTTAATGTCGTCAGTTTCGGCAGTCTGAGGGTTTTAATTAATCTCCTTTACGATATCCCGATAGGACTATGTTTACTCTATGTTCTCTGAAAAAAAAATGGTGTGAATATTCCCGATAGAACTATTTTTATCAGACGTTTTGTAACACATTAAAACATTGAGCAGTTAGCGCAATTTTCTGAAATTTCGGACTATTTCGTCTATAAAAATACGATGAGCAACTGAAAATGTTTTTCAACATTCTGGAAGGGGTATATGTCCATGGTATATATGTTTAAAATTTCACGCATAAACTATGACAGATAACAAAGTTATAATTAGTTTTATAGGCCCACCATAAATCCCCTATAATAAACGCATGCCTCCGTAAGCACATGGCTTTGCTGTGGATACTTTCGTTCCCAGCATGCATCATTCTCGCTATCTGTAAAATGTCTATGAACAATGGCTGCATGTGCCATGCACTCTTAGCTTTGATCCGCATTTAGAAGCATTCTGGTGTGGCGAATGAGAAACCTGCAGTAATTTATAAGCCGTAGTTCATTGTAATAATTTGAAGAATTACTTGTCTTAACGGAATTCTGAGGCGGTCCATTCATGTAACCAATATATTTTATATTATGATTTATATTTATGACTAATAATACGATCTTGGTGGCGTTACCATTTCTGACTGGTTTTCTTGTCTCCCATTGTCATTTATTGAGTCGATCAACAGCGCGAGACAGCAATACTCTGTAGGTGATTCCCCTGAGGCGTTATTTCGCTAAAATCCGATTTGGATTCTGGATTCAGATTACAGATTTGTCCCCGTACGACTTGGTTCGGCAAAAGAACAGACCACAAATTTCCAGAATCAGTAAACGAACAGACCGTAATCCTAATTTCGTGGGAATCCGATAGGGATTCGGATTCCGATTACGGACTCAAATGTTCGTAATGTAAACAAACCGAGATTTCGCCACCTCAGAGTTTAAAAACACAATAAAACATAAGAATCCGTCTCTTGTGTACAAATTATTGCAGAATATAAACGATCTATATCAAAGAATTTTAAATGCGGAGACAAATTTGTTTTATTGAATGTAAACTGGGAGGATATTACTGAAATTAGCCAAATAATAACGCTATTGATAGTAACGCTGGGGGAGCACTTCGGCTGATGGCGAAGAAATTGCAAACCATTGTTGATTGTCACTTTCATATGTCCATTTCATAATTCCATCCTTAAAATACCGCCCGAACACATGTCGATTTCGAATTCGGCGGATACGTCACCATTGACCGAGTTCATATGCACCTGCATGGATATGTCTTCTGCTGTGTTCGTTATTATAATGTTTCTTCTTATTCAAGAAATAGTAGGATTATATGGTATCGATGGATTATCAGATACACGTATGTACTATCATCTAGTCTTAATGTTATAGCAATTTCATGTTTAACATGTTTTGTTTCGTTAAATGCAGTCGTTTTGCACAATAGTCTCTGTATAGACAACAGACACATGTTCTAGGGACGTGGCTAGAAGTTTCCTCAAATTTACGGCCAACTGCACCCCCCCCCCCCTTGAACCAAACATCAATCTCACAGGTTCGCAGAATTCAATTTGCTCCCCTTGGAAATATCCAATCTGACAAACATTAAGATTGGAAAATTACCAACTTTTACTGGTTGAAAAAAATCAAACAATGAGAACAATGCCAACCTATATATGGTGTCAAATTAATGTCCAACTAATGTTGTGTCATGCATGAAATTTCCGTCTGCTGGAATGTACCAAAGTTTAGTTTAGATATATTTATTTCAAATATATGTCAAATTTAGATAACACATGATATATAACACATACATTTGTTTATACATACAAAGGAATTGGGGGACAAGTACTGACTCACTTAAGGGTACCCCCTCTCCCATATGTTATTACATTGAAAAAATAAATAATTAGTAATGGCAAAGCAACATGACTACCAAAACAAGTTGAACATATATACAGATCACTGGACACCCCCTCTCCCGAGTTAGTCACAAGTTTGTATATGTATTTATTTAAAATCGGGTTTGTTTGTTTGTTGCGTTTGTTGGCTTGTACGTATCATTATTTGAAACAGTTAGTCAAAATAATCCTGATTTTCCTCACGTATGAATGACTGCACAGCTTAGCAAATTGTACCAAAAATCGGGGTGGGGTCGAGACACCCAATCAACCCCTGTCGTCACGTCCCTGTTCAACTGACAAGTTTCGTGTGTTCTTCACAACATCTTCGGAATTTGATTCAGGAGGCCTAGAGCTGTCATGCTTGCCATCATCAATAACACACTTTAACTTTTGAAAAAAAAAGATGCGATTAAGTCGGATTGGCAGCAAATTATGTGCCGTGTATATACACATAGAAGAAAAGCATGATTTCACAACAAACATGCACTTTATAAATATAAGATACAAATGATACTTTTGTCAAATACATGAGCCATGTTTGACGCTGGGAGAGATTTTCGGAGACCACGTGGATTTCAAAATCTGACCTAGAATCCGAAATTAGCTCCGCCCCCCGTAATCGGCTTTGGATTCTCAATCCGGATTTTAGCGAAATTACGGCTCTGGTGCATCGCGATAAGCCGTAGTACTCGTGGCACTCAAGCGTGAAATTTTCGTCTGGCGAGAAGTCCTCCACTGTAGACGTACATATTGAGTACAATTCACGGGTAGGTAGGAGAAGCGTTGGAAAACATGGCGACATTTTCAAGTCAATTTACGATATCAATTACTCGGAAAGAACAAAAGTTTTCTACAACTCCAAATTCCATCATGAAACGAACCGCGAGAAACACCACAATACGGCACTGCTCATCATATCACCGTCTAACTTCTAATTTTAACAAGTAAAGCGGTAATTTGCGGAGCACAAAATATTAAGACCTTTGTTTACACCGGAAGTTTCATCATCATCGTAATCATCATGAACATCGTCATCTCACCATCATCATCAATAGCATCACCATCATCATAATCATCATCATCATCAACATCATCATTATCATCATCATCATCATAACCATCATTAACATCGTCATCTCACCATCATCATCAATAGCATCACCATCATCAACATCATCATTATCATCATCATCGTAATCATCATGAACATCGTCATCTCACCATCATCATCAATAGCATCACCATCATAATAATCATCATCAACATCATCATTATCATCATCATCATCATAACCATCATTAACATCGTCATCTCTCACCATCATCATAAACATCATCACCATCATCATAATCATCATCATCAACATCATCATTATCATCATCATCGTAATCATCATTAACATCATCATCCTCCCATCAATAGCATCACCGTCATCATAATCATCATCATCAAAATCATCATCATCGTAACCATCATTAACATCGTCATCTCACCATCATCATCAATAGCATCACCATCATCATAATCATCATCATCAACATCATCATTATCATCATCATCATAACCATCATTAACATCGTCATTCCACGATCATCATCAATAGCATCGCCATCATCATGTGTGTATTTCCGGTGTAAACAAATGTCAGATTATTTTGTACTCTACAAATTATCGTTTTATTTCTCAAAATGGGCAGTGTTACAGCTATATGATGAACAGTGTCTTATTTTGGTGTTTCTCGCGTTTCATATTATAATGGAATTTGGAATGATCGGCGTTGGATTCTCGAAAGGTAGTAGAAAACCATTTGTTCTGTGCAAGTGATCGATTTCATAAATTGATTTTGATACAGTTTCCCAACCCTACTCATGTATACCCGTGAACTGTACTCACCATGTACGTGCACAATATAGGACCTATCGCCGTGTGAGAATTACACGCATGAGTGCCACAACTACTACGATTTGTCACTGGACACCAGGGAAATCCCCTACGAAATAAATAGTTGTGGCTTTATCAGGCTGTTGGTCGATGACATAACTGACAATGGGAGATAACAGTACTATGAGTGTCAATGACCAGCGATCACTGGACGAATGCCTTTCTACATGGTATGACAGTATAGAATCCCAACAGTATACACGTAAGCCAGAGGACAACAACAGCACCATCAACAACCTTCGTTCTGTTATAACATTCACAAATTCGACAACACAAGATATAATTACTGGGACTATCATTGATTTTGTCGGAAATCAAGATAAACTTCTGGAAACATTGCGCGAAAATGTATTCATGCATGTGAAATCTGATGATGTCTTTCCATATGAGTCAACTGCGTCAATGAAGCAACGGGTTGTTCGAAATCTAACGGGAGACCATGCAATGATAAAAACAGTAGGAATATGAGGATGGCTGTTGACATTTACAGGTTAATGAAATTTATGGTCGACAAGGATACAGATACTCTTGGTGAAATTATTAGTAAAAGTGGAAAACATAATAAAAGCGTCAGTCGACCATCTGTTTCTGGTATGATCATTGGTGATGAGGATTCCACACTAAGTATAAATAACTCAATCGTGAAAATAGTAAGGGACATTTCTCTGATAAAAACTGAAAATGAATCATTTCACAAAGACTTTAATGAACGGATTCCAAATATTGACACATCAATGAAACATTTAGAAGCACGACTGGACAAAATTGAAGAAAAACTCGGTATAATTAAAGACGATGAGCAGCTAAAAACGAATTTCTCTCTTATAGACAAGACAATAAAAAGTTTGGATGAAAAATTTAATCAAGAAATAATGACAGTGGAACGTATACAAGATGACAAATATTCGGGCGCGAAACAACTTAAAAGTGAGATATCCGACGTTAAACGCGATATATGTAGAGTAGTGCAAGGTCTCGACGAGTTTGATAAGAGGCAGAAGAGTTTTGAGGGACAACTAGCAACATTCAGGGACATTGTCAACAAAAAACATATTCAGCCAACGAATTCGAGTGATAAAATGATAAATGAAACGATAAAACACAATGTAAATGCAATGAAGATGAATTCCGCAAATTTACAACACAAGTAACAAACAATCTTCAACAATTTGTAGAGTGTGTGGGTCCATCCACGACAGATGTATCCAATACACAGCGAAATATCGCAGAAACATTAAATGAATTTATGAAATACGCTACAGATAATTTTTATCCGGACGAGAGCGATGCTCATTCTGACAGAAGTTCGCATTCCAGTAAACCAAATGACGTGAGCTATCATTCAGAAGTCCCGTTACACGAACACAGAGAGATACTTTATTCCTCCATATCAACGGAGATTACATATATTACAAATATATACAACAAAATAATTACATAAAATTTGTTAATACAAGCTGGGAGCTATGCGCGTAAACACATTTGCTAAGTTTTAGTGCAATTTTACTGCCAGTATCGTGAACAGTTCTCAACACAGCCGCATTTGGTATTAAACGCCAACATATACATAATGGCTAGGATATGTTTAACCGCAATAAAACATATCCATATAATTGGTCGCCATTCAGAGGTGTTCATTTATATGCTGAGGGTATATACTTTCTATTCCGAGCAGAGGAAACAAATGAAGCGAACGCATCGCTTTAATAAGAGATTCTCGTTGCAGAGAAGATGGATCTGCAGTGGGATACACCTACCAAAGCAGTACGCTAGAAATGTGTTTTTGCTGAGGCTATCTAGGAGCGCGAATGTGTCTACCCCATGTCTGTCGATTATTGCATACCAGAAAGCATTCCTCGTCACCTGTGCAAATTCTGACATACAATCATGATACATGTGAGTAAGAAGATTAATGAATGAATTATGGCAATGAATACAGGTGGCATCATTATTGTACGTGGTTTTTGCCAGAATGTTCGCCATTTTGATGCACATAGGATAGTAATCGGGTACATTGCGGCACAATTCCCAGAGTCTCCACGATGAGTGGACATCTGGCTTCACATTGAGATGCACCCTACGGGCATAATGTGCAGCAAGGCGATCTCTAATCACCCCCTTCCAAACCGCCTGAGACGGGAAAACACCTGTTTCTGTGAAAGACGTGAGGTAGTGGTACATATCGATTTCTTTGAGAATTTCAGTTATGTCTTTCAGAAAGCCCTCAATTGGGCGACCAAACAACCTGTGGCCGTGGAAGTTGAATAAAAATATATTAAGAGCCGTTCTGTGACTTTTGGGGAGATTTACTAGTGTGCTAAGAAATAGTAATTTTCTTTTATGCAGCTCGTACTCTATCGGCAATTGTCCCAATAAAGATAAAGCGAATATCGTGCTAGTACGTTTTGGTAAGTGCTGCATGTGTTTGATGCACATACGATAAGCTCTTTCGAGAGAGATATATTGAGTGCTAGAAATATCCCACCACATTTCGCATCCGTACAGTGCCTTGTGGATAGCTACGTGTTTAAAAATCATAAGATTTGTTAACGGGGAAAACGTAGACGTAATGTGAGAACGACAACCTGCAAAGAAGCATTTACGTAGCATGTCCGTTGCGTTCTGAATTTTTGGCAGCTGCCTAGATTTACAGTTTTGTTTGATACCTAGATGGACGACTTCCACCACTTGTTGTATTTCATCTGTACCAAGTTTCCACGACCGAGACTTGGCACAACCCGTGCTGCGACTACTATTGAAAAGCAGCACCTTGCTCTTTTCATTGGAGAATTCAAAGCGCCATTTT
Source organism: Siphonodentalium dalli (assembly GCA_032622095.1). NCBI lineage: Eukaryota > Metazoa > Mollusca > Scaphopoda > Gadilida > Siphonodentaliidae > Siphonodentalium > Siphonodentalium dalli. The sequence goes on from CP136069.1 coordinate 1,918,082, forward strand.
TTGCTATAGACGTGACAAATATCAAGAAGTCTGCGTAAGCCACCTTCAGTGAAAGAGAGAACAGTGATGTCATCTACCGTTGTCGGTGATGCGCATGATGTTGAACCTATATATAGGCCATCAGATGAATTTTCAAGATTCGAAAGAAGATCATCAATGAAGACTAGATAAAGGAAAGGAGATAAGACCCCTCCTTGCCTTGTTCCTTGTTCGATGACAAATGATTCAGAAACGTTTCCATTATACATGACGTGACTCTGAACATTTGAATACATATTCGCAATTAGTTTCAATGTGAGACCTTTGACACCATTCTTGTGTAATTTGTATATGAGTCCTTCGTGCCACACTCGATCAAAGGCTTTCTTTGAATCTAAAAATGCTGCATAGACACTTGATCCATTTGCTTCTGCATATGCAAATGCTTCTTGGAGCTCGTACGTAGTTACCGTGCAACCCACGCCCTTCTGAAATCCGTTCTGTAAGCTGCTTGGGAAATCCTTAAACAAACGACTTTGCCGAAGTCGTCGAAGAAGAATTGTCTCAAGCAGCTTGTACAACACAGAGAGAAGTGTTATCGCACGATAACTATCAGGTACATGAGGTGGTTTTGGGTCGCCTTTGAAAATGGGAACAATGAGGCCCTTTTTCATGTCGGGGGGGATATAGGCAAACCACAAAATTTGGGAATAAAATATACATAAAGTATCACATAATGCGAGCGGGGCATTAATAATATGCTCGTTCACTAGCTCATCAAGACCGCCTGCCTTGTTTACTTTGAGCTCCTTTATTGCGTCAGTCAATTCGTCCAGTGAGACATAATTAGCGAATTCGGGGATGCCGCTTTCAATTTGGCTATCAGATAGAATTTTGTCAACATGTCCACTGACTGCGTTTTCAAAAGCTGAGTTCGTATGTGATGAACATTTATACAGCTCAGAGAAATAGCTTTTCCACCCTTGGGAAATATGAGAAGGATCTCTACACATGATTCCATTGAATAACATTTCCGTGCCGGGTGTGATATAGCACCTGTCTTTTGAGTTTACAGCTTTCCAAAAGCGTTTTTGGTCACTTTTAGCATATGTTTCTACTCTAGTCGCGGCATTTGAGAGGTACGTTTTAATGGTAGAACGATGCACTCTACGAAATTCACGCTTTTTATCTCGATAAGATCGAAAAGCGTGGTTGGATGGGCAGCTGGGCTTCCCCATCGATATCCATACTTTCCTAACATCGAGCATGGCTGAGTGAAGTTCGGTTAGCGCCCGTGACCAATATGGTTTGGATTTTGGATTTTTGTTAAGGTTCGGACTTGAGTCAACAGAAGCTTGTAGAAGAGTGTGTACAAGCTGAGAATAGAGTAAGTCAATGTCACTCTTCGAGTTTATTTTAACATTGAGATTTGAAATATCCCCTTTAACTCTGTTCTGATACATTTCTTTATCTATTTTCTTCCAATTTACATACTTACGACACCGATTAGAGTTATCGGTCGTGCATGAGGGGAAGTGTACTGTACATCTCACTGGTCGATGGTTTGACGTGTTAATTGCATTGTCATCGAGAATTTCAATATTGCGAATTAGGTCTGCTTTACAATCTCTGACAATGATATGGTCGATCAGTGAGGGTGATGCAACAGATGAATAAGGAACATAAGATACATCGGGACCTTTGCAACTATGTGATGACATAAGTGATAACATAGTATGCTTAGATAAAAATTGAATAAGAAGACTTGCTCTAGAATTCTGTGCGGTGCCTAAAGTGCGAGGGCATACACCTGAACGTGGTAAGTTTGCATTAAAATCGCCCATTAAAAGTAGCATACCACGAGGTGATAGCTCGTAGATGAGATCACTTAGATCTGTGAGGCACTTGCAGTAGTCTTCATCTGAATAATTGGTATTAGGGAGATATACTTGCAATATGAAGATAAACTGATCACATCCTAAGCGGAGTCGGATCCCAATGATCCGCTCGTTATCGACTGAGATGCTGGAAGTATTGATTACATGTTTCTTATTAATGAGAAAAGCAACTCCATCACGACAGTAGCTACCACCTGTCGCAGAAACATTAAATGAATTTATGAAATACGCTACAGATAATTTTTATCCGGACGAGAGCGATGCTCATTCTGACAGAAGTTCGCATTCCAGTAAACCAAATGACGTGAGCTATCATTCAGAAGTCCCGTTACACGAACACAAGCACACCCGTCAGACACCTACTCCACGCCCGATAACCCTATACGCTGGTGGCTGTGGGTAGGCATATTGCTGTAGTGAAATTGTGTGGCGGTTTTCACACGTGTGCTCAGAAATTGAGGAAAATCATAAATTCTGGAATCCACCCGGCGAGAACGCTTATGGCATTAGATAGGACCATGAATGGTGTATTCATACACCATTTGTGATAGTCGTGTGCCTTTAGATATATTTTTTATTACTTAATTTGTCGAATTTTACAACCGGTTTTTGTCGTTTATCAAAGAAACTACCTAATATAAATGGTAGAAATCTCGATATGTAGGCTTTATGTACACATGTCACTAGATGTATACATTCCATTGATACAATGAAACCAAAATCCACAATAAAAGACATATTTTTCGTGGAAAAATATCGATTTTCCTGAGTGTCATATCACAAATTTATGACAGGCATATTGCCTCCGCAGATAGGCTCATGGCAAAGCACAAACTTGTTATGATAGGCAAGTGGCATTGTTGATAGGCACGTGGTAAATATTGACCAAGCTCCAATTTAGCACTTTAAAGCCAACAATATGCAACTTCTGACATATATTCTTTGATAAATACACTCTGGAATGATTATTCATTCATATAAAATAGACAGAACCACACATATGTGTGCATGACGTGAAAATTAACGCATGAGTTTGTTACGCGGAATGTTACAACGTTACAACGATGGGGCGCGAGTTGTAACTTGCAGCATAATTTAATTTTCTCACCACGCACACATAATGTGTGGTTGTGTTTTATTACACACCCACTAGAACTATTCAACATCGAGATTTAGCGTTTATTGATTCGTTTCTGCCGTAATTTATAGCCATTTTGATCAAACTGATAGGCGACTTTATTAATAAAGTTTGTAGTTCTTGTTCAAAAGATAAAGTTGACGTAATTTGTGACTCGTGACGTCGACGTTTTCCGTATTGTATACGTGTTGAATACGTTGGTAAAGATGTTGTATGGGCTACACACTGCTCAATATAAGAAAATTAACACAAAGATTCATCTAGATCGGGCTCTATTTCTTCTGGTTCCGACATTGTTTTAGCTTCTTTCTGAAATAGATAATTGAGCGGAGCCTGAGTCAGATATAAATACAATTGGACCACTATAAATGGTTGACAACTCGGTGTTTTTTTCTGAGGTGATCATTTCTCCGATATGATATCGTACTCGGTGAATTTTCGACGCACCAAAAAACCTGCCCCACGGTATTGACAAAACATTTACCACTATAAATGCACACGAAAATCTCACGGCGATTCCTCCTATATATAGCCCATGAGACAACAGCGCCCACACACATTTGTATTATTGCTCGGTGCTCCTGTTTATGTATATGCCGCATAATATGCGGCATAACTGGGTCATGGTCCAGGTCCACTATATGTATGCTCTAGCTAGACAGGTTCTAGCGTACCCCAATGTCTTTACCTATATTGATACCACATAAAATTATGTATAACTTTTAGCTACATTAGCATTGGCGGGACATTGAATTATTGTTAATAGCATCGTATGCTGTTATTTATTTGTGTGCGGTTTATATTCCATAAACCGGCGTAAACATGAATCGTTCTGGTCGAAGAGAAAAAAAACAAATATATGAACGCCATTCTTTCGCAGAACGCCAAAAATAAAACCGGCTATAAATGGTAGTTATATTATCTATAATATATCTAGTGGACCATGACCATTCAGCCTGAAAACTGCACAAAGCTGGCATGGCTCATTTTTTTTACATTAGAATATGCTGAATAGTTTGGGCTATACTTTCCCCATTTTCAATTAAAACCCCATTTTGCAAGTTTGTCACAGTTAAAACGTTTTACATTACAACTGCCAGTATTTAGTTCTTGGAAATAAGTAGTGTATGTTTCCTGACTCATTGACGATGTTAATTTACAACACTGTGAATAATATAGCATCACAAAAGCGTTTTTCTCAGACTAAAACCACTATTGATCATTGTGCTACATGCGTATCTGTGTTTGCCATATGTCTGTCCTCTCGGTGTTTGGCTATTCAATATGCCTACCACAAAATATTGACGGGACAGTATGTCAAATAGCATTTTTAAACTGAAAAATGCATTATTTGAGTTCGTAGTCATGTTTGTCTTGTCACTGAGATACTATACCACATGTATCCACGAAAATAACTTATAAATCGACATGCTGAGCAAATTTGGGAGTCTGTTTACTTTGAAAGTTTGAAAAAGTCGACAAAATCCGAGATATTTTGTCTTCAAACAACGTATTCTACAATGCCAAATTGTTACCAAGAGGTTCAACTTATAAATCAGACATTACTGCATCTGACGTGATAAAAAAATCTGACCTTTTACAGCGTATTTGATCAATTATAATCTAAAACATACCTTGGTTGAGAAACCCGCCATGCAATATCACTACAGCAATATGCCTACCCACAGCCACCAGCCTATAGGGTTATCGGGCGTGTACTCGCCCAGCAGAAGAGTCACAGGACGACTATTTCTTCCATAAGCATGACAGCCCAATTAAAACATCTCAGATATACCTTGGAGGTTTTGCTGATTCAGTCACCATCCATCACATTAAGAAGCACCTTCTTTATAAAGAAGTTCGATTCACGGTTATACGAATGCTGAGGGGTAACTCTGCTCGCATAAATATATGTGATGATGATGTGGACTATGTTCTCGGGCACCGATTCTGGCCACGGGGTGCCACCTGCAGGATGTGGGTTCACAAATCCTACGATTAATGCATACAATTATGAACTTGTGTGAAACATGTTATCTGCCTCAGAATTATATTTTAGTTACACAACTTTTGTATTTATAACATATACTATTTAAGAACCACGAAACAATCAAAATCAAATCGAAACGCATCGCGGCCCACGTGGAGGAAATGCGAGAAAAAAACAATCAAACTACTTGAACTGTTAATTAATATTAAAATTAAAATAATTAAAATTAAAATAATTGGTTAGAAGCGTACTTAAGCATTATATGATGTAATATGACGAAACAATGACTTAATTTTATGGGGAGTGGCCCAGTGACACGGAGAATGGTAGGCACTCGATTGGAAATTAATTAAATTCCATTTCATTAAAATTTCATTGAGAAGTGACGAATCGACCCCACCAGAGCACACAATACAGATAATGTGATAAAACAAATACATAATTACATATAGTGGTGTATTGCATGGCCCGGCGATCGTACGACTCATCATGGTTATGAGAAACGCCGAGTTTGTAAAATAAACTTTTGTACGGCGACAAAGATCTGAGTATTGAGACGATCAGAAAGTTCACTTGAGCCATATAATAGGATATCAATTGATATTCTGCTTGTTGGTAGCGCGGACATGAGCTCTATTCTCTCTTGAGTATACAGAGGACAAAGAAGTGGTATGCCGATTCAATTTCATAATCACCACAGGAACAGAACGGAGAATCTTCCAAGTGGTTTACGACGAGGTCTTTATTCAGGTTACTACAGCCTAATCTAATTCTAGTATGATAAACTTGTGCTTTCCTGGAGTAACTTTGATAGTAAAATTTGGCTATTTTTGAACGATCAACATTTAGGGTCCGTTTAAATTCTTTCAACGAAGGGGCCATCTTTACTGAGTCGGGTAAACTATTCCAAGCACGTGTGGTTGACGGTAGAAATGTGTCCAAATACGCATTCCTATTACTGTCAGGTGGATGAATACTAGCATGCCTAAAATTATAACCAGACGACATAGAATCTGGTGGAATCATATTGGATAAATAGGATGGAGTTATTTTTCTTGTCATTTTGTAAAATTGAATTAATTTCTGTTTACTTCTTCTTGATGCAAGTGTTTCCCAACCAGTTTCAAGTAACAAGTTGAGGTCGCTAGTACTTCTAGTTGCCCCAGTTACAACTCGTGCCATTTCGTACTGAATATCATCAATGCAATCGCTCATGTATTTCGGAATGTTATCCCAAACAGGGGATGCATATTCCAGTATTGGGCGAATGAATGAGACATATACGGTTTCTAAAGATTTTCTGCTTAATCGGAACTTGTGTTTCTTTACAAGATTACCTCTCTTCCATGCCTTGTCGAGTATGCTACAAATGTGACTTTCCCATGAGCCAGTAGTGTCAAATATAACTCCGAGATGTTTATGATTGCTTACTTCTGTTATTTGTGATCCAGCCATGGATACCACTAATCTTAATATGATTACATGGAATGCTACAGGCGTCATGTCGTCTGGTTATTACTTGAGTCAGTTGCTGAGAAGTGGTATACATGATATAATAGGACTCAGTGAACATTGGCTATATCAGTGTGATACAAATTTTCTTGGTTCGCTCGACAAGTATTATGAATACCATGCTGTGTGTGATTCCCGCCAAAGGATCCCCAATAAAAGAGGGAGACCGAGTGGTGGGGTCGCACTGTTATGGCACGCCAGAATTTCTGAACGAATAAGCCCTCTTGCAATTGACGATGATAGAATAATATGAATACAAATAAGAATAACAGATGAATGTTTTCATTACCTATTGCAAGTTTACCTGCCTTCTACAAATTACTCGTCGAATTCTACGACGAATACACAAAAACACTTGGCGACGTTTGTGATATGTATAAACCATACGGCAATGTAATAGTAATGGGGGATTTTAATGGTCAATTTGAGAAATCCGATGACCGAAACATGACATTCAGAAAACTTGTCAAGCGAATCGAAATGGTGTCTGTGAACCATACTTTTTGTCATGATTGTCCGCGTACGACATGCGTCCCTTTTGGCGGTGGCCCACACGAAGGAACGATCGTTGATCACAGTATGATCCCACACACTCTTATTCCTTTCATGCGAGACGTGCGCGTTTTAGATGATGATGCCATCAATGTGTCCAATCACAGACCAGTTACTCTGAACATAAGCTTTGAATTACGAGATCGACATGTTGGTAAATCAGACGCCGACGGAAACGGCATTGTAGATTGGAAAAAGGCCAAATATCAGCCTGAAATTCTTGAACATTACAACCGAATTCTTGATTCAGAATTAAACTCACCCGACCAATTAGATCAAAAGGAAACCGATCCATGTAAAATATACGATTCAATTGTAAGTGCAATATCAAATGCATCCAAAACAACCCTGCCAAAAAAGAAATTCAATAAATGCCTGAAACCCTTCTGGAACGAAAATTTGAAAACCATGCATATGTATATGCGGCAAATTTGGGTGAATGAAGGCAGGCCTCGCGCAGATACTCACTTGGAAAGTTATATAAAATATAAAAATGCGAAATGTGACTTCCGTAGAGAATATAGAAAAGCATCTAGTAAATACCTGGCCGAACAAAATGATGAAATTGATAAACGTGCTCAAATTGATCAGAACTATTTATTCCGTATTTTACACACGAAACGTCAGAAAAATCACATCGATAAGAACGCATTTTTTTCATATGAGGGACAAACTCTTCGTCATGATCACGAAATTTCAGAAGGATGGGCATCTTACTTTGAAAAATTATATTCCCCGCTATATGATATAGACCAGAGTTTGACACACAGCACTTCAACTATGCAATGAATTTGTTACGCGAAAAACCACCAGCGATCAGCATGGTGATAATTATAATGACATACTCTTTTGTGTAACTCCACTTGAATTGCTTTCTGTTTATCGCAGCCTGAGTTTTGGAAAAGCAACTGGTTGGGATGGCATATCGAATGAACACCTAATATATGGAAGCCATAAGTTAACTCAGACGGTATCTAATCTTATGACAGTCATGATTCAAACACAAATATCCCTTCACAGATGAAACGTGGTGTAATCATAACACTATACAAAGGTGGTTCAAAATCCAGAACTGACATTGATAGTTTCAGAGCTATAACGCTGATGCCCACTTTATACAAGTTACTCGAAAAGATTTTACAAACTAGAATAGAATTATACGCCCCAAAATTACTTAATGTACATCCGCTTCAACACGGTTTCCAAAAGGGCATAAGCGCAACAATGACGTCATATGTAATGAAAGAATGTATCGCATATCGTCATCATAATCATCATCACCAACATCATCAGTATCATCATCATCATCGTAATCATCAATAACATCGTCATCTCACCATCAGCACCAATAGCATCATCATCATCATCATCAACATTATCATCGTAATCATCGTTAACATCGTCATCTCACCATCATCATCAATAGCATCACCATCATCATAATCATCATTAACATCGTCATTATCATCATCATCATCATAATCATCATCAACATCATCATTATCATCATCATAATCATCATTAACATCGTCATCTCACCATCATCATCAATAGCATCACCATCATCATAATCATCATTAACATCGTCATCTCACCATCATCATCAATAGCATCACCATTATCATAATCATCATGACCATCATCATAAGCATCATCATCAACATCATCAGTATCATCATCATCATCATCATCAACGTAATCATCATTAACATCGTCATCTCACCATCATCATCAATAGCATCACCATCACAATAATCATCATCATCAACATCATCACTATCATCATCATCATCGTCGTAATCATCATTAACATCGTCATCTCACCATCATCATCAATATCATCACCATCATCTTAATCATCATTAACATCGTCATCTCACCATCATCATCAATAGCATCACCATCATCATAAACATCATCATCTCACCATCATCGTAATCATCATTAACATCGTCATCTCACCATCATCATCAATAGCATCACCATCATCATAAACATCATCATCTCACCATCATCGTAATCATCATTAACATCGTCATCTCACCATCATCACCAATAGCATCATCATCATCATAATCATCATCATCAACATCATCGGTATCATCATCATCATCATCGTAATCATCATTAACATCGTCATCTCACCATCATCACCAATAGCATCATCATCATCATAATCATCATCATCAACATCATCATTATCATCATCATCGTAATCATCGTTAACATCGTCATCTCACCATCATCATCAATAGCATCACCATCATCATTACCATCATTAACATCGTCATCTCACCATCATCATCAATAGCAACACCATCATCATAATCATCATCAACATCATCATGATCATCATCATCATCGTAATCATCATTAACATCGTCATCTCACCATCATCATCAATAGCATCACCATCATCATAATCATCATTAACATCGTCTTCACCATCATCATCAATAGCATCACCATCATCATAATCATCATCAACAACATCATCAATATCATCATCATCGTAATCATCATCATATCACCATCATCATCAATAGCATCACCATCATCATCATAATCCTCATTAACAACGTCATTATCATCATCATCTTCATAATCATCATCAACATCACTATTATCATCATCATCATCATCATTAACATCGTCATCTCACCGTCATCATCATCAACATCATCAGTATCGTCATCATCATCATCATCGTAATCATCATTAACATTGTCATCTCACCATCATCATCAATAGCATCACCATCATCATGATCATCATCATCAACATCATCAGTATCATCATCATCATCGTAATCATCATTAACATCGTCATCTCACCATCGTCATCAATAGCATCACCATCATCATAATCATCAACATCATCAGTATCATCATCAATAGCATCACCATCATCATAATCATCATCGACATCATCATTATCATCGTAATCATCATTAACATCGTCATCTCACCATCGTCATCAATAGCATCACCATCATCATAAACATCATCATCTCACCATCATCATCAATAGCATCACCATCATCATAATCATCATCGACATCATCATTATCATCGTAATCATCATTAACATCGTCATCTCACCATCATCATCAATAGCATCACTATCATAATAATCATCATCATAATCATCATCATCGACATCATCATTATCATCATCGTAATCATCATTAACATCGTCATATCACCATCATCATCAATAGCATCACTATCATAATAATCATAATTAACATCGTCATCTCACCATCATCATCAATAGCATCACCATTATCATCATCATCATAATCATCATCATCAACATCATCAGTATCATCATCATCATCGTAATCATCATTAACATCGTCATCTCCTCATCATCATCAATAGCATCACCATCATCATAATATATGACTTTATTTCCTCCGTAAACGAAGATATAGTGTATAAAATCACATACACATTATTACATAATTAACATAATTATACATTAAACATATTCATTGGCATAATGTGCGTGAAAAAACAATATATCGAAAATGATTTGAGTATAATTCGCGACGAATACCAGCTATATACAATTGATTGTGGTTGCATAATACAAGTATGCGTCTACATGTTCATTATACATAGCAATTACACATATGATGTACAGTCATAGAGATATGGATATACAGTCGTATGTTACGCGTACGTATATATCATTTTAATACAGAACTATGGAGGTACAGGCATAAATGATGATATGCTATCAACATATGCTTTCCATAGAGAAGCTGATTTCCTAACGAAAAAATCGATCAATTCATTATCTATTTCGCGTATACAATGGTCAAGTTCAGCTATTCCGGATAATAGAACTCGCGTTTTGGATTCCGCATTCAAACTATCATATTGCATGTATACGTCTACATGAAATTCGTTTAATAGGTCAAATTCAAACATATTACGGTTATCACACATTGATACACACTCGATTAATGCATGTCTGACCAGATCATTGTATTTCTTGTCACACAATAGGCACGATTGTTCGTCCGTTTCAAGAATGGAAATAAGACGTGCTACAAGGAGATAAGAATCTTTATGCTTGGGATATATGTAACAGTTTTCCCATAGCCTAGACATGCATAATTTAGGCTGAAGTGCCGAGTAACGGTTTAATCGAGTATCATCGCCTTTGCTACATTCCCACTCATCTCTATTTATATTTAACCATGAGGTCTTCGTTATATTTTTCCATGATAATTTGTTGGGAAAGGTCACATTTAATAAATATTTCTCGAAATATTCGGTCATTCCATATTTGTCCAATGTACAAATAATATCAACCATGAAATTAGAATGTGAAGCTGTAGGAAACATTAGGTATTGGTATAACCGTGTAATAAATACATCTTTTGCGGTTTTGTTCGACGAAAGATTGCACATTGAACCAATGAATGACAGTTTACGTTTTTCTATTAATGATACCATTGACGACATACCGACTAATCCTTGAGCTATAACTGTTTTTGTGCGATTATGAAGACCCTGATAATATTTTAGACAGAAACGGTGCTTTCTCTCGAGACGGTCGCATAGAGTGTTATTCACACACCATAAAAGTTCAGATCCGTATAAACCTTTTGGAATGACCACCGAATAATAAATCAACGAACAACTTTTTGGTGTAATGCCACCGGGATAAATTCCTGCGTTGGTTAACATCATGAATGTACTTCGGGTTTTATCACATATCCGATCAATGAAGACAGAATTAAAATCGTATTTATCGAGTGGAATACCAAGGTGGGTAACTTCTGTACATTCTTGTAAAATAGTTGTCCCTAAGTTCCAGACGCGATGTTGACGAGAGAACTCTGACTTTTTTTGCGTTAAATACTATTACCGAGCATTTATTGGAATTATACTTATATCGCCACTTTTTGCTGTATTCAAAACACATATCAATAAGAGCTGATAATCCGACACTATTGAGTGATAATAAAACCATGTCATCAGCATGTGTTGGGCATGTGCAATTTACTCCGATCATTTGTAGGCCATATGGGGAATAAATGTTCATTGGATATCCCGTCCCATCCAGCCGCTTTCCCCGTACTTAGACCCCGATATATTTGATTCAGTTCATCAGTTGATACAGGAAAAATTATGCGATTGTTTACTGGCCATTGTACGTGCAATGAATGAATTAACACAGTGGAAGTGATTGAAATCAAAGTCTGATTGGTATAGCGGTGAGTACAGATTTTCAAAATACGATGCCCAGCCTTCAACAACATCAAGATCATTCCGTAGAACTTTCCCTTCATAACAAAAGAATGCATTTTTATCGATATGATTTCTCTGTCGCTTTGCATGTATCACGCGAAATAGATAATTCTGATCGATCTGAGCGCGTTCGTCAATTTCATTATTTAATTCGGATATATAATTTTCGGACGCTTTTCTGTACTCTCTACGGAAATCACGTTTTGCTAATTTATATTGAGTGTAACTATTACATTGCGTACTTGCTCGAGGTCGACCATCACGTATCCATTGTTTCCGGAGATCACGCATATACTTGTGCTTATCTTTCAAACAATCTCCCCAATATGGTTTCAGACGTTTAGTATATGACTTTTTTGGTAAACATGATTCAGATACTGTTGATATTACACGTGCAATTGACTGGTAAACTTCAGATATGTCTGTATCATCAGTGTATATGATTTTGTGTGCTGTTAGTTCAACATCAAGACTTTGTTTGTAAAGTTCGAGAATTTCTGGTTCAGATTTAACTTTACGCCAATTTATGGTTTTGTCTGTTTCTCCTTCGGCTATATACGAAGATTGACTGCGTAGCTGGAACTTCAAATGTAATGTAACAGGTCTATGATTAGATACGTTAATGGCGTCATCATCTAAAACGTGTACCTCATGAATAAATGGAATAAATGTGGATGGAATAAAAATGTGATCGACAATTGTTCCTTCGTGTAATTGGCAGTAATCACCGAAAGGAATGCATGTAGATAGAGGATCATCTTCACAGAATTCAGAATTCACAGATACCATCTCGATTCGCTTAACCATTTTCTTGAATATCATATTTCGTTCATCAGATTTGTCAAATTGTCCGTTTGTGTCTCCCATTACGATTACGTTACCATATGATTTGTAGGTGTCACATAGGTCACCAAGCTTTTTCGCATACTCTTCATAATATTCTATGGTATAGTTAGTAGAGGGTAGATATACTTGAAGAAGATATATAGAACTTTCACCCGTCATCCTAATTTGTATCCCTATAATACGATCATCATTAATTGCAAGCGGACATACACGATTTGAAAATTTCTTATGCCATACCAAGGCAACACCACCACTAGGTCTACCTCTCTTGTTGGGAATTTGCGAGAGTACATATCAACTCGTCAACATAGACCATGTAGTAAAATGGGGAAAGAATACTTCCCTGACGAGCCCCTTGACGAACGTCAAACCACCTAGATAAGGAATTGTTATAACGAATAGAACATGTAACATTTGTCAACAATTCATTAATGAGACAAAACAAATTTCCTTTAAAACCGCGTTTATCTAATTTATATAACAGTCCGTTAATCCAGACAGTATCGAAAGCCTTCCAGAGATCTAAAAATAAGCTGTATAATTTTTGTTTACTAGCGGACACATAGTCAATACATTCCTTCATTACGTAAGATGTCATGGTTGCGCTTACACCTTTTTGAAAGCCATGTTGAAGCGGGTGCACTTGTATTAAATTGGGTGCATAAGATTTTAATCGAGTTTGTATAAGTTTTTCAAGTAACTTGTATAAAACAGGCATCAACGTTATAGCCCTATAGCTATCAAAATCTGTCCTGGGTTTTTTGCCACCTTTAAATAATGTAACGATTATACCGCGTTTCATTTGACTCGGGATCTTCTGTGTACTAATTATATTAGTTAAAAGTTTAGAAATCGCCAACGTCAATGTGTTACTTCCGTATAATAAATGTTCATTGGATATCCCGTCCCATCCAGCCGCTTTCCCCGTACTTAGACCCCGATATATTTGATTCAGTTCATCAGTTGATACAGGAAAAATTATGCGATTGTCAATATCACTGCTTTGTTTACTGGCCATTGTACGTGCAATGAATGAATTAACACAGTGGAAGTGATTGAAATCAAAGTCTGATTGGTATAGCGGTGAGTACAGATTTTCAAAATACGATGCCCAGCCTTCAACAACATCAAGATCATTCCGTAGAACTTTCCCTTCATAACAAAAGAATGCATTTTTATCGATATGATTTCTCTGTCGCTTTGCATGTATCACGCGAAATAGATAATTCTGATCGATCTGAGCGCGTTCGTCAATTTCATTATTTAATTCGGATATATAATTTTCGGACGCTTTTCTGTACTCTCTACGGAAATCACGTTTTGCTAATTTATATTGAGTGTAACTATTACATTTCGTACCTGCTCGAGGTCGACCATCACGTATCCATTGTTTCCGGAGATCACGCATATACTTGTGCTTATCTTTCAAACAATCTCCCCAATATGGTTTCAGACGTTTAGTATATGACTTTTTTGGTAAACATGATTCAGATACTGTTGATATTACACGTGCAATTGACTGGTAAACTTCAGATATGTCTGTATCATCAGTGTATATGATTTTGTGTGCTGTTAGTTCAACATCAAGACTTTGTTTGTAAAGTTCGAGAATTTCTGGTTCAGATTTAACTTTACGCCAATTTATGGTTTTGTCTGTTTCTCTTTCGGCTATATACGAAGATTGACTGCGTAGCTGGAACTTCAAATGTAATGTAACAGGTCTATGATTAGATACGTTAATGGCGTCATCATCTAAAACGTGTACCTCATGAATAAATGGAATAAATGTGGATGGAATAAAAATGTGATCGACAATTGTTCCTTCGTGTAATTGGCAGTAATCACCGAAAGGAATGCATGTAGATAGAGGATCATCTTCACAGAATTCAGAATTCACAGAGACCATCTCGATTCGCTTAACCATTTTCTTGAATATCATATTTCGTTCATCAGATTTGTCAAATTGTCCGTTTGTGTCTCCCATTACGATTACGTTACCATATGATTTGTAGGTGTCACATAGGTCACCAAGCTTTTTCGCATACTCTTCATAATATTCTATGGTATAGTTAGTAGAGGGTAGATATACTTGAAGGAGATATATAAAACTTTCACCCGTCATCCTAATTTGTATCCCTATAATACGATCATCATTAATTGCAAGCGGACATATACGATTTGAAAATTTCTTATGCCATACCAAGGCAACACCACCACTAGGTCTACCTCTCTTGTTGGGAATATTTTGGCGAGAATCGCATACGGCATGATACTCATAGTCCTTGTTAAGCGAATCGAGGAAATCAAGATAGCATTGATAAAGCCAATGCTCACTTAAGCCTACAATATCATAAACGCCGTTCTTGAGCAATGATGCCAAGTCATGACCCGAAGATGTGATACCTGTACAGTTCCAATTGAGTAGGTTTAATTCAGGAGATTCCATCACGCGTTTGCATTTAACTACTGTTAGTGTGATACTATTAGTGGTTACATTTATACTAGTAATTAGATATATTAATGTCAACAGCAATGTCGTATAACGCATTGTTGAATAATGTATATGCAATGTAAATACAACATAAATAATTGAACACAATCATATATAAATGCATACATGCATTGATTAGTCACGATTTTTATGGACCCACAATCTGCAGATTGCGCCTTTTGGCCAGAAGTTGGAACCGAGAACGTTGTCCAGATCATCGTCACAAATGTTGATACGAGCCGTGTTGCCTCTTAGCATCCGGATAACAGTGAACATACATTTTCATACCGTAAGTGTTTCTTGATGTCGTGAATTGTCACTCGGTTGGAGAAACCACCAAGGAATACCTGAGATGTTTTAATCGGGCCATCTTGCTTATTAAAGTAATAGTCATCAGGTTCATTGTCCGAATATCGCGGGCTTCTTGTATTGTATGAGACGTTATGTCTGCGATTATCTTCATATGATGGAACTCTGGATTCATAGGAAATATCATTTGGGGCACTGGAATGCGAATCATCCACTGAAGCTTCATCACTGGCCTGAGAGCGCACACATGGGTCATCATAAGCAAGGAATGCATCATTCATTTTATTGAGTGTGTCTGATATATCACGTTGGGTTTTGGATACATTGTCCATTGAAACACTCACACATTCCACAAATACTTGTAGATTATTGGTCACGCTTGTGGTGAAGTTCCGGAATTCATCTTTCATTATATTCACGTTATTTTTAATTGTTTCATTCATTAGTTTATCGCAGGAGTGTGTTGGTTGAAAATGCTTTTTATGTACTAAATCCTTTAATGTTGATAGCTGTCATTCAAAGCTTTTTTGTTTACGACTAAACTCCTCCAACCCATTTAATATAGTACCCACATCCGATTTGACGTCGACAATTTCACTTTTTAATCTTTTCACACCAGAGTATTTTTCATCTTGTATTCTTTCAACTGTTAGTTTCACACTTTCTAAGTCTTCATCCATTGTTTTTATTTTAGTATTTACATTCACAACATCTTTTTTGAGTTGGTTCACATCTTTACAATACATAGTTTTTCATCAATTTTATCTAATCGGGCTTCCATTTGAGCTATTGTTGAATCCAACTTCGGAATGCGTTCGTAGAAGTCTTTATGGAATTTTTCATTTTCCGTTTTTATCAGAGATATATCTCGGAGGATTTTAACAATCGAACTGTTGACGTTCACATTGGAGATTGCCTGGTCGTCGTCGATTACAGGCATGCTTGATATTGAAGGACGGCTAACACTTTTATTTCTAACACCTTTACTTATAACGTCACTGATGCTATCACCATCCTTATCGACCATAAATTTCATCAATTTGTATATATCCACTGCCATTCTCATATTACGACTGCTTTTATCAATAATATGATCACCGGTTAAACTTCGAACAACACGTTGTTTCATTGATGAGGACGAGTCATATGGAAAGCTATTGTCAATTGTGGCATGCATGAATACATTATCGCGGAGAGTATCTAAAAGTTTATCTTGGTTACCAACAAATTCTATTATTGTGGACGTAAACACATCTTGCGTTGTTGAGTTTATGAACAGTAACACAGCTTGTAGATTATCGGTTATTTTAGTAGAGTCCTCTTGTTTACGTGTATATGCTAACATCATCATTATCATCATCATCATCGTAAACATCGTCATCTCACCATCATCATCAATAGCATCACCATCATCATTACCATCATTAACATCGTCATCTCACCATCATCATCAATAGCAACGTCATCATCAACATCAGCATGATCATCATCATCATCGTAATCATCATTAACATCGTCATCTCACCATCATCATCAATAGTATCACCATCATCATAATCATCATTAACATCGTCTTCACCATCATCATCAATAGCATCACCATCATCATCAACAACATCATCAGTATCATCATCATCGTAATCATCATCATCTCACCATCATCATCAATAGCATCACCATCATAATCATCATTAACATCGTCATTATCACCATCATCATCATAATCATCATTATCATCATTATCATCATCATCTTCATAATCATCATCAACATCACCATTATCACCATCATCATCATAATCATCATTAACATCGTCATCTCACCGTCATCATCATCAACATCATCAGTATCATCATCGTAATCATTATTAACATTGTCATCTCACCATCATCATCAATAGCATCACCATCATCATAATCATCATCATCAACATCATCATCATCATCGTAATCATCATCGTAATCATCATTAACATCGTCATCTCACCATCGTCACCAATAGCATCACCATCATCATAAACATCATCATCTCACCATCATCATCAATAGCATCACCATCATCATAATCATCATCATCGACATCATCATTATCATCATCGTAATCATCATTAACATCGTCATCTCACCATCATCATCAATAGCATCACTATCATAATAATCATCATTAACATCGTCATCTCACCATCATCATCAATAGCATCACCATTATCATAATCATCATCATCATGATTATCATCATCAGCATCATCAGTATCATGATCATCATCGTAATCATCATTAACATCGTCATCTCACCACCATCATCAATACCATCACCATCATCATAACCATCATCACCATCATCAGTATCATCACCATCATCGTAATCATCATTAACATCGTCATCTCACCATCATCATCAATAGCATCACCATCATCATAATCATCATCATCGACATCATCATTATCATCATCATTAACATCGTCATCTCACCATCATCATCCATAGCATCACCATCATCATAATCATCATTAACATCGTCATCTCACCATCAATAGCATCACCATCATCATAATCATCATTAACATCGTCATGTCACCATCATCGACAATAGCATCACCATCATCATAATCATCATCTCACCATCATCATCAATAGCATCACCATCATCATAATCATCATCATCAACATCATCACTATCATCATCATCTTCGTAATCATCATTAACATCGTTAGCTCACCATCATCACCAATATCATCACCATCATCATAAACATCATCATCTCACCATCATCATCATCAATAGCATCACCATCATCATAATCATCATAATCGACATCATCATTACCATCATCGTAATCATCATTAACATCGTCACATCTCACCATCATCATCAATAGCATCACCATCATCATAATCATCATTAACATCGTCATCTCACCATCATCATCAATAGCATCACCATCATCATAATCATCATCACCACTATCATCATCATCTTCGTAATCATAATTAACATCGTCATGTCACCATCATCGACATCATCATCATTATCATCGTAATCATCATCATCGTCATCTCACCATCATCGACAATAGCATCGCCATCATCATTAACATCGTCATCTCACCATTATCATCAATAGCATCACCATCATCGTAATCATCATTAACATCGTCATAATCATCATCATCATCATCGTAATCATTATTAACATTGTCATCTCACCATCATCATTAATAGCATCACCATCATCATAATCATCATTAACATCGTCATCTCACCATCATCAGCATCGTAATCATCATTAACATCGTCATCTCACCATCATCATCAATAGCTTCTTAATTATCTTCATTATCTTCCCATCCTGACTCGGAACAACATCACTTTTGAAAATGTTTATCTGCAACACTATATATACCTTCCTTGTAAACAGATGCATCGTTCTGTTATACAGCCATTAGCAAATATAGGGCATCATACCATACATCATGCTCACCAGAGGTGGACAAGCAATAAAGGCGAATTTGTATCTATCCATATACCCTATTTGAAGTCTTGAACACATCAAGTACTGAAGGGATTATACTCTCAATATCAACAGAGGTTGTGGCCGAATGGCTATTTTATCAGACACGATACGATATATAATGCTGCATATGTTTTTTTTTCTGACAGCCTGGGACACTTTACAAAAAGCGGCTGACAAATAATAACAAGAGCATCGCCAGGGCAAAATACGCCTTTAGTCATTTCGAATTGTACTACCGCAAAATAAAATAATACTTTGAGCTTACATTTGAAGAAAATCTGATATACCCCTAATTTCAATGCCAAAATGCGGTCAAATTCTAAGTCGAAAAATGGCCGTAACTCATGTAAAATAATTAGACAGAACCTATATTCGAACTTGGCCTGTAGTTTTAGCTGGGAAATACACATACCAGCTTTGGTTCAGATCAAATAATCAAAACTGGAGTTATCGGTCGGAAACCGAAATGTTATTAAATTGGTCAAATTCTAAGTCGAAAAATGGCCGTAACTCATGTAAAAATAATTGGACGGAATCCATATTCAAACTTGGCCTGTATCTTTAGCTGCGAAATACACATACCAACTTTGGTTCAGATCAAATAATCCAAACTGGAGTTATCGATCGGAAACCAAAAATGTTAACGGACGGACAGACTGATAACATAATAAGACCTTTTTGTTCAAAAGGGCGTATAAAAATGCAATTATAACTGTCTATGTGACCACCAACGCTATTTTCAGTCACGACAACACCACGAACTGAAGGTATATGCTTTCATTTTTAACTGAGGATGGACAGTTCTATCAGGAAGTAAATAATTTATATGGATGGTTTGGTTCCTGAATCCTGGGAGTCTGTGGCACTTTGCAATAATCGGCTGGCAAATACGGAAGGCGAATTGTCACTGTTTTTGGGACCCCCTACCTATTTGAAGTATTTGACATACCACGAACTAAATGTATATGCTATGTAATTTAGCAGAGGGTGTGGAGAAAATGCTATTGGAAATAAGATCAGGAAATATACAATTATTTTGGTGGTCCCGTTCCCGAAAGCCTGCGTCACCTTAAACGAAGCGAACGGCAAATCAGAAAAACAATTTTTCGTTTGTTTGGAGACCACCTACCCTATTTTAAGTCTTGAACACTCACAAACTGAATATATAGGCCTAACAACATTTTCCCAGCTACACATCACAATCTCTTGCGTTTGATTTAGATATACGGCATGTACAACTGAGAGTACTGTCACCCTGGTGGGAATTCATTTGAACATACTATTTATTTTCTATATATATTTTTGTTTATTATTTAGAGGGACACTTGCAATCACTTTGGCAACAAAAGTAATTTTTTTTATTTGTGAGACTATATGTATACATTGTGTGTCATATGTTGTCTATAACAAATATTTCAGTCCTACAAAGTCGACGTCGATCCATGTTTTTATATATAGCTGTTATCGATAAAATGTGTTGCTGTGGGTGTTGTTGTAACTGGGGGTCTGGAAGTCTGAACACGTCTTTAATCACTTAAAAAATGTTACCGTGCCCAATGTTCAGCTGACGAGTCATGTGGGCTCCCATTATGATAAATTTGGAAATTTAGTGAAGTTATCAAAAATATGAAATTTTTCAACCAAAAACGTGATTGGGGGAGGGGTAGCTAAAATCCGTTATCTCGCAATCCGATCAAAATTGACGTATACTTCTTTCTACACATGACTGTCAGCTAACTACTACACCATATGTATTAACTATTTGTGCATTAATGCAATATCCATTTCAATGATAATGTTTGATAAAAAAAATTTAAAGGGCGATTTGTCAGCAAAAAATAAATGTTTTGGCTGCAAATCGCAGGATAATCCAAATTAACAAACACTCTTTTCATATCAGGTAGAATATGGTATGATGTAGTACTTCTAACACCAAAACTGTTGGCAAATAAGTTATTTTCTGGAAAAGGTTACTAGTGGGTATCGTTCATCGTCGATTTGGCAATAGCCACCACCGATTCCGTTATTTTTCACTATCATTTTCGTGAAAAATATATATTTCTTCTTTGAAAAAAGTTACGAGACTTCAACTTGTTCTACTGCACATGGGTAGGTGCACGTATCTCGAAAACTAGAGCGCTTTTATTTTAACAGGGTTCCCGTGGATTGACGGTACATACACCACGTATATAGATGTGTAACCCGACATGTTTTATTTTAACAGGGTTCCCGTGGATTGACGGTACATACACCACGTATATAGATGTGTAACGCGACATGTTTTATTTTAACAGGGTTCCCGTGGATTGACGGTACATACACAACGTATATAGATGTGTATCGCGACATGTTTTATTTTAACAGGGTTCCCGTGGATTGACGGTACATACACCACGTATATAGATGTGTAAGGCGACATGTTTTATTTTAACAGGGTTCCTGTGGATTGACGGTACATACACCACGTATATAGATGTGTAACGCGACATGTTTTATTTTAACAGATCCCGTGTTTATTGACGGCACCGATAGAGACGGGACGGACGTCATGATGACGCGGGACGGAGTGAGGCTGCCGTTCGTTGACTGGTGGCCCAGTAATCCACACGGCGGGGATGAGGACTGCATGGGCGCCGGGGCCTGGTCCTCTCGGGGCCCGTATCTGATGTATGACACGCCATGCTACGTCCGCGGCCGGTCTGTGTGCGAGATGATATGAGGCACATGTAACACAAGACAGAGACCAGGGCGTGTGACGTCATGATGACGTGGGACGGAGGGAAGCTGCCGTTCGTGGACTTGGTGCCCCGTTATCCACACGGCGGGAATTATGACTGCATGCTCGCCTCGTACTCCTCATCCGCGGGCCGGTATCGAATGTATGACTTCCCATGCATATGGACACACCCGTCTTTTTGCGAGATGATGTGAGGCACATGTAACACATGACAGAATTACCAGTTATATATATAATGAATACTAACATTTCTGATGCACCTAAAAAGTTGATTTGCAAATGTTGTTTTTGAAGAGTTTAAAATCTGGTCATTTTGAGTATGTCATAAAATATATCAGTGACTATAACATTTCACATCATATTTCAACAACTCAACTTCAATTATAATGGAATTCGGCAGCAAACTGTTTCTGGATTATAAAATTGAATGTTGAATTTATTGGAATGTTGTATGATTATTAGGTATCTGCCTTATTCTGACAAAATATAAAATGTCTGCCTTAGGATGGTCTACAATGTATATTTAAAAAAACAATTACCAGACGCTAAGTATTTATATATCTTATGTTTAAGTATATTTTGAAATGGCTTCTATAGTAGTATGGCCTATTGGGCCTATCCATAGCAAAATTATGTAATCAGTTTTGAAAACGAACACAAATCAAAAAATTTATATGTCTACCTATAATGCGGGTTTTATATGGTTGGTCTGCCAAATCAAAAGTTTGATAAATTTGATTCACAACGAGTCGTAGAACCGAGTTTCATAAAATCTTATATTCCAACATAACGAGTTTCAGATCTTGTATAGCACATACAAAAGTAGAGCTTTATGCCTTTTTAACAAATCAAAATCCTTAAAAGAAGATAGAAAATGCATACATTTACAGCGTTGGCTGAGATGCTTCACAATCGTATATGACTGACAGTATTGCGCACTTTGGGGCTGGTGGCGGAAAGTATAGTTCCCCAATTTGCCTCTTTGTTTTTATGTCTATTTTCGATAGTGCAACGAAGTTAACAATAATTTAACGTTAATGAACAAAACAAAGCAATGCATTGGTGCTGGTGTCATGCGCTGATTTTTGCGATAGTATTTATTCGCCTGAATCAATGTAAAGACGCGTGATCATTTTGTTAGCACGATGTCAAGTGATATGAAACTAATTTGCACGCGCCGCCCAGGAAGCACGCATCGATTCATAACTAGTGAGAGATAAATATAGAATACACACGTAGTGTTTCTGAATACCAAATTTACACCACGAGTGGGATTGATGATTTACCACACGAGCTTTAGCGAGTGTGGTAAATCATCAATCCCACGAGTGGTGTAAATTTGAAACAAACTTCAGCCCAAAATTTACTCGACGGGGAAGTCGTGTGAGATTGCCTCAATTTGTTGATCTGGATGTGATTTCCACGGAATTAACTGTTCGTTTTTATCGCATTAGTGAGTATAATATTCAATTGAATCGAAAGTATCAAATTGTTTTCATCGCGAGCCGCTACATTTTAAAAATAGAGTCATTTTGATCGAGGTCACGGAAGGTTAACGAAAGGTCACTTCGGATGTAGTTCTACTGTGGGGTATAAACTTTAACCATTGAAATGCCATTCAAACGTGTTACCCACAGTAGAAACGTGTTACCCACGGTCGGACTCCTGTTCACACACAGTAGGGTGTACAGCACAAATATATTATATAGCATGTTTGTACACAGTACAATAGGGAGTCATGGTATAAAAGGTAATATGTAATGGCTTTTTAATTATATAATAGGGGTTTAATGCGATATATTATATTTAAATTGAATGTAAACTTGGCTTCGTCATTTTGCATTGTCTGGTGTTGGTGATCATGCCGGCTTTTCGAAATATTATTAATCCGCCTGAATCAATGTAATGACGCATATCATTTTGTTGGCGTGATGCCAAGCGATGTGTAACTAATTTTCCCGGGAAGCACGTGCCTATTCATAACTGGTGAGAGATAAGGAAACATGTAATGGCTTTTTAAATTATATAGTAG
Organism: Siphonodentalium dalli; assembly: GCA_032622095.1. Classification (NCBI taxonomy): domain Eukaryota; kingdom Metazoa; phylum Mollusca; class Scaphopoda; order Gadilida; family Siphonodentaliidae; genus Siphonodentalium; species Siphonodentalium dalli. The sequence continues at coordinate 1,942,347 of CP136069.1, forward strand.
GGGTTTCATATGATATATACAAATTGAATGTTTGTCTTACCGGTAATCCACATGTGTACCCATGTTACAATTTGTATTTACATCTACAATGTATATGCCACTGACTCAACCATTTTCTGTCATATCTATTTTGATAATCAGAACAATAAAAGAATTAAAATTTATTAAAGCTGGTATATATCTCTTCCTGACAAGTGATTCCTGACACACACAATAAACTCCAGACTATCTCTATCTCTGCCTCTCATTCAGTCTCTCCCACAATATATGTGACCCGCCATATCAAATCCAGTCGTAAGTCGGGATTTTTTTACCCTGTGCCAATGCATTCTCTTATATATGCGAGTCGACCATATAACAATTTTTTTATCAAGGGAGCCCCACACATATATAGAAGCATATAGAAGAGTGTCGTCTGCTCATGTTTGTCTGGGGCTCTGTATGGGTTAAATTATAAAATTGTTAAAGAATACAAGACAAAATTATTAAAATTGTCAAAAATTGTTACGCCAATGCATTCTCTTATATATGGGTCGACTCGCATATATCAGAGAATGCATTGGCACAGGGTAAACAAATCCTGACTTACGACTGGATTTGATATGGCGGGTCACATATATATCTGGGCTATTTAAATCAGCAGACTCCAGTTAACAATGGGAGTGTCTGTCATCACCTATGTGATACACAATTAACCCCCTTATACCATAACGCTCACACCCTTCAAATATGAACAACCAACAGACAAAATACACCATAAGGTGATGACAGGTCATGGGTATATGATGCACCCTCTCTCTCTCTACCAGAATAAAAAAAATTCAGTAATGAGTTTGATATGGGCGCTATATATCACGTTAAAAAAAGACATATGTACAAGATAAATTGAATATTGAACGGATGTGGAATTATGTGCTAACTTCACGGACCCGTTCATCTGTGTGTGGCTGAATAATATGCCATTTGTTGTTGCTAAATCACCTCTGTGGACATATATAACCACAACAGGCACTGGTCTACACACTGACTGTGGATTCTTCTTCTTGTGCCACCAGTCCATCTAAAAATATCAAGATATCCTCGTGCCAATAGGATCAAATTAGACCTATATATTCACATAAGTTCAAATTAGATCTATATATTCACATATAGGTTCATATTGGACTTATTTTTCAGAAATAAACCCACATTGAGCTTATATCCTTTATTCCGTTGGATGGGCGGGCCTGGAAACACGTTTGGAAGAGCGTGCATCTGGTAAGTCGTATCGATGAAAAAGTAGATTAAATAGTGCCAATATATGGGCTTATTTCGTATTCGTGTACTTTTTTCTCAAATACTCTTTATATGGGCCTAAAACGCGACATTCAAAATAATCCCGTAGGTTACTTCTTTTCACAAATCAGTTCATATTGGCATTATTTGAGAACTCAAAAACGTTCTATATAGACCTAAACTCTGGTTATTCACGTTCTATATACATGTAGACCTAAACCCCATTTGGAAATTTTGTGCTTATTATCAATAAAACAGGCTGGAAAATAACACGAATAAACCAACTCACGGCCTACCATAATTATGTATGCTCTTTATACTGGGTTTGCATTATGACCGGCACCATGCATCCAACGGAATAACGGGTATACGTCCCGTTTAAGGGCTTAAATCAGAATCAAATAAGTCCAAAATGAACACATGTGAATATTTATCTTTATATATATTTGCTAATGTCTATCTGTCTGTCTGTGTTCTACAGAAATTCACAGGGGACCCTCTAAATGGCACCAAAGGGGTCTACTATATGGGTAACTTTTTACGAGAAAGATAATGGCGCGGGTTAGAATTTCTAAAGTGACGCCGTTGTTGTCAGGGACAGAAAAGGGGGAGGGTCAGAACAAAAATTTCTCGCCAATTGCCACGGAACTTATATGTAATCATCCCCATGATATAAGGAATCTAATGGTGCGGTTTAAATATGTCAAAAGTGGCGCCATTCGAGTCAGGGATGCACGGAAGGGGAGAGGGGCACCAAATTTGATAAACCTAATTTTAGCGCCGAGGGACCATCTAGATCACCCCCGTGTACGTGGTATCGCCAAAACCGAGGGTATCGCCAAAACCGAGAATATGGGAAAGTCATTTTCACGTATATGATATGGGGATATGTTTGTTTCTCATCGTAATACAGACATCGAGCATCGTTTGTGTATGTCCACACGAAGCAGGAGTATTTATCCACTAGTTGTCATTTAGTTTTCCCAGATCAGACCATTAATTTTCTTTTGGCGAATTTTTTCAATGGTGTTTTTGCTTTTGCTCACTCAATTTTTCGAGAACATCCATTCACTAGTATAGTTCCTGGACTCCCTCGCTTCCAAAACAAATGCCGGTATATAGTTGAATATGTCAATGAAGCATACGATTTGACAGAATTTAAAAAATCCCTGTCGTTCTCAATATCCGCGCGATATGAAGGGACCACTGTCGGTCCAGAAAGATGCGAACGGCACAGATGAAGATGCGCCAAACGCCGAGTTCTGTGCAGTAAATATGCGTATTACTTAAGGAGTTCTGATGAGGTTTCGAGTGTTTTTATGTGTATCTGAGACTGATAAATTGGACTGCGAATGTCATCTGAAATATGAATCCATAACATATTCGAAATATTGTGTGCATATATATGAATGTGTTTCAATTGAAATTAATTGAACATTCATCTCAGCATTCAGATTTGCGATCTCAAGAACGTGAATGAATGATAACGCGATACCTTGATCATACGTACGTGAATGCTGCCGTTTCGCATTCATGCAGCTAATCGGTTATTCGTTTAGTATTAACATGCTTGGAGATTGTATATAGACCACACATGCCAGACGACACGCTACGGCGTATCAACGATTTGTCATAATCATGTTTATTTTACAGACTTTAAATTATGACTCGTTCCCACTCCAGTAGACCGTTACGCGACAATGAAACCGAATCATCTTATTGAATATACATATATATATCGTATTGCTCCAAATTATGCAATTCTGGCTTTTTTGAGAGTCATCAGATAAAATTGTAACGATTCTATGTTAACACACTAAAAATCCGAACATATATGTACACACACACAACAAAGTTACTGCTATTTATAATAAACACTTCACTGTGGAACATGTGTATACTGCCATGATTGTTATGTGCACATGTAAATTGCAATATAGTTTATAACTTTTCTAATTTAGCCCTAGGACCACATATTTAGTGGGCATAATATTTACACAAGACTTCATTATGTTATCGTATAGGTTGCATATACTGTAATTGATATGTATGTTTAACCGAAATGAATCTTATCTCCGTCCTGAGTTTGGTTTATGGTTCTAACCAAAATTGTTATGGATGTTCAGCGTCAAGTCGCATCTGACTTTCCCTAACGCTTCGTCTATGGGCACAATTTCCAATGGCGCATCTGATTCAGACATGGTATTTCATAATACTAAATTCGAGATGCCACAAAATATCCGCACGGGACCGGACGAATTGACTGATTAAGGGATCAATTATAATTGTATTATGATTTTATGCGGACTGGCTGTTTTTGCTTTGTTCACAGAGATAATTGTTGTGATTATAGCTCCACTCGTGCAAACTTTCACGAGGCCCGATGATGAGTATAACGTGTCATTCATCATAAATTTATTTGTCTTCGGGGAGAGTATTTGTTTTGTTGGGGCGGAGTCTTAACCTCTGTCAAACCATTCAACAGAGAAAAATGGACACCATAGCACATGGTGGCGGTCAGGCGAGCAATTTCCAATGATAATTCTTATACAAAACATCACAGGAAAAAATATAAATATTTATACGTGCTCTATCCGCGAACATACTAGGCTACACCCGAAGACCACATGTTCTGTCTTTTAGTCGGCTAATTTATGTTTAAGGTTAACATAGAGAATCGTTACAATATTATCTGATGACTCTTAAAAAGCCAGAATTGCATAATTTGGAGCAATACGATATATGCATATTCGATAAGATGATTCGGTTTCATTGTCGCGGATTGGTCAACTCGAGTGGGAACGAGTCATAAAGTCTGTAAAATAAACATGATTATAACAAATCGTTGATACGCCGTAGCGTGTTGTCCGGCATGTGTGGTCTATATACAAACTCCAAGCATGCTAATACTAAACGAATATCTTGAGATCGCAAATCTGAATGCTGAGATGGATGTTCAATTAATTTCAATTGAAACACATTCATAATATATATGCACACAATATTTCGAATATGTTATGGATTCATATTTCAGATGACATTCGCAGTCCAATTGATCAGTCTCAGATACACATAAAAACACTCATCAGAACTAAGTAATACGCATATTTACTGCACATAAACTCGGCGTTTGGTCGCATCTTCATCTGTGCCGTTCGCATCTTTCTGGACCGACAGTGGTCCCTTCATATCGCGCGGATATTGAGAACTACAAGGATTTTTAAAATTCTGTCAAATCATATGCTTCATTGACAGATTCAACTATATACCGGCATTTGTTTTGGAAGCGAGGGAGTCCAGGAACTATACTAGTGAATGGATGTTCTCGAAAATTTGAGTGAGCAAAAGCAAAAACACCATAGAAAAAAATCGCCAAAAAAAAAATAATGGTCTGATCTGGGAAAACTAAATGACAACTAGTGGATAAATACTCCTGCTTCGTGTGGACATACACATACGATGCTCGATATCTGTATTACGATGAGAAACAAACATATCCCCATATCATATCCGTGAAAATGACTTTCCCATATTCTCGGTTTTGGCGATACCCTCGGTTTTGGCGATACCACGTACACGGGGGTGTAGATGGCACCAAACGGTCTACTAGGGGTAACATATTACGAGAAATATAATGGTGCTGGTTAGAATTTTATAAAGTGACGCCGTTGTCAGTGGCAGAAAAGGGGGAGGGGCAGAAAAAAGGTTTGTTGCCGATTTCCACGAAACTTATATATAGTCAATCCCGTGATATGAGGAATCTAACGGTGTGGTTTAAATGTGTCAAAAGTAGCGCCGTTCGCGGCAGGCAGGCACGGAATGGGAGAGGGGCACAAAAATTGATAACTAATTTTAGCGCAGATTGTACCAAGACACACAAAAAAACCGAAGTGCTAAACCTATCCTTTAGAGTGCTGTATATCACACTTAACAAGTGCTCGAATAGGGACAGCACCCGAAGTGCGCGGACAACACTTATTCAGGTGCTAAACATATAGCACTTACCAAGTTTTACATTGCAGCACCCGAAGTGTAATACTACTGCACCTGGGGATATGTAGAGATGCACTTACAAGTGTAGAAATAACACCTTATGACTACCTTGGTCCCGATTTGGAAATGTCTGAAGCACACTTAAACACTGATAAAACAGCACCTCAGAGTCCAGTGTGGACACTTGAAAGTGCAGAAATCATCACACTCCCAAGTGTTATTACCACACTGGTAGACACACTTCCAGATGTCATTGATACACTTATTACCACACTTCCAAGTGTCATTAAACTGCACTTTCAAGTGTCATTACCAGACTTGTATATACACTTTCAAGTGTCATAAAACTGAACTTTCAAGTGTCATTAATACACTTGTATAAACACCTTCAAGTGTCACTACCACACTTGTATAAACACCTTCAAGTGTCATTAATACACTTGTATAAACACCTTCAAGTGTCATTAATACACTTGTATAAACACCTTCAAGTGTCATTAATACACTTGTATAAACACCTTCAAGTGTCATTACCACACTTGTATAAACACCTTCAAGTGTCATTAATACACTTGTATAAACACCTTCAAGTGTCATTATATACACTTGCTGGTACACTTTCGAGTTTAATTACCACACTTTATGATAAACTTAAAGTATCATTACCACGCTTGTCAAGACACTATCGAGTGCCATTAATGCCCACACTTGTCTACATTTCCAAGTGCCATGTGCAGGCTTGTCATGCTGGAGTACTACACATGAAGCTGAATATATGTGAATACTGTAAACAAAGTCAGATATAATCAGATATCCACACTTTCTTCTGTGATGTGTTTTTTTAAAGATTATATCACCAATCTTCCACATACTTAGAATTACCGGTAGGGGATAATAACCGAGACTAGTATTATTAGTCCCAGATAATAAGAGGCAGTTTGAAAGGGGGCTTTCAAATGAGTATGTCGGGAGAGAAAATCAATGAAGGTAAAAAATTTATTCAACACTCAAAAATGAAAGAACAATGTCTTGTTCAACAAATAAAATAATTTTTATCAATAAAATAACTATAAAATAAAACATCAAAAACATAACTGGCAAGTGACTTAATGACTGATATATGACCTTATAAACTGCATCAGCTTTTGCCAAAGGCACACCGAGGCACTGATAACTCTGTTTCAATACACTGAATTATATTGTTTTTTGCTTCAGTAAATTAACCCTTTAACAACAGTCCTACAAATGCATGAATGATAATCTACTAAGGAATCTCAGGTATATTTAAATTTTCTGTCTCCTGCTAAAATTTTCAAAACATCCCACAAAATTGTGGATGGGCACAGACTCAAGTCTTCCACATGTCAAGGTAATTATTAAGCCAAACATGAGACAAAATAATAATCCCCTCACCAATCTACCAAAACAAGACACCAGGATTTTGATGCAATATCAGTCACCTATTCTTGTTAGGGTAGCACCAGGATTGAGAAATGAAGCATTTTCTCACATTCATGTTTTTCAAATTTACACAACTTGGTTTTCTTTAAACTAAAATGGGTACCTAACAAAAACAACATAGTCCAGAGACTATTGAGTGCTCACCTGATCTAAGGAGACTTAAAGAGACTAGTTCTAATAAGTTTTCTGAAGTTTATTTACAACTTGTCTCTATATATCTTCAAGGAACATTCTTACCAAATTTGAGCCATATCATTTCATTAGTTCTGGAGGATATGCTTTCAGAAAATTTTGACATACATGTAATAAATCGTGTTACGTGACCAAGACTCTTGGCCCCTAATTTATGGATCAGCCCCTAAATATCAAATCTGAACCCTGGTCACTCATGAAAACTTCATACCAAACTTGAGCCACATCAGTTGATAAGATTCAGAGGTGAAGATATTTATAGAAATTTTGGACATAGCGGACTTATCCAACATAACACTTGGCCCTAATTAATGGACCACCTAATTATCAATTCTGTCCTCTAGCCACTCAAAGAACCTCCATACCGAATTTGAGCCACATGAGTTAATATAGAGGAGAAGCTATTTCAAGAAATGGTTGATGGAATACATGTAGTTATCTGGCATTGACCACTGCTGGCCCCTAATTCACGGACCAGCGCCTTTTTAACAACAGAACGTTCCAACTGAACACAGAAATGTCAATAAACTATACTATAGACATTCCGATCAATTCCGCGCGATTGCCTTATTATACTTCCATATTTTAATATGGAAGTATATTGTTATTCAATTTTTTATTTTTCACTATTATTATTATTTATGCTTCTTCTTAATATATTTTGTAACCCTTATATCTCTGAAAGTTTAAACGATGGAATATTGAAATTTAGTAGGTCTATTCTTTTTAACAAACTTGAATCATGTTCATTGGGTTCAAGTTTGATAAAAAGGTGCTGGTCCATCAATGAACCTCCATACCAAATTTGAGCCGAATCATAACATAAAATTACTCATAAATGCACAAATTTTGAAGAAAAGTGTTAATGTCTCATGTCAATCAAACAGTTCTGCAGACAAAAATACACAAGCTTCTCTAGCTGATGGTGAGGCCCCATGTGCCAAAAACTGAGTTGGAGGAGAGACACTCAAGAGTTATTGAATGACACTATTCAAAATTGCACCACAAAAGGTTTAATTAATATTACCATGCATTAGTATCCTTTAAATTGACACAAACATGATAAACATGCAGATCTGACTCGGGGAGAGCTTTCCAAAGAATGGCAGCAAACCATATTTCTGACTAAATCCTGAAAAATTCCCCATAATTCTGTTGTAGTTAAGGGGTCAATTATTTTGAGCATTACTGTAGCTCCAGTTGAATGTTTAATTAATTGTATCTGTCAAAACACTGACCAGAGATAATAGACAAAGTACACACAGACATAGGTGGCCAAAACATGATTGGTCATTTATCAATCTTGACATCTCCATCAGGCTCATTGTGGCTATTGTATCATGGTTATCCATGTCACAATTCTTGGCAACACATTCAATTTTGTTGAAACCATTGGTTTCATTGATGAACCCATAGGGATATGACCATTTCAACGTAATGAAAATATAAACTGCTATATTCAGAAGTACTCCTAGAAAATTATCAGCTGCAAAATAACTTAAAACTCCACACGATACATTAAATATGGTACAAAATTGTGGACGGGCACAGACTCAAGTCTTCCACATGTCAAGGTAATTATTAAGCCAAACATGAGACAAAATAATAATCCCCTCACCAATCTACCAAAACAAGACACCAGGATTTTGATGCAATATCAGTCACCTATTCTTGTTAGGGTAGCACCAGGATTGAGAAATGAAGCATTTTCTCACATTCATGTTTTTCAAATTTACACAACTTGGTTTTCTTTAAACTAAAATGGGTACCTAACAAAAACAACATAGTCCAGAGACTATTGAGTGCTCACCTGATCTAAGGAGACTTAAAGAGACTAGTTCTAATAAGTTTTCTGAAGTTTATTTACAACTTGTCTCTATATATCTTCAAGGAACATTCTTACCAAATTTGAGCCATATCATTTCATTAGTTCTGGAGGATATGCTTTCAGAAAATTTTGACATACATGTAATAAATCGTGTTACGTGACCAAGACTCTTGGCCCCTAATTTATGGATCAGCCCCTAAATATCAAATCTGAACCCTGGTCACTCATGAAAACTTCATACCAAACTTGAGCCACATCAGTTGATAAGATTCAGAGGTGAAGATATTTATAGAAATTTTGGACATAGCGGACTTATCCAACATAACACTTGGCCCTAATTAATGGACCACCTAATTATCAATTCTGTCCTCTAGCCACTCAAAGAACCTCCATACCGAATTTGAGCCACATGAGTTAATATAGAGGAGAAGCTATTTCAAGAAATGGTTGATGGAATACATGTAGTTATCTGGCATTGACCACTGCTGGCCCCTAATTCACGGACCAGCGCCTTTTTAACAACAGAACGTTCCAACTGAACACAGAAATGTCAATAAACTATACTATAGACATTCCGATCAATTCCGCGCGATTGCCTTATTATACTTCCATATTTTAATATGGAAGTATATTGTTATTCAATTTTTTATTTTTCACTATTATTATTATTTATGCTTCTTCTTAATATATTTTGTAACCCTTATATCTCTGAAAGTTTAAACGATGGAATATTGAAATTTAGTAGGTCTATTCTTTTTAACAAACTTGAATCATGTTCATTGGGTTCAAGTTTGATAAAAAGGTGCTGGTCCATCAATGAACCTCCATACCAAATTTGAGCCGAATCATAACATAAAATTACTCATAAATGCACAAATTTTGAAGAAAAGTGTTAATGTCTCATGTCAATCAAACAGTTCTGCAGACAAAAATACACAAGCTTCTCTAGCTGATGGTGAGGCCCCATGTGCCAAAAACTGAGTTGGAGGAGAGACACTCAAGAGTTATTGAATGACACTATTCAAAATTGCACCACAAAAGGTTTAATTAATATTACCATGCATTAGTATCCTTTAAATTGACACAAACATGATAAACATGCAGATCTGACTCGGGGAGAGCTTTCCAAAGAATGGCAGCAAACCATATTTCTGACTAAATCCTGAAAAATTCCCCATAATTCTGTTGTAGTTAAGGGGTCAATTATTTTGAGCATTACTGTAGCTCCAGTTGAATGTTTAATTAATTGTATCTGTCAAAACACTGACCAGAGATAATAGACAAAGTACACACAGACATAGGTGGCCAAAACATGATTGGTCATTTATCAATCTTGACATCTCCATCAGGCTCATTGTGGCTATTGTATCATGGTTATCCATGTCACAATTCTTGGCAACACATTCAATTTTGTTGAAACCATTGGTTTCATTGATGAACCCATAGGGATATGACCATTTCAACGTAATGAAAATATAAACTGCTATATTCAGAAGTACTCCTAGAAAATTATCAGCTGCAAAATAACTTAAAACTCCACACGATACATTAAATATGGTACAAAATTGTGGACGGGCACAGACTCAAGTCTTCCACATGTCAAGGTAATTATTAAGCCAAACATGAGACAAAATAATAATCCCCTCACCAATCTACCAAAACAAGACACCAGGATTTTGATGCAATATCAGTCACCTATTCTTGTTAGGGTAGCACCAGGATTGAGAAATGAGAATAAGAGAATTATGGTTAATTTTTCAGGATTTAGTCAGAAATATGGCTTGCTGCCATTCATCGGAAAGCTCTCGGGGTAAAATGAAAATCGGCATAACTTCAGTTGTGGTCAGCCCATCGCAAAAATCTTTTCGGCAACGTGATCATTGGAACAGCGGGCATCGTCAAGTCCTTTAAAGACGTATTGAATCTTTTGTCAGATTTTCCCTCGGACTGTGAACACATATTCTGATTGCCGTTCAGTCAGATCTCCGACCATTCACTGTAATGGCGAAGTTCCCACACCCTGGGTGGGTGTGGGACTTTTGCGGTCAACTTCATCCAATGTATAATTCCTTCGATAATAACAACGCTACCATTGTACAGAACAGTCATTTTCACGTAAATAAACATGCCCAAGCTTTAATATTCACTAAACATCAGTCATTTGAACATAACAACCATATATTCTGTTTACAAAAGATACTAATTATGCTTCTATACAATGGTAGCATTTAATATTATCAAAGAATTATACATTGGATGAAATTGACCGCGAAAGTCCCACACCCACCCAGGGTGTGGGAGCTTCGCCATTACAGTGAATGGTCGGCGATCTGACTGAACAGCAATCAGAATAAGTGTTCAGTCAGAGGGAAAATCTGACTACATGATTTGGTAACCTAGTCTCATCAAATTAGCACCAGAAATGAGAAAACAATTTTGATTCTTCTTTGAGCAAGCTTACACTTGACATCTGCTACACAATTGCAGGAATGGAAATTCAAAGTTCAGCTGGTTGTGATTTACTGTTCAACAAGTTGATGGTTTGAAAAGCTTCAGAAACCCGACTCAGAATCGCCGTACTGTGTTTTAACTTGTAAACATATACCTCTAGGAAGGTGTAAAAGTGAATTAACACTTTTGAGAACTGGAGGTTTAGCACATAATGTAGTTTGAACAGCCGGTCAACTGCAGTAACACAATTGCAGGATGCCGTTATAGCATCCTGGTCTACAATGACGAAAAACTGAGCTGGCTCCGGTTTGCTGCCTAGACAAAGCAGAAAGGGTTGCTGTTGTTGTTTGGGTTTCCTTTGAGCAAGAAACTGTTGTACACTTGTTCCAACCTGTGAAATATAATCAACATTTCATGAGTTTAAATTTATACCGTAACAGTCATTGACACTCATCAAGATGTCTTGAGAAGAATCTAACAGATTTGTCTTACGTCAGGATTTTTTTTTTTTTTTAGAGAACCTGACCTACTTTTTCCACAGCCATTGCCGTGCCAACCCTAATTATTTTTCTCAGTTGACCCACCAAAAAATTTAAATTATTACCAGGGCAATGCCAGTTGCCGAAAAACAGTCCATACAGAGTGCGAACGGAATTTGCCCATATAACATGTGCACAGACTTTGCATGATGATGTAATCAATAAGTACACAAGAGGTTTCAGTGTTAATGTTAACCCTTTGGCCCCCTCAAAAATCAGTCTAATTTAACGCCTTAGAAAAAGTGAAACCAGGCATTCCAATACCGATCAAAATATAAAAAAGATCACGCCGACGGGCGTGGCTAAATACGCCCGTTGTTTGACCATAATTGTTAGGAGCATATAAAAATTGTTTGCCCATAATTACAGTAGCGGCCGGTGAATAAGTCGCATCGTCACTTTTGTATAAGTCGAATTGAATTTTGGAGCTTAAAATGCTGCCCTTTGTCTCTTTTGTATTAGTCGCATCTATTTCGGCCACTTGTAAATGAACATCAGCATGATAGATTGGGAAGTATTTTGAAGAGCTCATGATGCATTTTAAAAAATTAAATTACTGGTAGATAGTTGTTGTATCGCAAACATTCCATCTATGCTTTGGGGAGATAACATTGGTTCATTTAACTTCCGGAGTGTGGGAACATGGATCACAAAAACTTTCTTATTGCGCCAGTCATAACTTAAGACGTTTCCTTTTGAAGCCACGTTTATAAAACACATGATAAATCTGATATTAATAAGAAAGCACAATGCCGTTTGAATATGCATCCTGTGCATGAGGAGTAAACACAAAAAAATATCCTATCATTTAATATAGAATTGCGACTTGTCTTACTGATGTTTTAGTGTAAACTGTAATTAATGGTATTGTTAATTAAATTTAGTTGTCACCTCATTGTTGCGTAGCATTTAGATGCTTGGGGCTAATGGTGATGCTTCATTCGGTCAAACAAAATTCATGTTTTGTTTCTCAGGCGCGCGCATGGTCCATACCACGCATGCAAAAAAAATTCCGGTACGAAATATCAAATGTACGTTTTCATGTTCCATGTTCGTTTACTAATTAGAAATTACTTATTCGCAATAGCACGAATATACGCAATGTAAAAAACGAAAGAATATGCTCAAAGTTCTGTCAATACAAACCGTACAATGCGCTAAAATAATACTCGACTGGTTGATTATCGACACATATAATACATCAGGGATTCCGCCAGAGGGTAGGGGAAAGAGGCCCTTTTGTAGATAGGGGGAAAATACGAACACCTGCTTCAAAAATTTAGAAAAGTCCAACGCTGAAAGAGCATTCACAGAATGTTAATTTATTATTATAATTCTGGTATGTAGGCTATAATACATTCCCAAAAGTCAAAGAAGAAATGAAACAATTGACATCGTTTATGTGATAAAACAACCAGTTGATTAATTAACAACATTATTGTGATTGAAGTGAATTAAAACAAATTTTTACCAGAGACCAGCTTCAGTTTTATTTGTTACTTCCGCTGGGTATATATTAAAAATGTGCTATGATATTTTCGTACCAGTTAGCCTACAACTACAACCTTGCATGAGGAGGTGCCTCGCCAAGTTATCAAGGGAAGTTCACGACTAACATTTTCAGTAGAACTACTGGATATTTGAGGGATATTTTAGTGCAATATAACTCAATTTCGCAGCCATTCAGATAGCACATGTCTTCATCTTGGGAGTATTACAATCGGTGTATCCCCCTCTGAGCATAACGTCACCGGAAGCGTGATGGCAATAGCTTAGCTTGACTTTGTCAAGATAAGCTAAAAAAAAGGGAGGCATCATAACTCACTCAAAAATAATCGGACGAAACCCACGATTCGAAATGACCTGTACACTAAGGTGGAACAACTGCATACCAGAGATGTACAGTTCCAGAAATTTTGTCTCGGGTCCGGTTTCGTTTTTTTGGGGGGCAAAAAAACCTCGGTTTCGGTTCCGGTTTTTAACCAATAGGAAATTATATGCTTTAAAATATTTCAAAAAATATAAACTTAACAAATATTATTCAAACAAACTTGTTTTATCAGCTCCATTTGACTGTAGGTCTTATACAGGAACAATTCCAACATACCGATGGTGTGAAATTTCCAACTAATGTTGTGTCTGGTACAGGGGTCCTCCGACCAGGCGATTCGGGCGAAAAAGTCGCCCTGAGTCCTTGTGACGTTGCCTTGTGACTCCAGTAGGGAGACTAGACTTCGCCCTGTGATTTTGATGAGTCTTCCCATAGTTCAAACTCAATTTTTTTTTTATTAAAGTCAGCATTAAAAGCCCAAAGGCATGTACTGACGCAAAAATATGGCGGCCGATCAAGTTCAAAGTCCATCCAAAAAGATCAACAACAAAAACGCGACAGTGTTCAATATGCCCCACTACAATCATCATCACCCATCTAATTGTTTTAAAAATACAGAAATAAATACAACAGACATGCTCCATGATGTAACTGTATTATTTCAAAAATTATTACAATTTGTCCGCCTTTGGTTTACACTAACTGGCCAACTCAATTCTAAAAGAAACATGCACCAATTTCTATGTACATGCATGTGGTATTTAATCTATAATCCCTCTTTTGTCGGACAGTATCACCATCGGGCATCAAAGGTGGCAATATTAGGACATATCGGTTCCCGTATTGTCAGTTTTAGCGACAACTTCCGTGTCTGTCATTGTCAAATTGACAACAGGAAATAGCACGTGTGAAACCGAAAGTTCCATTTTTTCTGCACATGTGCGGTTCTGACTTGCAGTTTTTAAAAAAGAACCGAACCGAACCAAAAACTCGGTGGACCGTACAACTCTACTACATACCAGGTTTCATCGCAATCGGATAATCAGGAATGAAGATATTGCTCTGGACGGACGAAGCTGATTACAATACTCCTCCGAAAATATTGGGGGGACAAATAACTGATTTTCCAAGTAGAAAAACCGTTAGAATATGGAAAAACATTTTTCTGAAAAATCTCCAACATGAGCCTAACCATATCCTGAAGTTTCAAATCTCTACTATGAAAATTGTAGGAGTTGCGGATACCAAGATTGAAGAAGACACCCATAATGCAAAATAGCTGTGATTTTCTAAGTAAAAAAAACCCTGAAAATTATATTTTGAAAATCTCTCCAACATGAGCATAACCATATCCTGAAGTTTAAAATCACTACGATAAAAATTGTAGGAGGAGTTGTGGATACCATGAGGTTACCCATAATGAAAAATAGCTGTAAATTTCCAAGTTAAAAAAACCTTAAAAATATGGAAAACCTTTCCTGAAAAACCTAAATAGATGTTGCAAATGTCCATATCCTTAAGTTTCAAATCGCAACGATGAAAATTGTAGGAGTTGCGGATACCAAAGAGTGCACGGACTGACGATTTCTAGTCTCCGAATTCTTTTTTCGGGGGACAAATTACCAGATCAATATATCATGGCCGTAATTAAGTTTTAATAAGTTTTAAGTCATATTAACTCAATAGAAATTCTCAACTCACTGGTTTATAAATGACAAAATTCTTCATAGCATCGACAGCAGAACACCGCTCATTCTTCTTTGTGTTGTGAGATGGCATGAGAGCTATCAGAATCAAAAATGAGTACCAAGCTCTAATACCTGAAAATATAGAAAGACCATTTCATGTTTTGTTCCGATATGCTGAAAAGAGGAGATCGACTGGCCAACTTTTGAAACACTTAGTCTTTAGTTAACTTTTCAATGAATCAGAAATAATCAAAAGGTGTTGATGCCATAGTTGTTTGATTTTCAATTTAGCGATACTTGAGCATAATTAGAACAAAATGCGGAATAAGGTGATAATTATTTGATTATTAATATTCAATTATTGAACTGTGAGTTGAATTATTCTAGTATGACTTTATTGTTTAGTTGAATGAAAGCATAAAGGTGCCAGCTGTGCTATTCAATACAGTTGGCACCTTTATGCTTTCAAGGGACACATTGTTGTCCTGTAGCACATTTTGTTTGGTATACTGTATCAGTAGCAAAGATAAACAATTGTGAAAACTAGTACTAGATGGTTGAGGAGTTTGGGCACAAAACATCCAGGCCCATTGAATGTGATTGTGAAGACATTTTATATTTTTATTTTTACATGTAAGAGACAACAGGGTATTTTTTGACGGTTTCGCATCGCGGTTTTGCGATCCAAGATCAGCCGGTTGCGATCCATATCCCAGTAATGGTTAGCACTTTGCGAATCAATGTTTATCGCCGGAGTATATATATTACCGCGATGCAGAATTACACTCTTCCGGCACAATCACCAGTGTCTGCAAATCTCTGATCATAGCAGCCTTTTCGGCCTATATGTATTTATAACTCAAGAAATTACGTGACAAAACTTCAAGTTAAATGAGGATACCATAGTCCCCATTGGACGAAAGACTGCATGACCTTTGATTTGTACTATGAATAGATATAGACTAATGGGATTTCCACCAATCTTGTGCCTGATTGGCTAATTTTATAGTAGCGTCATATATTAATACTTCTGCGATGGTTTGTAAACACGTGACGGTGTTAACCCATAAACATGTGATCCATGGGTATAAAGAAATCTACGGCGCTACTACTTGATCCTCGTGACAAATGGATGGCAGTCGAATTAACGAGGGTGGGAAACATGTGGCAAAAAAATAATATAATCTGTGCACTAAGCACGAACTTAGGCAATGCATATTTTTTTGCGTGCTACGATCGATGGGTTCAACCGTTCACGGAAACTGCATTAAAAAGGACGGCCTCACAAAGCACTGTAACTCAATACCACATAAACGTGAGGGCACCATTGATTCTCCTTATTTGACGCTTGACCAAATATCCAAGAGAACCTCAATCGGCCGTTCAATTAGCAGTTCCAATACACTGGAGGAGAGGGTGGGGAAATTGATATACGTGGCCTTATGTTGGTCAAGGAAGAATTGCCCTGTTCTAAGTTTGAGTCCGCGGCACAACTGGAAATCAAACACGGAGTTGACCTCGGCACTGCCTATATGAATACTAATAAATGTAGCGAGTTCACAAAGCAGTGCCTTGTAGTTACCTTTTTATATTACTGTTATAAAGACAATGTTTTTTTATAATAGTAATATCATAATGTAAATACAAGGACCTGTGATATACCTTCATCCTGAATATATGGCTGCCAAATTATTTTCAATGTTTATGTTTCCTTCTAATTTTATTGGAAACATCAATTCTCTTTTCTCTGAGCTTTTTATACGCCCTTTTTGAAAAAAGGTCGTATTTTGTTATCAGTCTGTCCGTCCGTCTGTCTGTCCGTCCGTCTGTCCGTCCGTCCGTTAACATTTTTGGTTTCCGATCGATAACTCCAGTTTGGATTATTTGATCTGAACCAAAGTTGGTATGTGTATCTCCCAGCTAAAGATACAGGCCAAGTTCGAATATAGGTTCCGTCCAAATCTTTTTACATGAGTTACGGCCCTTTTTCGACTTAGAATTTGACCGTCATTTAACATTTTTGGTTTCCGACCGATAACTCCAGTTTGGATTATTTGATCTGAACCAAAGTTGGTATGTGTATTTCTCAGCTAAAGATACAGGCCAAGTTCGAATATGGGTTCCGTCCAGTTATTTTTACATGAGTTACGGCCCTTTTTCAACTTAGAATTTGACTAATTTCATAACATTTCGGTTTCCGACCGATAACTCCAGTTTTGATTATTTGAGCTGAACCAAAGCTGGTATGTGTATTTCCCAGCTAAAACTACAGACCAAGTTTGAATATAGGTTCTGTCTAATTATTTTTACATGAGTTATGGCCATTTTTTCGACTTAGAATTTGACCACATTTTGGCATTGAAATTAGGGGTATATCAGATTTTCTTCAAATGTAAGCTCAAAGTATTATCTTATTTTGCGATAGTACAATTCGAAATGGCTAAAGGGCGTATTTTGCCACGCCCTAGCGATGCTCTTGTTCATTATTATTATCCCCATGCCGCCCTCCCCCCAAAAAACTGCTAATCAATTTCAGATGACTGCTAATCAATTATACCCACCCATAGAAAAACTGCTAATCAAATTTTTAAAAACAAAAAATACCCTGGACTAAGAGTTTGTTTTCTGTGACCTCGCGTCGCAATTCTGACAGCGATACACTCAAAACTCTAGTGTCCAAGATTGACATATTCAACCAAAATTTTATCTCAACTTCGACCGAAAATGTACTTATATTCAATAGGATTTAAGTTCGATTTAAACATGTTGAGTGTTGATAATAAAAACAAATGTGCGATTATTTCCTAAAAAAAATTGAAATGTGGCGGATAACGCCAAACTGAAAATCAACCAACTATGGCCTAAGTTTGTGGAGTTGTCTCAAATATGCCGAATACTTTATATAGTTCCAATCATTCAAAGATCTATTACATAGCTTTGAAGGGTGAACCAAAGTGACATCAGGGTAAGGTAATTAGCCATTTCTTTAAAATTAGGAAACAAACAATTTGAATAAACAGATTATATATATTTTTTTTAATTAAAAATTGCTCAAAATCATGGAAATTCAAGATGGTCGCTATTTTGCCATTTTGGGGCCTTAAAATAACCTGAATATAAAATTTGGTGAAGATCAATTGACGAATGTGACTTCAGAACATGCTTGAAAATATCATGGCAAATGACAGTCAAGACCAGCAGACTATGGCAGCAGACCAGAACAAGAAAGGGACATTCCCATCTACCAGTGGTTGATCGACCTATATATAATATTACTATATTTAAGATTACTCCGAGTATCATCATATGGTAAGATATACCCCTATGTACTATAGTAGATACTGCCTTATATATGATAGCTAGCAGATTACCCATCTCAGGTTTTATTTTTGAATGAAAGTGTCAATGACACTGAGGCGGTCAACTTGGTGTGTTATTGTTCTGTAATTTGAATATTTTGAATGAATTCTGATATACGTGGCCAGCATTTTGGCAACAGGTGCAAAATAGGACGATCCGATCTAGAGCATGACATGAACTTGCATGTGGTATTTAATGAAGATCCAAAAAGAACTGCGACCTGTAGGCAGCACCATAGAAATATGTTGAACGTTTGACCAATCAACTAATGGACAAACGTCCATGACAATGGCCCAGCTTAGTGTTAAGTTTAGGTAAATAATATTGTTGGCTGACTAGCCGATAGAATCAAGTTTTGGATACTCGCCAATGCTGTTCTGATGTCAAATGGTTAACCCTTTGATGAATGGAGTAGCATGGATGAGTAGTCCAGAGCTTTCCGATGAATAGCATCCAGCCATATTTCTGAACTGCTACCCGTTGGCCTCGCCATAGGAATTCATAATGAAATCCAAGATGGCAGTTGGTGGCCATTTTGGGTGATTGATGGGGTCCAAAATAGGACGTTCCCATCTATACCATGACACAAACTTGCATATGAAATTACATGAAGATCGGATAAAAACTGCGACCTGTAGGCCGCGCCATGGGGAAATTGTAGTGCTTATAGTATACTACTTATATAGTAAAATGGCAGATGGCAGCCATTTTGGGCAACAGACCGGTTCCAAAATAGGACGTTCCCATTCTAGACCATGACACAAACCTGCATATGACATTGAACGAAGATCTGACAAGAACTGACCTGTAGGCCAATGCCACAGGAAATTGTAGATGGTCGGACGTACATACTCGTAGGTGCCAAATAAAAGTGCTGGCTTACATTTTCCCCTAAAATTAATAGTGCTGGCATTTTCACTATATATATCGTGACCAAATAAAAATTAATAAACGTGCCATGTTTATTTGGCGCTCAAAAAGTACGGACGAAACTCCATGACCATAGCCCATCTTGACTTCGTAAAGTTGGGCTAAAAAATGGATATTTTAAAAGCAATGGGGCAATAATGGACATACCACTTTAGAATGGTAACGGACATACCAAAATTGAGATACATCAATCTCATTCTCAAATTATAAATATAAACAAGGGGCTTAATTGTGATGGGCTCATCTGTGATTTGTGTCTTTTATATTCTAACATTCGCGGCTTAGCATCTGTTACTAAAAAAACATACACCATTTTGCTAATGGACGTACCAGTCAACTAGGCGAGACCTAAATGGAAAATTTTACTCTCAATGAGTGAGTTACCCCCTCCAAATTGGTATAATTTGTTTCATGATTGCCTGCCCATCATAATGAGATGTGTATGGTTTAATTTGATGGTCATTTATACAATTTCATCAACAATCTTGAATGTATACAAAAAATCAGTATTTTCCTACAATTATATACCCAATGTTCAAGCATGTGAAAAGTATGGAAAACAGTTTTGAAGATAAATTTTTTTCCATTTTTGTATCCTATATATGGTCTTCAAAAGGGACAATGTCTGAAAGAAGAAAAATTCTTTAAATTTTTTTGCATATTTTTCTTTAACTTTTTTTGCATATTTTTCTCTCCAACAAGGATAATCCACATATACACTAGAGATGGGCGGTTTTTATTTTTTATGTTCGGTTTCGGTTTTTTTGGGAGAAAAAACCTCGGTTTCGGTTCGGTTTCTGGTTTTTTTTTTACTAGATAGTGAAATTATACTGAAATACATACTTTCAAAGTAACCGTAATTAGAGTCAATAATGTCCCAACAACGTTGAATATTTGAGGAAGGAACTGCGATCACCGGTAAACAACGGGACAAAATGCCGACGCAAAATGAATCCAATGCGACAAGATCATAAAGATGATACAATTCGGTATTTAAAAAAATAAACACCCCCATCTTCACTGTTCAATGTTCATCCCTTTCTGACATGTTTAAAACATATTTATCATATTATATGCATTATAGTATCTGAGAATTCAACCGCAAACAGCAAATTCACAAACAGTGGGCGTCCTTGACCTGACTGTGTAACAATTCTTGACACGTGCATGATTGACCCACATTCAATGACTGCGGTGTGATCGCTTTGATGTTGCGACATAGTTTACAAGCTGCACATGGTTTGCCCAGATTACGTCACATCGGAATGTCCAGACGATCAAAGTGTTCATACCATTTACTTGGTTTAGTTTTCGACTGTCTGGCCAGGTTGCTGGTATTTGCATGCTCTGATACGACGTTTTTATGACATATTAAGCAGCGACATTTTTTGGAGTCGTCTCCAGTTAGACGCATAAAATAACTCCAAACAGGGCTTTTTGTTGAACCCTGTTCGTTATTTTGTTCGGCCATGTTTTGAAAAAGAACAAAAACAGTCGCCTACGATATTATAACAACACATATCTGAGACGAAATGGACACATTCCGATATAATATTGATCAGAGAGGCCGATAATTTGATAACAATATCAACTAATAAGTACCTGGGGAGGTATAATAAGTAGATTTAAGTGAAAAATAAACATATATAATAAAACCGTAATGTCGGCTTGAGCAGAATCGCGTCGGTCGGTTTTCGGTTTATTGTCAAAAACCGAAACCGAGTTGTTTTCTCGGTTAACCGCCCATCACTAATATACACCCATTCAATTTAGCGATAATCCCCAAGTCGCGACAATAACGCGTATACTCGTCAGCGAAGACCGGCTTATTACATGCCCGGCATACCTACTGGTAGGTGGAGACAACTCCATCACGACCGACAACTCTGCAATTCGCAAATCGGTAATTCCAAGCCATGCTCCAATATATGAAATATATAAATGGGTCATCCCGACCCAATGTACAATTTTTAACCTAAAAGGTATGGGCAGAAACTGAAAACATCAGTCTATCTGCAGCTTAAACTGATTTTAGACTCAGAGTATTTGTGACTATTGAGTATGATTAATCTGCGCATGTCCCAAATGTCATCTATATTATGAAATAACGCCGCCGACGTAATAATTGACACCAGTTCACACTCAATTCTGACAACGTGATAATTAGTGATCAGGTTGTCAGGCTCGACTGTGCACTGAATACCGCATACTAACTCAGACTATATGTGATGCATTGAAACGATTGGCTCTTGATTGAGTTCTTTGATACAATGAAGGGGAAGCCCCGGAGGCCGGATTTGTAATTTGTTATGTTTTTCTGTGTTTGCCCACATTTATCTCATTGTTCTAATGAATGGAGAGAAATAAACAATTGAATTGGGAAATGGAAAATAATTCAATAACACTCAATGGTTGGTTGGGTATTTTTTTTTCCATTGAAAATGAAATATATTCATACTTATCCAAATTCCAATAGACATTAGTGAGTCCTCCAAACGCGTCCGTCGTGATATCGCTGACGGATAGTTTCAGTTTTACGATATAATTGTTTGTACTCACCTGTTATCTTTCCAAAAATGCATGGGTATTTATGAAATTATGACAAAATATTACCCAACTCCCATTTAGACATGTCTGTTTAGATGAAAACGAATATTCGAATATCATTTTTCTATTCGAATACTGCCGACGACTAACGAATATTCGTTTCAGCACTAATATCGATATATTGCGATACACGCACTTCCGATACAATAACTGCGGTTCGAGTGTTAGTACCGGTAATTGAGCATAGTTTTGTTATAGATTTAGTCAACTGGCATGTTTCCACTCCGTGACTATTAAACAGACCATGATGTCCCATGCCTGGCGTTACACGTGCGCGATTTTATCACGCGCAATTTTAATAGCTGTCAACCATTTTTCCGCGAGCCGACTTCGTAAGTCCAGCGGTATTTTCACATCTGAGGTACATTATCATATTTAACCCTTTCAGTGCCAGGGCCGATTTTTGAATTAACCCATATTTCATTTAAATTTTTCCAAATTTATTGATTATAAAAATGTGATACATTGATGGAAAGAGCTCTCAGAGCTCTTTCCATCAATGTATCACATTTTTATAATCAATAAATTTGGAAAAATTTAAATGAAATATGGGTTAATTCAAAAATCGGCCCTGGCACTGAAAGGGTTAAGTTCCAAGTTTAAAACTTTAAAACTAAGATGAATAACTCTGTTGAAAAAAATCTCACCATGCCAGTTTTCGAACTCGGTCAAGATATCATTGCTAAAGAACTGTATACAAAATTTTAATCAAATCAGGATGTTTGTTCGGGTATGTTATTTATTAAAAATGAAGTTATACCTTCACCACTACATGTTTTACCATCAACACAAAGCATATTGCAGTTTGATTAAATTGGCGGTAACTTGGGTTAGTTTGGTAAGTATAAACATTAAACAAACATAACTAATTAACTTACATGCTAAATTTTTCTGTTAGTTTTGAAGTGACTACTGAAACTAGACGCTGCCGATTCTCTGGTGAAAGAGTGTTCTTCTCTTCATATTCTTGGAGTATACCGAAACCATAATGGTGATTACTGATGATATCCATGACATTAAATTCCTGGAAGATAAATCAATGTAATAAATTCAACAAACAATTTATAACAAGTGGCAAGCCACCGGGTATCCACAGCCAAGATGGTTTATTGAGAAGAGTGAAAAAATTCTCATGATGGTATTTTATTACACGAGAAGTAGTTTTATTCATTCTTAGTATGTGTTTTAATGCAATCAGTTCAGATGTTTACGCAGACTCCATTGACAGATAGTCAGATACAGCATAACGCTTGTGCACCATATAATGTATATCCCCAAATATTAAATCAGCAACAAAGATCTTGAACTAGATCTTTACGCCTGTTAAAGTTATAAGATTCATAAAAAAATAGTTGTAAAAAAAGTGAAAAATAATAAAAGAGGCAAAACTCTACAAAATAGATTACACCCGGCCTGTTTGTCCTACACTATAACCACAGCATCGCCTCGCATAAATAAGAGAATGCATTGGCCTAAAATAAATTCATTTGTATAACACTGTTTACCATATTTTTCTTACATTCTTTAACAATTTTATATATTTTTTCTACATTCTTTGACAATTTTATCATTTTTAATGTGTGTTAAGCCAATGCATTCTCTTATATATGCGAGGTGACCTATGGTCCACTCGCATATATAAGAGAATGCATTGCACAGGGCCGTTAACTTTAAAAAAAAATAATATTGGACCGAAGTCACCGAACCTCAATTCACAGCTGCGAGCATGTGGAGAGGATGTTGTGAGGAACTTGTATACCAAAAATTATTGAAATCGGTTCATATTTGTTCGAGTTATGAAGATGGACAGACATTTTCTAAGTCAAAATAAGTCGAAAATGAGGCGTAACTTAAAAAAATATATATCAGACCGAACCCCAATTCACAGCATGCCGAGAGGTGGTCGTGATGAGCTTGTATACAAACAAATATTGAAATCTGTTCATATTTGTTACAAGTTATGAGGGCGGACGGACAGACAGACTGACGGCTCAACCCAGACACACAGATGGATGGACGCAGTCACTCCTGTATACTCCCCATTTTCTTCGAAAGTGGGGGTATAAAAAAAGGTTTATTGGTTTGACATAATTACTCATTTGAGTGTTGGAATATGTTGGAAATATTATAATTTATTTCAGAGAGTAATGTCACAAAATTATTATAAATGTATCGTCAGTCACATACTTTTGTTATAAAAAAAATGATATTTCATGTCGGATCGAAGTTAAAATTTGCTTGAACATCATCTTGAAACAATGAAATATCTACTATGAAAAAATAACAAAACCATATGTGTTTCTGTAAATTTAAGACAAATTTAATTTGAAAACAAGCACAGTGCCTCAATATATTCATGTAATGTCAGTCACGCTACTGGTACTCTCGCGCTCCAAATAAGCGTACATGTATGCTTATTAATTTTAAAGACAAAGTCTGCCCTGTACTGTACAGTGGTTTATTGGGTCTGCCTGTATGTTTTTTAAATTTTCTGTGAAAAAAATCCTGCAGAAACATTGCTTTTCATTTTGAAATATTATTGTCGAATTGTACCAAAGTCACAACGATTTTTTCTTATTTCAAACTTCAAAGTATTCTATACATGGTACAAACATTATGCGGTTTCCAAACAATTCTCGTAAATTGACATTGTCTATTCCATGGGGTATAACCACCCAAATTTGGTGCAAATTCCTCCACGTATGTTAATTTCGTACTGTCTGTTTTTCAAAATTTGGGAAATTATTCGTCATGTATGTTAATTTGTTTATTCCACCCTGTATGTTTATTTGGAGCTCGAGAGTAACATTGCACAATGCCATGTTATCATCACTTGGCTAAATTCTGAATGGATTGCAATGCCCTAAGATGTATAACGTAATACAGAGCTAGGTATTTTCAATTTCAATTTGGTGACTAGATCAGGTTTAGCTGAAAATCTATATCGAATACTTACAAAAGCCTTCTGAGACAGAGATGATTTAGCTAATGCAGCACTGCAACAGCAGAGGGTTCTGGGACCAACACAGCAGAGGGTTCAGATGTCACAGGAGCTAGACTCTGGATTTCCGACACAGATAATTGCTTTTTGACGATTAACTCAATATTCAAATATTCCTTCAAAATATGCATGTCACTTTCGTCATCAATATCTATGTGATTACTAAACTCTGGTAACTTTACAGCTATTGTAAAATTTTCCATCCTAAAACAAGATGCTATCTCTGCTGTAAGTTTTTCAAACGACAGATCGCCAACTTTTATTTGTATAAGTTTTGTTTTCTGCACACAAGTCACACTAAACCTTTTACTGGTCTCCATCTCTTGAATACTGAAAAAAAAAAAAATTGCATAACACATTTGACTCATCAGTCATTGGATTGCTCTATAGTGTTGTGAGGTTGTGAAATTTGGTTTTCGGTTGCGGTTGCGTTTTTTTTGGCATAAAAAACTTCGGTTGCGGTAGTTTATGAAAACTTGGATACTACACATAACTTCTCATAAAATACCACTGAGTGTGCAGTGTGCATTACACAATCGTGTTCCCCTCAGTCATCCAGTGGCGACTAGACAAAACCTACTTCGCGATTCGTGAACTACATTTAATATTTGATACATACACAGGTCGATTGAGCCAGCATTACATAGATATTGTGTAATTTTTGTTGATACTGTCAGTGTGGTCGACATGTTACGGCGATATGCTTTCACATTCAGAGCCAGAAATTATTACCAAGTGTCGAGGTTTAAAAATTAAAATTCGAGTGGCGAAAACATATCGAACGATCTCGAAATAAACTCTGGATTTCAGGAAACTTTCGGAGCAGAAAGTCACAGACTGCAATGCAATGCATCACCTTTGGAAATAGAGGTCGCATAGTATCATATAGTGTGTGATTATAATTTTAATTCAGGTATATTTCATTCAATTTTCACTGAACATAATTCAGCCCACATCACACTGACATGGGTTAATATTTATACATGTAATCTCGCAGATTTTGCATCTGTGCATTTCTCTCCATAAACAACCAATCATGAAGTTTTAACACGCAAGATAAATCTGGTATGCGTATGTTATAAGTATTCATAAACATTCTGCGGGATTGCGAAATCACATGGCAAACACGTTGTTTCAAAATTGAAAGTGAGGCTCTATTGCATCATAGTCCAACATGCAGCCAATGGCATCGCGTCGTTGTCAAAAAAATTCACTAGAACTCCGAAATCACTTGCCAATTTGTTGCTATACTGAGGCTCCCATATGTGACACAGCCAATGACATTGCATCAACTGACACACGGTGGTACGTCATCAATGCTTGGGAAATTGTAGTGATCATACCTACTTATATAGGTCAGCCATTGTGAATTTGTGATCAAACTACGGCTTCTGAGCACTCTTTGGCGGGAAAGTTTGAACACCGAAAAATACGGTTATCGGCCGACAATGAGGTTGCGGTAGTTGTGTGACTACTGCAACCGACCCGATTTTGCGGTTAACCTCACAACACTATTGCTCTATAATATGATGTCATATGAGTTCTTCATGATAGAGTGAATTTAAGAAGTTCTAAACAGGAATAATTGATATTTATGATAATTCCTGATGTCTTTTCCATTCACCATTGGCGTATAATTTGCCACTAGAAAGGTTTCACGCTTTGCTGATGGAGATTCCAATATAAAATTCCATGTTCTACATGATAGAATGCACAAAAATCATATTTACGGGGTTCAGAATAATTGTTTCAATGTTTTACCGTTATTTGACCATTTCTCAGAAAATGACCCATAAATTTGTACGCACCTAATCTAAAAGTCGTATCGTGTCGACAATAGCATCTTACATGTATGGGAAATGGATAAAAAGTTTGACACATGTAATGTATGATGTTTCAAGCAAAATGCAGTGGAATATTTATACCCCTTTTTGCAGTTTGATCTCTGAATATCAACACTGCAGCATATATCATTGATGGACAGAGACAATCTGGGATAGTAGTAGTACTAATAATGTCAAAAGAAGTTGTTATAATAATAAAGGTAGGGACTAAGCAAACAAACATATTTTATATGGCCTTAAAAATACCTCACAAAACTTGTATTCTGACTCCGCTCTATTTTTCCAGATCAAAAATCTCTTATATTCTCTTAAGAGAGGGTCACATGATGACTCGCATCTGAACTTAACAATGTCAGGTCCAGATCTTCCTGGATTCTGATGAGTGATTCTCTTCACTCTTGACCAACTATGCGATATCTGCTTGACGTCAGGAGCAGGCGTGTCAACGGAAGGTGGAAGGCTAGCATCAAACGAATCATTTAGTTCACTATCATCTTCTACAACTTTTTCACAACTATGCGATATCTGCTTCACATCAGGAGCAGGCGTGTCAACAAAAGGTGGAAGGCTAGCATCAAACGAATCATTCAGTTCACTATCATCTTCTACAACTTTATCACAAGGTGCAACTTTTCTTCTGCCACTTTTCCTTTGAACTAACTTTCTCCTTTTTTGATAATTCCTACTGTACTCCTTATTATGCTTCCCCATAAATAACTGCAAGGAAAAAGTTGGTACCTAGCTCTGGAGAAGGCGAATTCCATTAACCTCTTGATTTTCCTGGGCTCTCATTAATATGGAATTTTTATTTTTTTGAATTATGGCAGGGGGGATGATTAACATTATGCTAATGAAATATATTACTACCGGTATAGTGACATGTGTAAAATTATAACCCAAGATTCAGCCCTCGAAATTAGCCACGGCAATCAACAATGACGTGGTAATTACGTTTTGCCACAGCATTTGAGTGCCTTGGCAGTTACACAGCCATGTACAGGTATAATGCCATGTATTTGGTAAGTAAACCTCAGTTATACTGCAGACAACCGTATGTGGTAATTGCTGTATCAGTTACGTGGTCACGACGTGGGACATTTTCCCGAATTTCGAGGCCTGGGGAATTCAGTGTTATTTTTTTAGAAATTGAAAAGATGGTTCAAACCTTACAAAGCGCAGGTGATCACAGCCCTCGAAATTAGGGAAAATGTCCCACGGCAAATTTAATGCTGTGGCATGTTAGAATCCACATGTTGCCACGGCATTTCCCACAGCATTACTTATTGGCGTGGCCAATCAGGGCCTAATCCAGGATTTATTTGGGAACACTGTATATACACTCAAGTGGGGTCACAACATGATATTCCGTAGGCCTGAGGTGGGGGTGTCGCATTCCTGCCGAGAGGGGGTCCCCGGGAAAAGTTAAAAAAAATGATTTTGATTAGGCCAAAGAAAAAAGATACTATGTTTCCGTACATCGACCGACCCTAAAAATAACCCGCCGACCCTAATCTTTTTATTGATATTTTGAGAAAAAGTCCAAATTTTCTATAAAAAACAAAAAAATGTTTTTTACTGTTTTTACCGCTAATGCTTATAAATATTGATAATCATTAATGTGCAAAACACATGGTTTCTAACATAAGCCTGTGATAAGTGACATGAAGTGACAGTTGTCTCAAAAGCCACATGTGTGTGATGGGTTGTGGATTGATAGGCATGAATCTTGCAATTTTAATTTCAAGAGAGTGGATCTCATGCCTGCTTTACCTGTATGCCTTGTTTGGGACTTATGGAACATATTCATGAGTTCCAAATAAACATGCATCAGGGAAGAATCCAGAGATAATTTGGGGACACCTGTTTTCCAGCGGAGGATACATTTACTAGTATTCCCATATAACTTAATAAGGCATCAGCGCTGAACCAACACAGATACATATACATGTATTATAAATATGACATAATATTTCTTATTTCAAATTTAAACATGCAAATAAAGGCTCTATTTACATACATGTAGTATATTGTTGAATTGCCTTGGAAAATTCAGGTTGACTCAATACTGTCCACTAGGAATTTGGGGACATTTGGGCTTCTTGAGTTTGGGCGCCCATACCTGTAACAGGTATCAAAACAGCCCTGGAAATTTCCCTGACATGCATGCCCATTTATTATTTTCTTGGGAACCCCCCCCCCCCCCCTTCACAGTGCTTATTTGAGTCTGCAAGGTTATTAATTTTGAGGGTATGAAAATTGAGATTTCTATATTATTCTGATACCAAATTGTTGAGCTTATAATTTTAGGCATGTACATATTCAAGTATATGGCATACATGTGAACATTTAAATATCGAATAAAACTCTACGTGACACATACTATGTTGATTCCTATGCTTTACCTACATGTACTATAAATTTTTTAACTATAGTTGATGTTTTGCTCACAGTTTCCCCTGTGCTATTATTTGGGTCTGCACTGTTATTAACTTTCAATGGAATTTTTCCTGTGTACTATTATTTGGGCGTGCACTTTTATTTGGAGCCTGAGAGTACCGGTAGGAACACTATAAACAGACATGGTGTGTGTGTCTGTATATATACATGTATATAGGTTATGACCACATATGTTAGGGGTACAGCTACTGTTTCCAGAAACCAGGCATGGTAGGTTGGGTGCACTGGCTACCTCGAGACAATGGGATGCAGTGGTCACAATACAAGTATGGTATAATGGCGGTATTATGGGTAAAATTCTTAGTGACATCAATCTCATACCAAGTTTATAGCTAAATAATAAATAACATACTTAAGCATGAAGTAAGTTTGATCTTTCATCAATCTTAATGTATATTTCCTAGTGCTGTGTTTAACTGTTTATCAAGTAATACTTTCCCCACAACACAAGTTGGCATTTTATGTCATTTTCGGTCGAGGTAATTCAATATTTCTGCCGCTGGATAAAAAATATCAAAATAAAATAAAAAAAATACAAATTTCCCTACCTACCTACCCTAATTTTTTCACTCCGTTATCGGAAACATACTATCTTTTTTCTTTGGCCTTAGCCCCTGCCATTCTATTGTACAACATAACATACTCATATTTTTTCAGAAAATTCTAAAGAGTTTTTACTTATATAAGGATCTTGAAGGATCATGAAATTACCCTGTATTTTTATTCCACGGAAATGGCAGAATTACTCTGCATGGTGGTATACCCAGTAAGAAGACAGCTACTTATATATATATACTAGCTGATGTGCCCGACGTTGTCCGGGCTATTCCTTTTGTGAAGTTTGCATTCTTGAGTGAATGAAAATTAAGGAATGTCCTACAAGCCGAGCAGCCATAACGACTAATATGAGGTCTATCGTCTAGCTGACCATACAAAATTTCCGAGATCTGATCTGCGCATGCGCGAAGCTGGCGTTGCACGGGCTCGCCGACCCGATAAGAATTCGTCGCGGGGCAAGATACATTCACATAGCAAATTTCAAGTCAATAGCTCCACCCGTTTCCGAGATCTGGTCTGCGCATGCGCGAAGTTGGCGTCGCACGGGCTCGGCGACCCGATAAAAATTCATCGCGGGGCAAGATAGTGGATAAATTCACATATCAAATTTCAAGTCGATAGCTCCACCCGTTTCCGAGATCTGGTCTGCGCGAAGCTGGCGTCGCACGGGCTCGGCGACCCGATAAAAATTTGTCGCGGGGCAAGATACATTCACATAGCAAATTTCAAGTCGATAGCTCCACCCGTTTCCGAGATCTCGTCTGTGCATGCGCGAAGCTGGCGTCGCACGGGCTCGGCGACCCGATAAAAATTAGTCGCGGGGCAAGATACATTCACATAGCAAATTTCAAGTCGATAGCTCCACCCGTTTCCGAAATCTCGTCTGCGCATGCGCTGCACGGGCGCCGCACGGGCTCGTCAATACGACAACGATGACCGCCTGGTCAAACTACACACACGTACCAAGTTTCGTCCCGATCGGTCGAGAATCGTAGATTTGTATAAATGACAAACAGACAAGACAGAGGTTACCAAAATATATAAGAGATATATTTATATAATAATAGCTGATTGGCTCCCTGCTGGTGATGAATAATTCAGGAATAATTCTATAATATCATGTTTTATGGATAGATCTTCTCCCCCAATATATTCTGTGGGCATGTCTAATATGGTAATTTGAGGGACCTGTTAGGGGTTGCAACCCTGATTATTAGCGGTCGGCTATCGGCAAAGCCGACCGTTTTGCCGAGGAAAAATTGATTATCCTCGGCTAAAAAATAGCCGAGGACATTATCTGAAGAAATGATAAACTGACACTAGGCAACGATAACTACCAAGTATATTGTCACCACAAGCTGCCCAACCCCCAAGTTTATTAAGTCAAATGTGTTACCGTGCGGAAAACAATTATGAGATTTCCAATTTCGGGAACGCAAACCGGAAAGAAATATGGTGCATATTGGCGATGTGTATGCTGGTTTAATATAATAGTATTTTGAAGTTTTTATGGCTAGCATGTATACTATAGTATAGATGGATAAATATTAAAGTATATAGATAGATTTAAAATTTATAATCCTGATTTAAACTTTGTTTGTTTTAGTTCCGTTTCCGTCTTTGTGGTATTCCGTGTTTTATATACGCAGTATTAAACCGTGAGACCGCAAATCGAACAGACCTTAAACAATTCTGTCCATGCGTATTCTCTTTAAATTCACCGATGTTACTGAATATATTTGGCGAAAAAATTATCCGAGAGCACCATTTTATAGTGTGCAAATATATTTTTAATCGTAATTTTATAGTGTGCAAATTATATATTTTTAATCGTAATTTTATTCCCAATGATTCAGTGATTTTAGAAATTAGAGACACTTGGTAATCGGTCGGTGTCAAGGCCGTTAATTGTGCATAGATCACAGCTGTACTAAACTGTGAAACTACTGAAAGGGTGTGCCCTTGAATGCAGAAAATCAAGAAATAGGTATGAGTATTTCAAAATGTGGAAACTTAACAGAAATATTCACTGAATCTATTCAATCATCATTCAATATGTCAATGAATGTTATTTGTTAATCATTTTAAGTACATTTAGTTAGTTAAAAAAAAAAGCCTAAGAGAATGCTGTTTTTGCCTAGGAGAAATATCATTTTTTTTGCCTAGGACATTTTTCCTAATTATCAGGGTTGGGGTTGTGAAATACATACACACTGAATTGCCTGCATGGAGTTACCCAGGTCGGGCACATCACCCAAACGAGCTAAGTTGCCCCTTTGAGCTATCGTAGCCCCAACGAGCTAAAATAAGTGTCAACAAACCCCACAATTATTCATTTTGACAGTCCTTCGATTTTAAGGCGCGCAATTGCGCTTGCGCGCCTTGGCGCGTGCGGATCTAAAAACCAGCGAGTTATTAAATGCGCACGCTGAAAATATCAAATGCGCGCATCGGAATTTGCAACCAGTGAACGAGATTTTAACAAACAACACACCAATGGTTAAACGCCAACAAGACTATTCACCATGTATCTTTCTCAGCAGTGATGACGTTGATTTATACGAACCTGGTAGCAATTAAGATCAAAGCGGCGTCTTTCGCACTCAATGATTGGGGTGACACCTCGTCACAACTACTGCACGTGCGAGTTCCCGCAAAAAGCAGACTGACTTTGGCGGCAGCGTTTATGTTTCACCTTGCAGTATTTCGAGGATTCATTTGGACAAATTGTACCAATGCGAATACTATTATATAAATTAATTAGCCGTAGTACTACTGTACTAGTAATTACCCATATCCGTGTATACCTGCCCCAAAAAGCTCTAAACGTTTTTTTCATAAAATCTGCGACAATAAAGGAAACATTTTACTGAAAAAAATTAAATCTTGGATTTCCTGAGGCCAAGTAAGGGCGCACTTGATGAGCCGTAACTTACATCACCCAATATCATGATCGCTAATTGTCGCAATGAGTCGAAATGAATAACTGTGGGGTTTGTTGACACTTATTTTAGCTCGATGGGGCTACGATAGCTCAAAGGGGCAACTTAGCTCGTTTGGGTGGTGTGCCCGACCTGTTACCAACATTATCAACAATTTTTGTTTTCCCGGTATACCGGGTCGGAAAATGGCCTGGATCAGCCCCTGCCAATTAATAGGAGTCTAGGACTGTGATATACCTTTTTGGAAAGCTAGAATAATAATCTAGCGACAATGCGTACGTAGCAGAATTTAGATTTTTATCCCCGGGTGGATATAATTTGACATTTATTAAAAAGTTAAAGTAGTAGTTCACCAATTTATCATTGTTTACAATATTTCCATCAAATGATGTCAAAATGTCGCAAAACAAAAAATCTGCTTCGCGTTGTCACTAGATATAATGCTCAAATATTGCAAATAATACAGGACATGTGTCATGAAGCATTCAATTGATTCATCTGAGGTTTGTAAATATTGAGTAATCTTGTCTTGAAAATTAACATTGAATTCACCATTCAAATGTTTCCACTGGATTCTAGACGTTTCGTACCGTAACCATGGTACTAGTAGTTTCGTACCTGGACGTTTCGTACCATAATTTTTGGTCGTTTCGTACCGTTTTGTTTGGTCGATTCGTACCACGGAAATCAATTGAATTGGGTTAAAAATTAACATGAATCATTGTAAGATCGATCTTACCGTCATTCTAAAACATAAATAAATATAATTATAATCAGAACTTCCAAAATCTGAGTTTTAATTAATATGTATGAATATTATTTGGAATTGGATGTCGAGAGTAGATACTAAATAGGATTATGCAAGCTTTCCAACCATCATCGATGCAATGTCAATGAAAATGTGTGTCTGCATGCAGCATAGCCAGAGGCGGACTGGCCGATCGGGAGACCGGGAAATTTCCCGATGGGCCAGAGGCCGGAAAATTTATGATTCCACGTGATTTTCTATCAAGCGAGAATCCGAGGGTTTTTTTTACGGTTTGGGGGGGGTATATGTGGTTGGGCCGCCCAACCACAACTTGGGCCGCAAATGAAACCGACGTGGGCCGCCACATGTGTTGTTTAACCAGCCGAATTGGCTAATCGTAATTTTGACATTAAATGAACTTGTCGGCATCATATAACACCACGTAAAGACCCCATTAATCTCGATATTTTAACGGTAACTCCCAAAAACATTCTTACGCACCCCTCTCCCAATTTAAATTTACAAGAAAATAGGAACGCTTCAGTTGATGCCAGTCTATATATAAGTTTATCGGATTCGAGATTTTCTTGTATAGTTTTCAAAATGTTCTCACCCGGGCCGAACAACCATGAACAGCCCGGTGTGTCCTGGTCTCTTGTCCGTAGCCGTGTGCATTTGTCTGGAGTTAGACCGCTAGATGTTAGATTTTATGCAATTTTTCAGGTAAAAATATTTGAATGGTCTCAACACTCTCATACCGGGAATATATAGAACCATGGTTTATGAATATATAGGATATTAGACCAGAGGTGCAAATGGAATTATGCAAAAATATGTATTTGGTCTGATTCTGATTTCCAAGGTGGACTGTGGACGCCCCCCCCCCCCCCCCAAACAGATGGGCCGGTATTATATTAATTTCCCGGGCCGGTTTCTTGGCCCAGTCCGCCTCTGAGCATAGCGAAGTTCCATTCGGTCATTTTAGATTTTTGAAATTTATTATTTAGTTAATTTGAAAATTATAACACTGAATAATGATAATAATGAAATCCGAAATCATTCATTCAAATTTGGCCACTTTACCTCTTTCTTAAAACACTTCTTCGTCCAATACTCACTGCATTCAACATTCAATACTCACCAAAGTGATCCAAAGTGAAATAATGTTGTTTTTGTTGAAAAATTGTTGAAAGAAGCTGGTCACTTTCACTTCAGTTGATCAAAATGGCGACCAGTTGACCGCGTGGAAAAAACTTTATCTGTGATTGAGTCTCAGACTAGTGACGTCGAATCTAGTGACGTCCAATCAAAATGGTCCTTGTCCGAAACGATGAGTCCGTAGAAGTGTTGGAAATTCAGCACTTTGCGAGGTGCTACCGAAAACGCATTACACCTGACGAAAGGCTCTTTTGAGTACACTTCAGGTGTTAAAATGGCACCTGTACTGCCGAAATCAGTGTAACACTTGCCAAGTGTAAGAATACAGCACTTGAGTTTTTTGCGTGAAGACAACCCCTGGGGTAGAACCTTCAACCCAGGAAAGCAGACAATATTCAGTTCGTAGGGGCTGCACGATTTACCATATATATCGGCACCCCTGTTAACTATATCGAGATACGAAGTACGACACGCAAACAACAAGCTTAGACCACCCGAAGTATGGTACTAACGCAGCTTGAAGATTTAGAAGTATGCAACACAAGACGGACGATTATCCGAGCAATTTACGGACTAACTATAAACGGTGTTCCTCGAGACGATGTCCTCTGAAGTTAATGTAGCAAGCTATCCAGGTTAGAGACTAGGAGACGACACAGAAGAATGCTGCCTGGCTGGTTACCCCAGGTACGCCCAGATTGATGTGCCGTGAAATACGCCAGGGGCTATCCTAATCTCCTTCCCGTATATAGATGCAAGCAAACCAAGACTCAATACCCAGTTCACAGCGAGCTACATGAAGTTACCAACGACTCACGAGTATCATGGAGCTGAGAAGACAGCTAGGATCTCCAGCCGGAAACATGGATAGGAATACAAGGTAAACATTACAATCTTGTATTTCTAACAACGCAATCCCGATGCATCAACGAAGAAGCACAGCAGACGACAGGACGACGAACTCAACTGGATATCAACCCCGCAGACGACAGGAAGACAACCTCAACTTTTGAAGACGCGAGCAGCCCACGAATCACGTAGATGACAAGAAGACCCCAACCCCGGTAGACGACAGGAAGACGAACCCACCTAGGAGAAGACCTATGACGAAGAAGATATTTCTATGAACTATATGTTAATAAATAATCAAACCATCTTGATTGTTATTGAACGTTATATGCCCCGTATTGGCACAAGATTTCTACCAAATTGATATATAATCTTCTCCATGATACAAGGAATCTAATTGTGTGATTTAAAGACGCCAAATTGGAGTTTAGTCGCCCATTGCCACCACACTTATACAATATCATCCCCATGGCATGAGGAGTCTTATGGTGTGGCTTAGATATGTCAAAAGTGGCGTCATTCGAGTCAGGGGTGCACTAAAAGGCAGAGGGGCTCCAAAATTGGTACGCAATATTTTAGCGCTAATTTCCACCAAAGTGATACATATTCTTATCCATGATACGAGGAGTCTAATCGTGTTTAAAAGACGCCATATTGGTGTTGTTTGGGTGAGAGATGGGGGTGGGTGAGCACTAAAATTGATCAAATTTATAAATGGTCATCTCCATGATATAATGAGTCTAATTGTGTGGTTTAAGGATGTCCCAAGTGGGGCCATTCGAGTCAGGGATGCATAAAGGGTGAGAAGGACACAAACAAAATAAACAATATGTTTAGCGCCGATTTCCACCAGATTGTTACACATTCTTCTCCGTGATACGAGGAAGCCAATCGTGTGGTATAGATACGCCAAATTGGTGCCGCCTGGGTGAGAGATATGGCATATCCGTAATGAGTCTAAGTGTGTGGTTTAATGATGACAAAATTGG
Source organism: Siphonodentalium dalli (assembly GCA_032622095.1). Lineage (NCBI taxonomy): Eukaryota > Metazoa > Mollusca > Scaphopoda > Gadilida > Siphonodentaliidae > Siphonodentalium > Siphonodentalium dalli. The sequence goes on from CP136069.1 coordinate 1,979,048, forward strand.
CGCCGCTTCAGTCTAAAATAGTGACGGGAGGATTACCAAAACTGATACAAATTATGTTTAGTGCCAATTACCATCAAATTCATACACGTTCTTTTAAATGATACGACGAATCAAATCGTGTGTGTTAAAAACGTATAGTGAGCTAGCAAAACAGATTCATGGAAGAAAACATAAACATATATTTATCATTTTATTTAAGAGATACACATATTCTTACAAACTGAGAGACCTCGAACCGTCAGAGGATTGCATATTACAATGGATCATGTATATATTATAACACAATTGAGTATGTTCAATTCAATATAGTTTCCACAAAAATTACAATAGACCACTCAAAATCTCGCTCTCTGTCGCGTACATGTAGCTGATATACGGGCACGGCAACATTTCTTTCAACCTGAGAATATTTTGCCAATATATAGCGCCATGAACAGATGAGCACCTGGACATTTCTTTAAAACATCTGTATCCTGATGGAGATATGATAGCCAGGTGTCCTCAAAATCTTAGTCTATACATCTCTATATATATGTAAAACCCAATTGTCGTCTTTTATTTTTGCGAACTAATGTGTTTATGATGTTCTATCGTGTCATAACGTCTGGCGTATACACAGTTGTAAATAAATAAATACTTCTTTATTGGTGGAACATATTAATCGCGATAAACAAACTGACAATCGACAAGGTGAGCCACTACTTATATTCCATGTGTAAGGATCGTGTTTTGTGATGCTATTTGAATATACAATTTATGAGAAAACGTGTAACTCTTTCAGCAAGAGTATTCTCTATTCCCACAAAATATCCACAGCATGCAGAGAGTTTCACATCTCTTTAACCTGGGCAACGCCATCTAACCCTGCTAGTTGTCTATATAGTCCCACCATATGAGGGAAGCATGCAGGCCCACGGTAACCCCATATTAAATTTTTACGACATGGAAATACTATATATTTGTGCAGGAGATGTCTCTTTACTGAATTGTACTAGAACTACTGGGTGGAGACACACACTCATGTGGTAGGGACGCTGATAATAACAATAGGGGTTTCTACCCAATTTTAAGTCAATATGTACACCACAATTATGAGGGAAGACTTAGTGTCCCCAGGAACCCCTAATTCCATTTCTATGACCATGGTAATGCTATACATCTGTGCAGGAGATATTCCGTATCTGAAATATACTAGAGCCCGGGCTGTAGACACATTCATGGGACAGGGATGCTGATAATATGAAAATTGGCATTTTTACCTAATTTTAAGTCAAAAAGTACACCACATGAGGGAAGCAAGCCCCCATGGACCACTAATTCCCTTTCTATGACCATGGAAATAGTATATATCTGTGCAGGAGGTGTCCCTTTAATCAAGTATACTAGAGCTCCGGTGTTAAGACACTTAATTCACGAGGCAGGGATGCCATTTTCGAGTCAATATATGCCCACCATATGAAGTAATCAGGCCCACAGTAACCTATTTTTTCCCATCTTATGGTCATGGACATGATATATGTTTGTGCAGGAGATGTCCCTTTACTGAAATTTATTGGAGCTCTGGGGTGGAGACACACATTCATGTAACAATGATGCTGATTTGAAATAGGGGGTTTTACCAATTCAAGCCTCAGGGACCCTAATTCCCTTTTTATGACCATATAAATTGTATATATCTCAGATGTCCTTCAATCAAATATACCAGAGCTCCGGATGGAGACACACATTCGTGGGGCAGGGATGCTGATATGCATTTGAAATATGGTATCACAAATAACCGTTGATTGTTGCCACGACGGAGGACGAGCTAGCCGACAGACGGCAAAAATGCCAGCTAACTAAACGACCATAGGGCATGGCATTGTTCAGTTAAATTTTGCTAGCGTATGAAAGAACCCGTAATGTCTGAAAAGATGAATCAGTATTGATTATTTATGTCTGCCAGACTATTGAAAACGTGGTTGAATAATATTTATGTTATTTTATGACGTTTTGGTCCCTCACTCATACAAATAATTCTTCCAATGGCTGCCAAAGAAACTAAAATATGCAATGAAAAATGTTTTATTTATTTTATTGGGTTACCGTCTTAAAATATGGTGCATATTTTTAGTCAATATTCGCCCGACTGACCACACTCTAAATAAAGTTTAGTTACGCATGATTAAATTTTAGTCAACTTTTAAGCTCAAAACTCCTCCGACTGAACAATTGGTAACTAAATCTAATTTTTAGTCAATTCTTAACTAAACTATTTTCTGACTAAACATTGGTGACTAAATATATACTAACTAAATTGGGTTACCTCGTTTTCCTCTTACACAATTTTAGTTAATTGTAACCCAATAAATTGGGTCAAAATTAACAAGAGGTGTGCACTCGAGTGCTAGCATACCCCCACCGTGGCAAATTCAACCCACATTATCCGTAAACCCAACAAAAAAGATTTTTAACTTTAAATGAAAAATTCGGACTAATAATATCGATATGGTGTTTACAAGAAGCTTGTACAGAAAAAAATATTCAAATTGGTTCATATTTGTAAAAGTTATTAAGTCGGACAGAATTTTCTAAGTCAAAATAAGTCGAAAATGAAGTGTAATATTACGAAACACAGTCTGACCCAATCCCTAGCCGCATCATGTATAGAGGGTATTGTGAGAAGCATGTATACCAAAAATTATTGAAATCGGTTCATATTTGTTAAAGTTATTAAGTCGGACAGAATTTTCTAAGTCAAAATAAGTCGAAAATGAGGCGTAACTTAAAACAAAAAAGTTGGACCGAACCGCAATTAGCATCATGCGGAGAGGCAGTCCTAAGGAGATTGCATACAAAAAAATATTGAAATCGGTTCATAGTTGTTCGAGTTATGAGGTCGGACGGACGGCTCGACACACGGAGGGAGAAAGCGTAACGGACGGACGGACAGACGCAGTCAATCCAGTATACCCCCCATTTTCTTCGAAAGTGGGGGTATAATTAGTTAACTCTTAACCCAATATTTAGTCAGAACACAATATGTAACTAATCCTTGGGTTACACAAAGTAACCAAAATGGAATTGGGTTATTAAATTAACTTAATATTTAGTAGCCTTTAACTAAAATTGAGTCATGTATGACTAAATAACGTGGGACTAAATATTGGGTGAAAAGTTACTAAATATTGGGTCACCATAGCCTTTCTTAACACATCAGTATGAAAAACAACAAAATAGCTAAATCTAACTTATTTAGTCATCCATCAATGAATTAAGAGTTTAGTAAAGATATAAAACAATACACCTAAAGGGGGTTTGTTGTTTCTTTAATACTAAATATGTAAATGCCCTTGTGATATATACAAAGACAGGTTTTGGGTCAATAAGCGAGATCACTGAGTGAGGCCATGTTGCATTCATCCAGCCCCCGTTCCGCGGTGTCCTACAGATCAGTTCTGGGGGTGCATTCCATATATGGAATATGCACGATTCAATATATGGAGCTTTAGAATATTCATTAACTCCATATATTGAATCATGAAAATTCAAAAGTTCCATATGTGGAAAGCACCTTCATAGCTTTGACCTGTAGCACTTAAAACTGCGGACTGGCGGCTGGATGAATCCAATATGGCAACGATACAGTGGTCTTGCTTATATTCCAACAACCAAAGAGGGGTGATAATTTGTACCATCATGCGGGAAGGGGTCATTACTAGTATGACTTTCTTGTACTCTGATATAACCACTAACGATAAGTGTATGCGTGACACTCCAAGGGGTTAAATTCACCAAATATGAAGGTCAACTCCACCCTTGTAGGAGTTGGTAGTTCACCACTCTTTGTTGAATGTCGATTAATACAATTCTATAGTTCTATTGAAAGTTCTAAAATTCTAAATTAACAAAATGGCGCACATTTAAACCACTGTTATGTAAACAGAACTGTTACAGTGATTTGTCAACAAACATTTCTAATCGCGAAAGTTCAAACAATTTAGTCTAAATATCTTGGATCGGATCGGGGTGTTGGATGCTTTGGTAGCGACGTATGTATGTATTGACATTATACGAAATAAATTATATATTTAATTAAATGTTTATTTTCGTACAACATGTACACGCAAAGCCCACCATTGTGATTGGTTATAAATACATCGGTAAATAGATCCGGGAAGCTTTTGGGTAACTCCTTCCAACTTTCGATCATTGTCTTCTGTGAAGGAGTCCACTACACAGGGGCGTGACCATTTCTGCACCAATTTAGGGAGGGTGAGGTCTTCACCTCACCTAATATCTTCCTCTCCTTACATGTATATATTATTTGCTCTCTCCTCGACATACAACCCTCTGCCCCCATATTTGAGACAATGCAAGTATCTGGTCCTCGCTTGTCGTGTACTGACTTGTATTGAGGGGTGGGGATTCTAAAAAAAAAAAAAAAAAAAAATTTTTCTTCTCTCTCTTCCTAATGATTAATAAACGCAATTTAGTAGTAGCGCACTGTTTTGGGTGCCCGATGTACTTATACACCCATGACCTACTGGTGTGGCTAATGGGGTATGTGTAACACGAATGTCGAAATTGATATTCCTATTTGCATGTATGTCTGTCATAGTCTGTATGTGTATATGACACACACATGTGCATGTGCACGCTGTGTATACATATGTATATGTGTGTGTATATATGTGTATACAGCTATATACATGTGTTCCTATGTAGGGCACACTGAACCCGCTGCTGTACCTGTCAATGAATATCTACTTCAAAAAGCTAGCGTTGATCGTGAATGGTAGCAGTCTAACAGACTTCGTTTGGTTTTGTTTCCTTTTGCTTCTTGATTTGAACTCAAAGTTAATACGGGATCTGGATACGGATTCTGACCCAAACTAAATTAAACTCAAGTAGTTGTGGATAACTCTTGTTGAATTCCCTGATGAATCGAATTTGTTAAATTTTAAATAGAACCCGCATTCAGCTGTTTAGATTTAAATTTGAACATGCTATTGTACCTGCAACAGTGGCTGGTTCAGAATCTAAATATCCAGGACTCGTGCTTGTACATCAACTTTTAATCTCAACTTGGATTCATATATTTTGGACTCTGATCCAACTTCAAGTTGAACTAAATTTGAGCAGTTTTATGTATTATTATACTTTTCACTTGATTAACCTAATAATCCAATTTAACCTGATCTTAATTATACCTGGCTATGAATAATTATCATATATTTATTTCTCCAATTCTGTCTTGAATCTAATTGACTGGATTTAGAATCTTCAGTTGTGCTAATAATCCAATTTAACCTGATCTTAATTATACCTGGCTATGAATAATTATCATATATTTATTTCTCCAATTCTGTCTTGAATCTAATTGACTGGATTTAGAATCTTCAGTTGTCTTTTCACTTGTATATTCTTTTCCTTGCGTTAATAATCAGTCCTTGGCACTGACTTCTAAAGGCTCACAATGAGCATAGAACATTTACTTCCCGATATCATAACAACACTGCCTTTTTCGTACATATACTTATGAGAGCCTGGTCTTGTTTCCGTTCCAAATTCCTACACTTGACAGTGGTATGTGGGACTCAAACGACTCCATGCTCCCTCACAAATCAGCAACATATTTCCTTTCCTGGTTGTAACTAAAGCCGCGTTTAGATGTTTCGACAGATGAGTTTCCTGTTGTATATATGTTTTGTTTTGTGTCATATAACTTATTATACTTCTTTCATAACTTGTACCACTGCTTCTATTCTTATCTGTGCTAGCACCCACAACCGATTTGTTGTGTCGCATGCCCATCTACGTACACCTGAACAAAATAATATGAATATCCAAAGCCTAGTCAAATCAACTGAACAGAAATTATCAAACATAAAACTTCCATGGGAATTTCGTAACCAGATTGAGCCAATCTACTTGCCTGAACAAACTTACCTATTATACCTAACTCATTCTCTAAATGATTGATATCTCACAATATAGAGCAAGTATTGGTTCTTTCTTCTGCTATGCCGTCAGACCGCACCGGAATAAATGTTTTGACAGACAATCTTCGCTTTATTGCGTTTTATACATCACTCTGAGAATCAAAGGGCTGAGTTGCAATTTGTCTTGCAGAATAACCCTTCTTATCCATGTTATGTTTGGCAACTTTCTTCCAGAAAATATTCTTGGCAATTTTGAAACTTTGACGACCCATAACAATATCTTCAGCACGCTGTCGTCTGTAGACAGGGATTACCCCCCGATCATCAATCGTACCTGTACACTTGAATATTTTTCCATATATACTGCGTTTATGTCTGCATTGTCTTTAATTACTATACTCATTCTGTTATTAATTGGATGTGTCGAACGTAATCCAGGTCCACGTGACGACGGCATGGCTTTCCTTTTGTTAAAGGGACTCAAAAATAATCGCCACCATGTTGTTGTTGTTGAAATCAGCTGTTTACTGCCTGTTCCTAACGCTTCTATAAACTGCATGCATGGTTTATCTCCCCTGATACAGCCTGATATGCTATAAATAGATTGGGGATATCCCTGTGTTCTGTCAAGAATGGTTTCACTGTCAGGATATCGTTAGAAAAAGACTGAGATATATTGAGCTTAAATTGGCAAAATGCGATCAAATAAGAAGTTTTCGTAAGCGGGAAGATGCCGAAAAATTGGAAAGAGCAACGAATGGTGTGTGTCTTCCGCCGTGGTGGATTTTGAATGGGGATTTCCATGCAAATCTGCTGAGCAAAAGTTAAAGAGTTGCATATACTTCTGAGTGTGACTTGATGTGGTAGTGGTACTAGACAACAGGTATTTTTTATCTGGTGGCTCCGCTTCGTAAATTATAAAATTTTGCTATAAATATATTTTTTAGAATTTTTTTCTGGAATTACATATCACTTGACCTACATAACTTATATTTGTCAGATTCGAAATATCAATATAAAATTCAAAAATAAATACACCAACATTATAATTTATAATGGAACAAGTTCCAATTGGACCCGCCAGTCGCCAGATAAATACCCAGGGACGCCAGAGAAGGGGGACATACGGGGGCACTTGCCCCCTTGCTGGCCTGACTCAGGTGAGGCCAGTGGGTACCCGAAAAGTGCCCTCCTGGTTGGTTTGCCCCCTTGCCCTTTGATGCTTCTGGCGTCCCTGTAAATACCTGTTGTTTTCAATACTACATCAAGTCACACTCAGAAGTATGTGCAACTCTAAATTTTGCTCTGCAGATTTGCATGGAAATCCCCATTCAAAATTGGTCACTTGACCTCGAGATCTCTCTTAAACTCAAAGAACAGATACAGAAAAGAACATATACAGACGAGATGATGGATCAGTCACAGACATGCTGTCTGAGGTAAAGCTCTCAGAAGGAAAGAACAGCGACTGGTTAAATACCACAAAATAGTCATGGGGTTGCTCCCAGCACTTCCTAAGCCTGATTATCTAAAACACAAGGCAAATACAGGCTACAGCCAACAAAATTTGAGGACTGTACGTGTCAGTCAAAATCCGGTGGAGAAGGAGGTGTGTAACAACACAGAATCGTTCCAACTTCTGCGTACTAGCAGCTCACAATACGAAAACTCCTTCTTTGTTAAAACAACTGTGGAATGGAACCACCTGGAATAGTCGGTTGTTGATATCAGTGACATTGACGGGTTTCTATCTGCTCTGCGAGGGGAACAACAGTATGGGGTGTTTTCAACAATGCTAACAAGGAACTATTGCTTAACTATTTATAATTTATGCTTGTTTATCATATATAATAAATTATTTTTCAATTATTTCGCTTGCTGCTTATATTTATACTCCAAAATCATTTGGATGGCTCAAACAACAACATTGTCATTGCATATATTAAGTACTATATGGGAGATCAATCTAACATGTAATGGCTGATTATGCTTAAGCGTAACTCCATTACACTTTAAAAGCATAATTGGTTTGTATTGCCTTACAGCGTTATATGTAATGGTAGACCTACATGTATCTAACTTAGTAAGGCTGAAGGGGTCACTCTCACCAAAAAAAGTGCTGAAGGGTACACAGGATTTGAAAATGTGCTGAATGGTATACAGGGTTTGAAATGTCGTTCTAAATGACGTTTAGATTTCGTATCTGCCATGATTTCTGTTAGAAAATAATTGATTACGTTCCAATGAACAGAAAATGAACTGAAAACAAACTGCTCATGGGCGTCAGACTTTCAGAAACACAGTTTAAGTAACGGTGTTAGTGGCGATCACAAACCTTCAGCACATTTTCAAACCATGTGTACCCTTCAGCACTTTTTTTGGTGAGAGTGACCCCTTCAGCCTTAGAAAGGTTTAATGTTCTGGGCGGATGGTAAGATGGTAAAAAATAGTTGTTTCCTCATAGAATCTCCACATATATATTCAGACAGACAGATGGGGAGGGGTGTTGAAAAATGCTTTGGGAAAACAATTGTAAAGAGGGAAAGAAATTGGTTGCGGGTGGGTGAATCGCAGAAATGGTAAAATGTTAAAAAGTATCATATGTGTCTGAATATATATTACCCCCCCCCCCCCACCTCCAGAGCAAATTGAAATAAATTTAAATCCATATACCCTGTTTTTCTCATGGCCTTTTTTTTTTGGTGTTTTGTTGAATAAAATTAACTTATGACTGAGATTACTCCTTCAGTCTTGATACTTTCCAAAAATGCCATTTTTTGGCAATTTTGTCTGTTTAACAAATGTTGGGGCATAAATAGAAAAAACAACCAGTCATGCTTATGCATTCTTTTATATATATGAATCTCGCATATATACAATCTTAAATATAAGAGACTGCACTGGCTTAGAAGTTCAATATAAGTATTGTTAGCTTAATGCATTCTCTTATATATGCAAGGCATCCTATTGGAGACTCGCATATATAAGAGAATGCATTGGCACAAGTTTTCAAAAAAATTCATGAAGCTCCAATTATGGAAGGATTAATCATAAATAATGGTCTCCAATATGGCAGGTTGTAAATATAAAAGAATCCACTGGCTTGCATGGTCAAGATAAATGTTGTTAGGCCAATGAATTCTCTTAAATATGTGAGTCTGCCTATGGGAGACTGTCATATATAAGAGAATGCATTGGTACAGTGTTTTCGCTAAATTTCAGGAAGCTCCAGTCATGAAATGTGCAAAATTATTTAGAACACTTTCAATTGTAAAACGATAGCATCACAATGTGTTTGGAAATCCCTTCACAGTTTGTAAGTCTAACACATAATTTGTTCAAAAATAGTTTTGTCTTCTCCATAGACAAATAAGAAATCATGTTTTGTACACAATCTAGTCAGAAAATTACTAAAACTATGAAAAAGCTGTTAATTTTGTTTCTTGTTTTTGAAATACCTGACCATCATATATTGAATTTGGCTCAGTGTGATACACTCCAATTCTTGAAGACACACAACTTGAAAAACCCTTACTCTTACAGATGGATTAATCATTATCTCTTTCTATAACAAGTATTTTATAGTTTCCTGTGTATAACATAATAAATATGAATCGAAGACCCCTGTCTGGAAACACTTCTATGAATTAGTATTATAATAAGCATACAATCAATTTCCAGTATTTTAGGGCTCGTGTTTATTGGAACTTTTTCTAAAAAAAATAGGAACAAATATATATCCCACTTAATTCTCGCATTAAAAAATACATATTGATTTAAAATCAATATTAATTGATAGTAACATTTCCAGACAGGTATCTCCGGCTTATTTTTATTATTTTATAACCAGTAAACTATACAACACATGTTAGAGGAAGAGATAATCCATCTTTAGTGAATTTGGAAATTTGTAAATGATTAAATTTCTTCTGTAAAGCAGGAAAATAAAATCTACAAAATATGCAGTTGGAAGAACTTGGGAGACTCAAATATATAATATAACCATTTCTTGATGGGAGCTGCGCTAGTGGAGCATTGAATCATGTGCCAGTGCATTCCCTTATATCTGCAGGTACCATAGGTAGCCTCACATATATAAGAGAATGCACTGGCTTACAAGGTCAAGGTAAATATTGTTAGGCCAATGTAATATATTCTCTTATATATTCTAGGATCCCTACTGGAAACTACCATATATAAGAGAATGCATTAGCACAGGTTTTTTTTGCAATATTTCCAATGCTCCAATCATGGAAGGGTGAATGCTGCTCCCATAATGAAAGGGTTAATTGATTTTATTCCTAAATAGACAATTTTTGTTGTAATTAGTTTTAGTTCCGACCCTCCAGGTTCGGTATTTTGTCTCATAAATGAACCACATGGTTTTGATTACTCTGACTACTGATGGTATACTAGCACCTCCCATAAATCCCGAATAACATAGGTGAATCATGGGCACAAGATAAAAAATATAGGATAGAAGCCATGGTTATTTCACACTATTATAAATATGAAAATAATTACATTTTTGCTGCTGAAATATTGTCCATAACCCCAGCTCACCAAGAAGTATGAGACTGAATTATATCTAAATATGTCATTTTGACAAAAACATAATCAATTTGATGCTCAATGACAAACTGTGAGATAAATCTTACAGTTCCAGGAGATTTCACTCCATTGTCACTATACATATTTTCTTATCTGGTACCTGCTGGTAAACAGAAAAACCACCTATTTGTTATTAGTATTCAGTATAGGAGTCTGGGGTCTGCCATGAGAGGGATGGACATCATCAATATCATGAAGAGATATATTTAAGAAGACTTATATTAAATGATTTATTAATAAGGTACTTAACACATGTATGAATTTTCACTAATGAATTAAATTTAATATAATTACAAGTCTGTTAATAACTGAATACCACAACTGACTGTCACTAGCTGTGATAGACTTGCAATTGAATTTATTAACTGAGTAATTGGCAATCCTGAATATTTTTGTGGGAGCTTCTGGCATGATTTAGTCCTTGTTCAAATTATTGTTGAATGTTGGGTCAACAGCCTGGAGCTATCTTGTTGAAAATGAAGAAACCCCCTCCCCTAGATCATGTCATGAATCTTTACTCTGCTTAGCACCTGTAGAGATCTTATTCCATCAGTACAAAACTTGTGAATTTTGATATGTTTTGATAATGAACTTTATAACATTGAACAAACAAGGCAGGGAACATATTTCTTTGTTTATATTTGTTCCTCGATAATCAACTTCAAAGTATGGGGTGGTCCCAGCTCAAAAATGCATGCTTTTTGTGGCTTTAGTGAGCTGATATCACAAAAACACTGAATTAATTACCCTGCAGAAATTCCATGATTGTAAGTGCGCATAGCAAACTCACCCATCAAGTCTGTTAAATAATGTCATCTCGAGTTGGCACTTTCACCTACTTATGAATAAACTATTAAGCGACAGGTATTAATAAAGAAATATATTCCCCTTGTTATTTTTTCAGCTTTATAAGGTTCTCTATCAATACTTAAAAAAGTTCCCGAGGTTTTGTACTGGTAGAATATGATTTATACGGGCATTCGCCTCTGGGAGGCCAAATTGTCATTTAATAATGAAGTGCGCTTAAGTGCAATTAATTGCACTTAAGCACAAATAATTACACTTAAGCACAATTAGTTGAACTTATCATTGTGCTTAAGAGCAATCATTGCTCTTAAGTGCAATCGATTGTGATTAAGCATAGTGATTTGTTCTTGAAAACATAATTATTTGTGCTTAAGCGCACTAAATTTTGCTTACGCACAATCAATTGCCTAATCTTAAGCGCATTTCATGGTTATACATGTATGTAACTAAACACCCCTGGTGAATAAATAGGTTTATCCATAACTCAACCTTAGCTCTTATTGACATATCACCTCTTGTTTTCATTGGTTTGCATGGGAGCAAGCCTAAGTTCTTTATCGAAATGGTAGACTCGCAATAGCATTACCTTCTGTTTTAGTTGTGGCAACTCGTGGTAGTATTAACTTCTGTATTAGTTGGGGCAACTTTGATTTTCGAGTACATATACAGGTACACCATATTAGGGAAGCAGGTCCTCAGTGACACCATATTCGCACTACAGTATATGACCTGGAAATACTATAGATCTGTGCAAGAGCCGCTGATTTAATAAAACTACCAGAGCTCGAGGAGTGAGACATCAAAGCTCCCGGAATGAAACACCAATTTTTGGGACAGGGATGCTGATAATATGACAATAGGGTTTTTCACCCGATTTAAGTCAATAAGTACACCATATGAGGTAAGCAAGCCCTTATACAGTGACACCACATTATTGCTATATGACCATAGCTATGGCCCAAATCTATGCCCCAAAGTCATATTAGCCAGAGTATATGGGATGCCAAATTGACATTTAATAAATAATTGAGCTTAAGCGCAATAAGGAATCCCATATTGCGCTTAAGCGCAATAAGAAAATTCCTTATTGCGCTTAAGAGCAATAAGAGATTCCTTATTGCGCTTAAGCGCAATAAGAGATTCTTATTGCGCTTAAGCGCAATAAGGAATATTACATAAACTCCCTATAATTCAAATGGTTTAGTCCATGGTGCAATCAATATCTATCCCTGTTAACAGGCAATATATGATAATTCTACTATTTGCAGAGGGGTGATCTCATGAGGGAGATAATAATTGCTCTTAAGCGCAATAAGGATGTAATTGCGCTTAAGCGCAATAATGGATGTTCTTATTGCGCTAAAGCGCATAAGGGAAGATCTAATTGCGCTTAAGCGCAATAAGAGATTCTTTATTGCGCTTAAGCTCAATTATTTATTAAATGTCAATTTGGCATCCCATAAGAGTAGAGATTCATGGCATGATCTACCCTCCTCCCAATATATATAATACTGTATGGGATGCCAAATTGACATTTAATAAATAATTGAGCTTAAGCGCAATAAGGAATCTTATTAAGAACATTCCTTATTATACGCTTAACCGCAATACATCCTTATTGCGCTTAAGTGCAATTAATATCTCCCTCATGAGAAAATAGTAGAATTATCCTCTATTTGCCTGTTAACAGGAATAGAATCTGATGGAATCTGAATAGGCCTACACGTGGACAGTCACCATGTGATCAATAAACTCCACCCATTGCACCATGGACTACACTATTGGAATTATAGGGAGTTTATAGGGAGTTTATGTAATATTCCTTATTTGCGCTTAAGCGCAATAAGGAATATTCTTATTGCACTTAAGCCCAATAAGGAAATTCCTTATTGCGCTTAAACGCAATAAGGAATCTCTTATTGTGCTTAAGGGCAATTAGATTTTTCCTTATTGCGCCAATAAGGGATTCCTTATTGCGCTTAAGCTCAATTATTTATTAAATGTCAATTTGGCATCCCACAATACTGGGCCACACATTTTGAAATTAGTTATTTTAATACTACAGGTCACTGTTGGAGACTTTAGTTCAATTTGAATCTGCAAGGCCTGTACTAGTGTAGGCCTACTGCGGCCAGTCCAGTCCAAAGCCATACATGTACATTTTAGTGTCAAATTGCACTTGCCGCTACATGTACATTTTTCTGACGCTATCTACCCACACTGTTTTTTTTAAATCTGCGTGTTTGAACGATAGGTTCTCCAAAAGTTCCCATTAATTGTGACCTGCGTCACTCTCCTGGGTCATCAGGATGAGAATTCCCGCTGTTGACAATATTCAATTAGAATGTCAACAACATAACCTGATCTGATCACACGAACTTCAATTCGAACCGAGTTTTTGACAAGTTTTCCAGGCAATAATCGTTGATTTCATATGTGAGGACCCAACATTCCCATTCAACACAACATACACGGAGATAAAACTCCGATAATCTAACTCAAATATGCGTTCTAACTAATTAAGTTTTAATTAATTTATTTGGTCTTGAGAATGAGAGTTATTATTCTCAAAACAATCGTATCAAATTGGTGACGAAAGATCGCCGACCAATCGGATCGCGCGGATTGGAATTGTGGCTAAAAATAGTTATCTGCGGGATTCCGCCGTATATATATATGTTATTGCTTCAGTCAATCGGGGTATACCGGGGAAGATTGTTGTGTCCCTTTAAACCCACAAAGTATAAGGAACAAACTAGATACGATATCGGTTGAAATGAACGATTTTGATGTGTGCATGTTCACAGAAACTTGGCTTAGTCCATCTGTTGATAACACGGATTTATTTGTTGAAGGTTTTAACGACGTTGTGAGAAATGATAGAACAGACAGGGTAGGGGGTGGGGTGGCTATTTATGTTAGAGATACCATTGCATTCAAATTTCGTGATGACTTATCTACCCCCAACCTGGAATCGGTATGGGTTGAGCTCATAAAGCCTCATCATATTCTAGTAGGTTGCTTTTATCGACCACCGAATTCTCTTACTTCTGACTGGGACGATATTGAAAAATCGATTGGTGTCGCACGAGATAGTGGTTTAGAGATGATAATAGCAGGAGATTTTAACGAAGATCAGAAACCGAATTTCCATGGACATATTAATGATATTTGTAGCGCGTGTGGCGTAAAACAGATCATAAAATCACCTACCCATTTCTCTGAGAGTTCGAAAACAACACTAGACCTTTACCTAGTAAGTAACCCAAAATCTATCATATCTTGGAAGGTATTAGATCCATTTTATTCGGACATGAAACGATACCATTGTCCGGTTAGAATCGACCTTAATTAATCACACACTAGACAGAAAAACTCTCTCAGACGTATTGTGTGGAATTACAACATGGCTGATTTTGAATCGATGAATAATGCATTTTACGATTGGAACCGCTCTGGTGAACTCGACTCTTTGAGCACAGACTATTTAGCTGAAGCTGTAACTACCAAAATTATCTCGACGGCAACTTCTTTCATACCACACAAGAGCGCAACTATTCGTAAAGGGTGTCCCCCGTGGTTGACATGCAACATCCGCAAATTAATTCGTGAGCGCAGAAGGCTTCATAATAAAGCAAAACGAATTGACTCTCCTCTCGACTGGGCGAACTATAGGACAAAGCGAAATGAGGTCATATCAGTGATCAGGAAATCAAAAAGAGAACATAATTCCAAATTAGAAAAGAAACTAAATGATAACGCATGTGACACTTCGACGTGGTGGAAAACACTTCAAAGATTATTGTTTTCCCCGAGGGCACAAAGTATCCCGCCGATAACTGATGGAACAAATATATACGTATCTCCCGATGACAAAGCAACCTGCTTTAATGACTATTTCTGTAGCATAACATCTGTAAATGATGATGGTGCTACTCTTCCCCCCAGATCTTTTGACACATGGAGACAAACTCTTTCTGAAATAAAATTAACCGCTGATGATCTGCGAGAGGCCCTCAAATCGGTCAACCCGACGAAAGCTTCAGGGCCAGACCAAGTACATCCCAAAATATTAAAACAGTGTGCTGACTCATTATGTTATCCCCTCACTAATATATTCAACCGCTATATCAACGAATTCTATTACCCTCTAGAATGGAAACGGTCAAACGTTGTGCCAATTCATAAAAAAAAGAAGACAGGAGTAAAATGTCTAACTATAGGCCTGTATCACTGCTCAGCTGTATATCAAAGGTGTTTGAGAAATGTATATATAAAAAAAATTGGGACTTTTTAACACTTAATGGACTAGTATCAAATTTACAGTCAGGATTTGTCCGTGGTGATTCCACTGTCTTTCAACTCACCGATATCTACGATTACATTGCAGACTCATTGGACCAAGGTAAAGAAATAAGATCTGTCTTCTGTGACGTTAGCAAAGCGTTTGATAAAGTATGGCACACAGGTTTATTGTACAAACTTGAACGTATTGGTATCACTGGTAAATTACTTCACTTGATCGAGAGTTATCTAAGTCAACGCCAACAACGAGTAATAATTGACAATGAAAACTCAGATTGGAAACCCGTACAAGCAGGTGTTCCTCGAGGATATATACTTGGACCTTTACTATTTATAGTTTATATAAACGATATCTCTGAAAATGTTACTTGTCACATTCGACTTTTTGCTGACGATACATCCATGTTTCTTACTATAGAAGATCTAGGCAGAGCAGCAGATCTGATGAATATGGATATCGCGAGACTAGCTAATTGGGCACATCAGTGGCTTGTTACTTTTAATCCTCAAAAAACTGAATCTCTTCTCATCTCCAGAAAGCGAACACCCATAGCCCACCCACCACTTCAGATGTCCAATTCTATTATCACAGAAGTTAGCTCGCATAAACACTTAGGATTAACATTTGACAATCAAGCGAAATGGGGTGACCACATAGATGATATTACTGATAGAGCTTGGAAGAAAATTAATATAATGCGAATGCATAGATTTTCGCTGAATAGAAAAACCCTTCAAAAAATATATTTCTCTTACATTCGTCCAATCATAGAATATGCTGCACCAGTATGGGACAATTGTACATGTGAATTCAGCACACGACTTGAAAAAATTCAATTTGAAGCAGCAAGGATTGTTTCAGGAGCCACGCGTAGCACTAACAATAGCGACATTCTATCTGAACTGGGATGGGAAACATTAGCAGAAAGGAGAAAAAAATTTAAACTACATCAGTTTTATAAAATGTTTGTTAGATCATCACCATCCTATTTATACAACATGATCAACACCGACACCCCGGGTTCCCAGAGATATAATTTTAGGAGAAATGACTTTAAGACCTCCGCAAGCTGACAACTCGGCATATATGCACACCTTCCTTCCATCTGCTACTCGCCTGTGGAATGAGTTAACACCCGAAACTAAAAGCGCAAAGTCTTTAGAGATATTTAAGTCACGACTAGATATAGAAAAACGGAGAAATTCATTGAAAGTCCAACATTTTGATTATTGTTTAAATCGCGAAACCCAAATATTGCATGCCCGTTTAAGACTCAAGTGTAGTAATCTAAATCGTGACCTTCGTGAAAACCATTTACGCGATTGTGACAAATGTGTATGCGGGGATGTAGAAAGCGCTGAACACTTTCTATTATTCTGTCAAAGATATACTCAACTCAGGTCTGACTCATTCTCAAATATTGACCCGACTTTCTTAACTACCAAGATCTTACTCAAAGGCATACCATTGCTATCATCTGAAATAAATAATGAAATATTCAGAGCTACGCAATACTTCATTCAAAAAAGCGGTCGTTTCAAACAATACACTAACAATTCAACGGCATAGCAACGATAACCCATGGAGTTTTCATATTTAGTTTTCATATTTAGTTTCCATATTTAGTTTCCACATTTATTTTCAAAACAATTCATTTTCAAAATAATTCTTTCCACAAGTTAGTCTAAAAATGTTCATAACAGTGGTACCGACTTTTCTTTCACATACAAGCTCTTTATTTCTATCGCTTCACCTATCTCTGTCTCGTATTCCTTGTGAATACACCCCTCTCATTATTATCCACACAAGCTTATTTATCATTTCAACACTTATTGTAAACTCGTCTGTACATCATAATATTAATATACCATCACTTCTTAAACCTATTGTTTCTCTAACTCGACCACTTGCCATTCGCTCGATCTTCCTTGATTTCTACAATTTTTCTACTTGTCTGAGGAGATAGCTCAACAAAAGCACATATCTGCTTGCTGCTAAATCCTCTTCCCCTTTTCTATTCTACTCATGTTTCCATCATCTAAATGTTGTTCATCATAAATGTAATATTGGGGCTAATAAATATTGTTTAAATCAAATATCTTTAGAATATGTTTCAATACTTTGACCTTTTCTAAAATCGAACTAATTAGACATTGATCAACAATGCCACTCTGACTGCAAAAGCAATGTTTACATAACGATGGTTTCGATCTGTGAAATATTGTCATTGGTGAGTTACTAATAATGAAAATAAGAACATTGTAGATAGCGCATAGTGAAAATCTCACTGCGAACGATTATCCATGAATTTACTGTATACTGTAAATACAATCGTTGTCATTGTTGCGATGCATTTTTTGGCACCACATGAATTTACAACTACGAATAGCTAAATGTAGTCGTAACAATATCCGTGAGTTGCGAATCCACACTCACGCCTAAAAACAAAGTGATGTTTCCAGTGACGAAGGAACAATAGTATGGTCGAGTGAACGAAAATTAATTAAATTTGTTTTTTGACTTGGCACAACAGATGATACAGTACATGTGCTGGTATAACAGAAAACAATAGGCACATTACTGTGGGTATTTACTGGCAGGGATAATTATGCCTGGAAGCAATTTTAATAAAAACACGGTTGTTGAACTGGCCCGCATATACACAAGGGTGCACAAGGGTGCCGCCAAACCTCAAATTTCAGTTTAAATAATGCAGATCGGTGATTGATAGGCACAGTTTTACTACAATCAGATATCGATAAATGTGATTTTTGTTTTCTTTCTGTTATTGCGTTTGTAAACATTTTTCACGGTGTCGATAACATTAATAGGGGCGGATGTCTGGACTGGGTGTGGGCAGGTTACCGGAAACATCACTCTTTTTCAGGCCTAGCACGAATCAGGCTTTCCATTTTGGAGAGATGAAGGAAGAAGACTACTCGTATTGCAGTTGAATTCACATTTATGTAAGGAAATCTAGAATCACTGTTGAATTACAGCGTCAGCTATGCTCTAATTAATTGACCCTCTTTAACAAGGTTGACCACCGGTAATACCGCGGTACTTGATACGATGATACGACCAACCGCTGTCAATTATACCAAGGACTGTAACAATTCATCGTTAATTCAATGTATTGCGATACAATATCGAACGATGTCAAGCATATCGTATCGTTTCGTGTGTATCGCGAATTCGCTAGGCAGGAAATCAGGTAATTTCTGAAGACGGGCATGTGTAAAAGAGCAAAACCTACAAATTTCTCTCAAGTTAACATGTCTATTTATTAGTGATGCGGACCGGACCGGACCACCTTGGGTGGTCCGGTCCACTGCCAAGGTGGTCCAGTCCGGTCAGGTCCAGGCCATTCCGGTCCGGTACACATGCCTGGACCGGTCCAAAACGGTCCGGTCCGCCTATAATAGGCTATATGTTAATGAATTCTCTGTTTTCTCAAAGTTTTACTCTGTATAGTACAACCTATAAGGTTACTGAGTTCAGTGCATTGCAATGAGTCCATATTGTATGCACCATTGTCTGTCTCTGGTGGGGTATACTGGGAACGATGCACGATAATAGCATTTCTAGTAATGCGAACATGCACTAATTAAATGTATTGGACAGATATATAGCTAGGTTCAGAATGTGTTATAACCAATCTAACATATGGCACTCAACTATTCGTATGCATGATTCGTATCATACTTATTTTCATTAAATTGAAATTTAAACGAAATAACTATACTATTATTATCTATTGTCGTCTCTGTATTATTGTTATAATTCTTTTTTGTAAAACATACTCTCCTAGATGGAGTAAATAAAGATATATATACCTAAGTACAACTACTATTGGATTAATGTGACTGTCTTGTATATGTACTATGTAATGTGGTTTGCATGTTTCTTTGAGTGAAAAACAATAGAATACTCGATTCGATATCCATCCAAATTGATTAGTTGATGCCATGTTACACTGTTTATGACAAATAGTTCCATACTCATTCAGTTGCATGTTTATCGCATTGATAGGGTGCTACAAAGTGTTGACCAGTGTAGGATAGTAGTTATTAAAACAATTTAGAACGAAACAAGCAATTTTTATATTTTGAAAATGTTTTCAGAATGCTTAACATTTTGCGACATCAAAGCAGGCGGTCGGAAATCGGCGACATCAAAGCAGGCGGCAGCCCACATTGGCACTTTCATAAGGAAAGTGACATGTATAAAGTACATCTATACATTGTTTTCGTGGCATCAAACGTTTAATAGATATTAACCACTTGAATGCGTCAATTCATCGTTGCTAATTGATATGACGGCAAATACGCCATAATATTCGCGATAGTTTATTTTAACTGAAGTAAAATAGTGGACCGGACCGGAGAGTACCGGACCGGCGGCAAAAAGCGGTCCGGTCCGCATCACTACTATTTATATGTGTATTTGTGACTCATTTAGCTAACAATTAAATTCTTTCCCCAGTTAAAAATGTTAATTCTGATAATTCAGTTGGTATTCATTTTGGAACACTGGTTCAGTGTATCATGGTATGTATAGTATCGTTGATCATGTATCGTTATTAATATCGTATCACGAACAAGTGTATCGTTACATCCCTAGTTTAAAGTATACCGCGCCACCACCTCGCTTAGACTGCATTCTTCATGCGATGTTTATATGAACACTGGTTCAGTGTATCATGGTATGTATAGTATCGTTGATCATGTATCGTTATTCATATCGTATCATGAACAAGGGTATCGTTACTTCCCTAGTTTAAAGTATACAGCGGCACCACCTCGCTTAGACTGTATTCTTCATGCGATGTTTATATGAACACTGGTTCAGTGTATCATGGTATGTATAGTATCGTTGATCATGTATCGTGATTAATATCGTATCATGAACAAGTGTATCGTTACATCCCTAGTTTAAAGTATACCGCGGCACCACCTCGCTTAGACTGTATTCTTCATGCGATGTTTATATGAACACTGATTCAGTGTATCATGATAGGTATAGTATTGTTGATCATGTATCGTTATTAATATCGTATCATGAACAAGTGTATCGTTACATCCCTAGTTTAAAGTATACAGCGGCACCACCTCGCTTAGACTGCATTCTTCATGCGATGTTTATATGAACACTGGTTCAGTGTATCATGATATGTATAGTATCGTTGATCATGTATCGTTATTCATATCGTATCATGAACAAGGGTATCGTTACTTCCCTAGTTTAAAGTATACAGCGGCACCACCTCGCTTAGACTGTATTCTTCATGCGATGTTTATATGAACACTGATTCAGTGTATCATGGTATGTATAGTATTGTTGATCATGTATCGTGATTAATATCGTATTATGAACAAGTGTATCGTTACATCCCTAGTTTAAAGTATACCGCGGCACCACCTCGCTTCGACTGCATTCTTCATGCGATGTTTATATGAACACTGGTTCAGTGTATCATGATATGTATAGTATCGTTGATCATGTATCGTGATTCATATCGTATCATGAACAAGGGTATCGTTACATCCCTAGTTTAAAGTATACAGCGGCACCACCTCGCTTAGACTGTATTCTTCATGCGATGTTATATGAACACTGGTTCAGTGTATCATGATATGTATAGTATCGTTGATCATGTATCGTGATTAATATCATATCATGAACAAGTGTATCGTTACATCCCTAGTTTAAAGTATACCGCGCACCATCTCGCTTAGACTGTATTCTTCATGCGAAGTTTATATGAACACTGATTCAGTGTATCATGGTATGTATAGTATTGTTGATCATGTATCGTTATTAATATCGTATCATGAACAAGTGTATCGTTACATCCCTAGTTTAAAGTATACCGCGCACCATCTCGCTTAGACTGTATTAAAGTATACCGCGGCACCACCTCGCTTAGACTGTATTCTTCATGCGATGTTTATATGAACACTGGTTCAGTGTATCATGATATGTATAGTATCGTTGATCATGTATCGTGATTAATATCATATCATGAACAAGTGTATCGTTACATCCCTAGTTTAAAGTATACCGCGCACCATCTCGCTTAGACTGTATTCTTCATGCGAAGTTTATATGAACACTGATTCAGTGTATCATGATATGTATAGTATTGTTGATCATGTATCGTTATTAATATCGTATCATGAACAAGTGTATCGTTACATCCCTAGTTTAAAGTATACCGCGCACCATCTCGCTTAGACTGTATTAAAGTATACCGCGGCACCACCTCGCTTAGACTGTATTAATGTATACCGCGGCACCACCTCGCTTAGACTGTATTAAAGTATACCGCGGCACCACCTCGCTTAGACTGCATTCTTCATGCGAAGTTTATATGAACACTGGTTCAGTGTATCATGATATGTATAGTATTGTTGATCATGTATCGTTATTCATATCGTATCACGAACAAGGGTATCGTTACATCCCTAGTTTAAAGTATACAGCGGCACCACCTCGCTTAGACTGTATTCTTCATGCGATGTTTATATGAACACTGGTTCAGTGTAGCATGGTATGTATAGTATCGTTGATCATGTATCGTTATTAATATCGTATCATGAACAAGGGTATCGTTACATCCCTAGTTTAAAGTATACAGCGGAACCACCTCGCTTAGACTGCATTCTTCATGCGATGTTTATATGAACACTGATTCAGTGTATCATGATATGTATATTATTGTTGATCATGTATCGTTATTCATATCGTATCATGAACAAGGGTATCGTTACATCTCTAGTTTAAAGTATACAGCGGCACCATCTCGCTTAGACTGTATTCTTCATGCGAAGTTTATATGAACACTGATTCAGTGTATCATGATATGTATAGTATTGTTGATCATGTATCGTTATTCATATCGTATCATGAACAAGTCTATCGTTACATCCCTAGTTTAAAGTATACCGCGGCACCACCTCGCTTAGACTGTATTAAAGTATACCGCGGCACCACCTCGCTTAGACTGTATTCTTCATGCGATGTTTATATGAACACTGGTTCAGTGTATCATGATATGTATAGTATCGTTGATCGTGATTAATACCGTATCATGAACACGGGTATCGTTACATCCCTAGTTTAAAGTATACAGCGGCACCACCTCGCTTAGACTGCATTCTTCATGCGATGTTTATATGAACACTGGTTCAGTGTATCATGATATGTATAGTATCGTTGATCATGTATCGTGATTAATATCGTATCATGAACAAGGGTATTGTTACATCTCTAGTTTAAAGTATACCGCGCACCATCTCGCTGAGACTGTATTCGTCATGCGATGTTTATATGAACACTGGTTCAGTGATTCATGGTGTGTATAGTATCGTTGATCATGTATCGTTATTCATATCGTATCATGAACAAGTGTATCGTTACATCCCTAGTTTAAAGTATACAGCGGCACCACCTCGCTTAGACTGAATTCTTCATGCGAAGTTTATATGAACATTGGTTCAGTTTATCATGATATGTATAGTATCGTTGATCATGTATCGTTATTAATATCGTATCATGAACAAGGGTATCGTTACATCTCTAGTTTAAAGTATACCGCGGCACCACCTCGCTTAGACTGTATTCTTCATGCGATGTTTATATGAACACTGGTTCAGTGTATCATGATATGTATAGTATCGTTGATCATGTATCGTTATTAATATCGTATCATGAACAAGGGTATCGTTACATCTCTAGTTTAAAGTATACCGCGGCACCACCTCGCTTAGACTGTATTAAAGTATACCGCGGCACCACCTCGCTTAGACTGTATTCTTCATGCGATGTTTATATGAACACTGGTTCAGTGTATCATGATATGTATAGTATCGTTGATCATGTATCGTTATTCATACCGTATCATGAACAAGGGTATCGTTACATCTCTAGTTTATAGTATACCGCGGCACCACCTCGCTTAGACTGTATTAAAGTATACCGCGGCACCACCTCGCTTAGACTGTATTCTTCATGCGATGTTTATATGAACACTGGTTCAGTGTATCATGATATGTATAGTATCGTTGATCATGTATCGTTATTCATACCGTATCATGAACAAGGGTATCGTTACATCTCTAGTTTAAAGTATACCGCGGCACCACCTCGCTTAGACTGTATTCTTCATGCGATGTTTATATGAACACTGGTTCAGTGTATCATGATATGTATAGTATCGTTGATCATGTATCGTTATTAATATCGTATCATGAACAAGGGTATCGTTACATCTCTAGTTTATAGTATACCGCGGCACCACCTCGCTTAGACTGTATTAAAGTATACCGCGGCACCATCTCGCTTAGACTGTATTCTTCATGCGATGTTTATATGAACACTGGTTCAGTGTATCATGATATGTATAGTATCGTTGATCATGTATCGTGATTAATATCGTATCATTAACAAGGGTATCGTTACATCCCTAGTTTAAAGTATACAGCGGCACCACCTCGCTAAGACTGTATTCTTCATGCGATGTTTATATGAACACTGGTTCAGTGTATCATGATATGTATAGTATCGTTGATCATGTATCGTTATTAATAACGTATCATGAACAAGTGTATCGTTACATCCCTAGTTTAAAGTATACCGCGGCACCACCTCGCTTAGACTGTATTAAAGTATACCGCGGCACCACCTCGCTTAGACTGTATTCTTCATGCGATGTTTATATGAACACTGGTTCAGTGTATCATGATATGTATAGTATTGTTGATCGTGTATCGTTATTAATATCGTATCATGAACAAGTGTTTCGTTACATCTCTAGTTTAAAGTATTCCGCGGCACCACCTCGCTTAGACTGTATTAAAGTATACCTCGGCACCACCTCGCTTAGACTATATTCTTCATGCGATGTTTATATGAACACTGGTTCAGTGTATCATGATATGTATAGTATTGTTGATCGTGTATCGTTATTAATATCGTATCATGAACAAGGGTATCGTTACATCTCTAGTTTAAAGTATACCGCGGCACCACCTCGCTTAGACTGTATTCTTCATGCGATGTTTATATGAACACTGGTTCAGTGTATCATGGTATGTATAGTATCGTTGATCATGTATCGTTATTCATATCGTATCATGAACAAGGGTATCGTTACATCCCTAGTTTAAAGTATACAGCGGCACCACCTCGCTTAGACTGTATTCTTCATGCGATGTTTATATGAACACTGGTTCAGTGTATCATGGTGTGTATAGTATCGTTGATCATGTATCGTTATTAATAACGTATCATGAACAAGTGTATCGTTACATCCCTAGTTTAAAGTATACCGCGGCACCACCTCGCTTAGACTGTATTAAAGTATACCACGGCACCACCTCGCTTAGACTGTATTCTTCATGCGATGTTTATATGAACACTGGTTCAGTGTATCATGGTGTGTATAGTATCGTTGATCGTGTATCGTTATTAATATCGTATCATGAACAAGGGTATCGTTACATCCCTAGTTTAAAGTATACAGCGGCACCAACTCGCTTAGACTGTATTCTTCATGCGATGTTTATATGAACACTGGTTCAGTGTATCATGATATGTATAGTATCGTTGATCGTGTATCGTTATTAATATCGTATCATGAACAAGGGTATCGTTACATCCCTAGTTTAAAGTATACCGCGGCACCACCTCGCTTAGACTGTATTCTTCATGCGATGTTTATATGAACACTGGTTCAGTGTATCATGGTATGTATAGTATTGTTGATCATGTATCGTGATTAATATCGTATCATGAACAAGTGTATCGTTACATCCCTAGTTTAAAGTATACCGCGGCACCACCTCGCTTAGACTGTATTCTTCATGCGATGTTTATATGAACACTGGTTCAGTGTATCATGATATGTATAGTATCGTTGATCATGTATCGTTATTAATATCGTATCATGAACAAGGGTATCGTTACATCTCTAGTTTAAAGTATACCGCGGCACCACCTCGCTTAGACTGTATTAAAGTATACAGCGGCACCACCTCGCTTAGACTGTATTCTTCATGCGATGTTTATATGAACACTGGTTCAGTGTATCATGGTATGTATAGTATCGTTGATCATGTATCGTTATTAATATCGTATCATGAACAAGTGTATCGTTACATCTCTAGTTTAAAGTATACCGCGGCACCACCTCGCTTAGACTGCATTCTTCATGCGATGTTTATATGAACACTGGTTCAGTGTATCATGATATGTATATTATCGTTGACCATGTATCGTTATTCATATCGTATCATGAACAAGGGTATCGTTACATCCCTAGTTTAAAGTATACCGCGGCACCACCTCGCTTAGACTGCATTCTTCATGCGATGTTTATATGAACACTGGTTCAGTGTATCATGGTATGTATAGTATCGTTGATCATGTATCGTTATTCATATCGTATCATTAACAAGGGTATCGTTACATCCCTAGTTTAAAGTATACAGCGGCACCACCTCGCTTAGACTCCATTCTTCATGCGATGTTTATATGAACAGTGGTTCAGTGTATCATGATATGTATAGTATCGTTGATCGTGTATCGTTATTAATATCGTATCATGAACAAGGGTATCGTTACATCTCTAGTTTAAAGTATACAGCGGCACCACCTCGCTTAGACTGTATTCTTCATGCGATGTTTATATGAACACTGATTCAGTGTATCATGATATGTATAGTATCGTTGATCTTGTATCGTTATTCATATCGTATCACGAACAAGGGTATCGTTACATCCCTAGTTTAAAGTATACCGCGGCACCACCTCGCTTAGACTGCATTCTTCATGCGATGTTTATATGAACACTGGTTCAGTGTATCATGATATGTATAGTATCGTTGATCGTGTATCGTTATTAATATCGTATCATGAACAAGTGTATCGTTACATCTATAGTTTAAAGTATACAGCGGCACCACCTCGCTTAGACTGGATTCTTCATGCGATGTTTATATGAACACTGGTTCAGTGTATCATGATATGTATAGTATCGTTGATCATGTATCGTTATTAATATCGTATCATGAACAAGGGTATCGTTACATCTCTAGTTTAAAGTATACAGCGGCACCACCTCGCTTAGACTGTATTCTTCATGCGATGTTTATATGAACACTGATTCAGTGTATCATGATATGTATAGTATCGTTGATCTTGTATCGTTATTCATATCGTATCATGAACAAGGGTATCGTTACATCCCTAGTTTAAAGTATACAGCGGCACCACCTCCCTTAGACTGTATTCTTCATGCGATGTGTATATGAACACTGGTTCAGTGTATCATGATATGTATAGTATCGTTGATCTTGTATCGTTATTCATATCGTATCATGAACAAGGGTATCGTTACATCCCTAGTTTAAAGTATACAGCGGCACCACCTCGCTTAGACTGCATTCTTCATGCGATGTTTATATGAACACTGGTTCAGTGTATCATGGTATGTATAGTATCGTTGATCGTGTATCGTGATTAATATCGTATCATGAACAAGGGCATCGTTACATCTCTAGTTTAAAGTATACAGCGGCACCACCTCGCTTAGACTGTATTAAAGTATACCGCAGCACCACCTCGCTTAGACTGTATTCTTCATGCGATGTTTATATGAACACTGGTTCAGTGTATCATGGTATGTATAGTATCGTTGATCATGTATCGTTATTCATATCGTATTATGAACAAGGGTATCGTTACATCTCTAGTTTAAAGTATACCGCTTCACCACCTCGCTAAGACTGTATTCTTCATGCGATGTTTATATGAACACTGGTTCAGTGTATCATGGTACGTATAGTATCGTTGATCATGATTCATATCGTATCATGAACAAGTGAATCGTTACATCCCTAGTTTAAAGTATACCGCGACACCACCTCGCTTAGACTGTATTAAAGTATACCGCGGCACCACCTCGCTTAGACTGTATTAAAGTATACCACGGCACCATCTCGCTTAGACTGTATTCTTCATGCGATGTTTATATGAACACTGATTCAGTGTATCATGGTATGTATAGTATCGTTGATCATGTATCGTTATTCATATCGTATCATGAACAAGGGTATCGTTACATCCCTAGTTTAAAGTATACCGCGGCACCACCTCGCTTAGACTGCATTCTTCATGCGATGTTTATATGAACACTGGTTCAATGTATCATGATATGTATAGTATCGTTGATCATGTATCGTTATTCATATCGTATCATGATGAACAAGGGTATCGTTACATTCCTAGTTTAAAGTATACTGCGGCACCACCTCGCTTAGACTGGATTCTTCATGCGATGTTTATATGAACACTGGTTCAGTGTATCATGATATGTATAGTATTGTTGATCATGTATCGCGATTAATATCGTATCACGAACAAGGGTATCGTTACATCCCTAGTTTAAAGTATACAGCGGCACCACCTCCCTTAGACTGTATTCTTCATGCGAAGTTTATATGAACACTGGTTCAGTGTATCATGATATGTATAGTATCGTTGATCGTGTATCGTTATTCATATCGTATCATGAACAAGTGTATCGTTACATCCCTAGTTTAAAGTATACCGCGGCACCACCTCGCTTAGACTGCATTCTTCATGCGATATTTATATGAACACTGGTTCAGTGTATCATGATAAGTATAGTATCGTTGATCGTGTATCGTTATTCATATCGTATCATGAACAAGGGTATCGTTTCATACATAGTTTAAAGTATACCGCGGCACCACCTCGCTGAGACTGCATTCTTCATGCGATGTTTATATGAACAGTGGTTCAGTGTATCATGATATGTATAGTATCGTTGGTAATGTATCGTTATTCATATTGTATCATGAACAAGTGTATCCTTACATCCCTAGTTTAAAGTATACCGCGGCACCACCTCGCTTAGACTGTATTCTTCATGCGATGTTTATATGAACACTGGTTCAGTGTATCATGGTACGTATAGTATCGTTGATCATGTATCGTTATTAATAACGTATCATGAACAAGGGTATCGTTACATCCCTAGTTTAAAGTATACAGCGGAACCACCTCGCTTAGACTGCATTCTTCATGCGATGTTTATATGAACACTGATTCAGTGTATCATGATATGTATATTATTGTTGATCATGTATCGTTATTCATATCGTATCATGAACAAGGGTATCGTTACATCTCTAGTTTAAAGTATACAGCGGCACCATCTCGCTTAGACTGTATTCTTCATGCGAAGTTTATATGAACACTGATTCAGTGTATCATGATATGTATAGTATTGTTGATCATGTATCGTTATTCATATCGTATCATGAACAAGTCTATCGTTACATCCCTAGTTTAAAGTATACCGCGGCACCACCTCGCTTAGACTGTATTAAAGTATACCGCGGCACCACCTCGCTTAGACTGTATTCTTCATGCGATGTTTATATGAACACTGGTTCAGTGTATCATGATATGTATAGTATCGTTGATCGTGATTAATACCGTATCATGAACACGGGTATCGTTACATCCCTAGTTTAAAGTATACAGCGGCACCACCTCGCTTAGACTGCATTCTTCATGCGATGTTTATATGAACACTGGTTCAGTGTATCATGATATGTATAGTATCGTTGATCATGTATCGTGATTAATATCGTATCATGAACAAGGGTATTGTTACATCTCTAGTTTAAAGTATACCGCGCACCATCTCGCTGAGACTGTATTCGTCATGCGATGTTTATATGAACACTGGTTCAGTGATTCATGGTGTGTATAGTATCGTTGATCATGTATCGTTATTCATATCGTATCATGAACAAGTGTATCGTTACATCCCTAGTTTAAAGTATACAGCGGCACCACCTCGCTTAGACTGCATTCTTCATGCGATGTTTATATGAACACTGGTTCAGTGTATCATGATATGTATAGTATCGTTGATCGTGTATCGTTATTAATATCGTATCATGAACAAGTGTATCGTTACATCTATAGTTTAAAGTATACAGCGGCACCACCTCGCTTAGACTGGATTCTTCATGCGATGTTTATATGAACACTGGTTCAGTGTATCATGATATGTATAGTATCGTTGATCATGTATCGTTATTAATATCGTATCATGAACAAGGGTATCGTTACATCTCTAGTTTAAAGTATACAGCGGCACCACCTCGCTTAGACTGTATTCTTCATGCGATGTTTATATGAACACTGATTCAGTGTATCATGATATGTATAGTATCGTTGATCTTGTATCGTTATTCATATTGTATCATGAACAAGGGTATCGTTACATCCCTAGTTTAAAGTATACAGCGGCACCACCTCCCTTAGACTGTATTCTTCATGCGATGTGTATATGAACACTGGTTCAGTGTATCATGATATGTATAGTATCGTTGATCTTGTATCGTTATTCATATCGTATCATGAACAAGGGTATCGTTATATCCCTAGTTTAAAGTATACAGCGGCACCACCTCGCTTAGACTGCATTCTTCATGCGATGTTTATATGAACACTGGTTCAGTGTATCATGGTATGTATAGTATCGTTGATCGTGTATCGTGATTAATATCGTATCATGAACAAGGGTATCGTTACATCTCTAGTTTAAAGTATACAGCGGCACCACCTCGCTTAGACTGTATTAAAGTATACCGCAGCACCACCTCGCTTAGACTGTATTCTTCATGCGATGTTTATATGAACACTGGTTCAGTGTATCATGGTATGTATAGTATCGTTGATCATGTATCGTTATTCATATCGTATTATGAACAAGGGTATCGTTACATCTCTAGTTTAAAGTATACCGCTTCACCACCTCGCTAAGACTGTATTCTTCATGCGATGTTTATATGAACACTGGT
Source organism: Siphonodentalium dalli (assembly GCA_032622095.1). Lineage (NCBI taxonomy): Eukaryota > Metazoa > Mollusca > Scaphopoda > Gadilida > Siphonodentaliidae > Siphonodentalium > Siphonodentalium dalli. The sequence continues at coordinate 2,009,602 of CP136069.1, forward strand.
TCAGTGTATCATGGTACGTATAGTATCGTTGATCATGATTCATATCGTATCATGAACAAGTGAATCGTTACATCCCTAGTTTAAAGTATACCGCGACACCACCTCGCTTAGACTGTATTAAAGTATACCGCGGCACCACCTCGCTTAGACTGTATTAAAGTATACCACGGCACCATCTCGCTTAGACTGTATTCTTCATGCGATGTTTATATGAACACTGATTCAGTGTATCATGGTATGTATAGTATCGTTGATCATGAATCGTTATTCATATCGTATCATGAACAAGGGTATCGTTACATCCCTAGTTTAAAGTATACCGCGGCACCACCTCGCTTAGACTGCATTCTTCATGCGATGTTTATATGAACACTGGTTCAATGTATCATGATATGTATAGTATCGTTGATCATGTATCGTTATTCATATCGTATCATGATGAACAAGGGTATCGTTACATTCCTAGTTTAAAGTATACTGCGGCACCACCTCGCTTAGACTGGATTCTTCATGCGATGTTTATATGAACACTGGTTCAGTGTATCATGATATGTATAGTATTGTTGATCATGTATCGCGATTAATATCGTATCACGAACAAGGGTATCGTTACATCCCTAGTTTAAAGTATACAGCGGCACCACCTCCCTTAGACTGTATTCTTCATGCGAAGTTTATATGAACACTGGTTCAGTGTATCATGATATGTATAGTATCGTTGATCGTGTATCGTTATTCATATCGTATCATGAACAAGTGTATCGTTACATCCCTAGTTTAAAGTATACCGCGGCACCACCTCGCTTAGACTGCATTCTTCATGCGATATTTATATGAACACTGGTTCAGTGTATCATGATAAGTATAGTATCGTTGATCGTGTATCGTTATTCATATCGTATCATGAACAAGGGTATCGTTTCATACATAGTTTAAAGTATACCGCGGCACCACCTCGCTGAGACTGCATTCTTCATGCGATGTTTATATGAACAGTGGTTCAGTGTATCATGATATGTATAGTATCGTTGGTAATGTATCGTTATTCATATTGTATCATGAACAAGTGTATCCTTACATCCCTAGTTTAAAGTATACCGCGGCACCACCTCGCTTAGACTGTATTCTTCATGCGATGTTTATATGAACACTGGTTCAGTGTATCATGGTACGTATAGTATCGTTGATCATGTATCGTTATTAATAACGTATCATGAACAAGGGTATCGTTACATCCCTAGTTTAAAGTATACAGCGGAACCACCTCGCTTAGACTGCATTCTTCATGCGATGTTTATATGAACACTGATTCAGTGTATCATGATATGTATATTATTGTTGATCATGTATCGTTATTCATATCGTATCATGAACAAGGGTATCGTTACATCTCTAGTTTAAAGTATACAGCGGCACCATCTCGCTTAGACTGTATTCTTCATGCGAAGTTTATATGAACACTGATTCAGTGTATCATGATATGTATAGTATTGTTGATCATGTATCGTTATTCATATCGTATCATGAACAAGTCTATCGTTACATCCCTAGTTTAAAGTATACCGCGGCACCACCTCGCTTAGACTGTATTAAAGTATACCGCGGCACCACCTCGCTTAGACTGTATTCTTCATGCGATGTTTATATGAACACTGGTTCAGTGTATCATGATATGTATAGTATCGTTGATCGTGATTAATACCGTATCATGAACACGGGTATCGTTACATCCCTAGTTTAAAGTATACAGCGGCACCACCTCGCTTAGATTGCATTCTTCATGCGATGTTTATATGAACACTGGTTCAGTGTATCATGATATGTATAGTATCGTTGATCATGTATCGTGATTAATATCGTATCATGAACAAGGGTATTGTTACATCTCTAGTTTAAAGTATACCGCGCACCATCTCGCTGAGACTGTATTCGTCATGCGATGTTTATATGAACACTGGTTCAGTGATTCATGGTGTGTATAGTATCGTTGATCATGTATCGTTATTCATATCGTATCATGAACAAGTGTATCGTTACATCCCTAGTTTAAAGTATACAGCGGCACCACCTCGCTTAGACTGTATTCTTCATGCGAAGTTTATATGAACATTGGTTCAGTGTATCATGATATGTATAGTATCGTTGATCATGTATCGTTATTAATATCGTATCACGAACAAGGGTATCGTTACATCTCTAGTTTAAAGTATACCGCGGCACCACCTCGCTTAGACTGTATTCTTCATGCGATGTTTATATGAACACTGGTTCAGTGTATCATGATATGTATAGTATCGTTGATCATGTATCGTTATTAATATCGTATCATGAACAAGGGTATCGTTACATCTCTAGTTTAAAGTATACCGCGGCACCACCTCGCTTAGACTGTATTAAAGTATACCGCGGCACCACCTCGCTTAGACTGTATTCTTCATGCGATGTTTATATGAACACTGGTTCAGTGTATCATGATATGTATAGTATCGTTGATCATGTATCGTTATTCATACCGTATCATGAACAAGGGTATCGTTACATCCCTAGTTTATAGTATACCGCGGCACCACCTCGCTTAGACTGTATTAAGGTATACCGCGGCACCACCTCGCTTAGACTGTATTCTTCGTGCGATGTTTATATGAACACTGGTTCAGTGTATCATGATATGTATAGTATCGTTGATCATGTATCGTTATTCATACCGTATCATGAACAAGGGTATCGTTACATCTCTAGTTTAAAGTATACCGCGGCACCACCTCGCTTAGACTGTATTCTTCATGCGATGTTTATATGAACACTGGTTCAGTGTATCATGATATGTATAGTATCGTTGATCATGTATCGTTATTAATATCGTATCATGAACAAGGGTATCGTTACATCTCTAGTTTATAGTATACCGCGGCACCACCTCGCTTAGACTGTATTAAAGTATACCGCGGCACCATCTCGCTTAGACTGTATTCTTCATGCGATGTTTATATGAACACTGGCTCAGTGTATCATGATATGTATAGTATCGTTGATCATGTATCGTGATTAATATCGTATCATTAACAAGTGTATCGTTACATCCCTAGTTTAAAGTATACAGCGGCACCACCTCGCTTAGACTGTATTCTTCATGCGATGTTTATATGAACACTGGTTCAGTGTATCATGATATGTATAGTATCGTTGATCATGTATCGTTATTTATATCGTATCACGAACAAGGGTATCGTTACATCCCTAGTTTAAAGTATACAGCGGCACCACCTCGCTAAGACTGTATTCTTCATGCGATGTTTATATGAACACTGGTTCAGTGTATCATGATATGTATAGTATCGTTGATCATGTATCGTTATTAATAACGTATCATGAACAAGTGTATCGTTGCATCCCTAGTTTAAAGTATACCGCGGCACCACCTCGATTAGACTGTATTAAAGTATACCGCGGCACCACCTCGCTTAGACTGTATTCTTCATGCGATGTTTATATGAACACTGGTTCAGTGTATCATGGTATGTATAGTATCGTTGATCATGTATCGTTATTAATATCGTATCATGAACAAGGGTATCGTTACATCCCTAGTTTAAAGTATACAGCGGCACCACCTCGCTAAGACTGTATTCTTCATGCGATGTTTATATGAACACTGGTTCAGTGTATCATGATATGTATAGTATCGTTGATCATGTATCGTTATTAATAACGTATCATGAACAAGTGTATCGTTACATCCCTAGTTTAAAGTATACCGCGGCACCACCTCGCTTAGACTGTATTAAAGTATACCGCGGCACCACCTCGCTTAGACTGTATTCTTCATGCGATGTTTATATGAACACTGGTTCAGTGTATCATGATATGTATAGTATTGTTGATCGTGTATCGTTATTAATATCGTATCATGAACAAGTGTTTCGTTACATCTCTAGTTTAAAGTATTCCGCGGCAACACCTCGCTTAGACTGTATTAAAGTATACCTCGCCACCACCTGCTTAGACTATATTCTTCATGCGATGTTTATATGAACACTGGTTCAGTGTATCATGATATGTATAGTATTGTTGATCGTGTATCGTTATTAATATCGTATCATGAACAAGGGTATCGTTACATCTCTAGTTTAAAGTATACCGCGGCACCACCTCGCTTAGACTGTATTCTTCATGCGATGTTTATATGAACACTGGTTCAGTGTATCATGGTATGTATAGTATCGTTGATCATGTATCGTTATTCATATCGTATCATGAACAAGGGTATCGTTACATCTCTAGTTTAAAGTATACAGCGGCACCACCTCGCTTAGACTGTATTCTTCATGCGATGTTTATATGAACACTGGTTCAGTGTATCATGGTGTGTATAGTATCGTTGATCATGTATCGTTATTAATAACGTATCATGAACAAGTGTATCGTTACATCCCTAGTTTAAAGTATACCGCGGCACCACCTCGCTTAGACTGTATTAAAGTATACCACGGCACCACCTCGCTTAGACTGTATTCTTCATGCGATGTTTATATGAACACTGGTTCAGTGTATCATGGTGTGTATAGTATCGTTGATCGTGTATCGTTATTAATATCGTATCATGAACAAGGGTATCGTTACATCCCTAGTTTAAAGTATACAGCGGCACCAACTCGCTTAGACTGTATTCTTCATGCGATGTTTATATGAACACTGGTTCAGTGTATCATGATATGTATAGTATCGTTGATCGTGTATCGTTATTAATATCGTATCATGAACAAGGGTATCGTTACATCCCTAGTTTAAAGTATACCGCGGCACCACCTCGCTTAGACTGTATTCTTCATGCGATGTTTATATGAACACTGGTTCAGTGTATCATGGTATGTATAGTATTGTTGATCATGTATCGTGATTAATATCGTATCATGAACAAGTGTATCGTTACATCCCTAGTTTAAAGTATACCGCGGCACCACCTCGCTTAGACTGTATTCTTCATGCGATGTTTATATGAACACTGGTTCAGTGTATCATGATATGTATAGTATTGTTGATCATGTATCGTTATTAATATCGTATCATGAACAAGTGTTTCGTTACATCTCTAGTTTAAAGTATTCCGCGGCAACACCTCGCTTAGACTGTATTAAAGTATACCTCGCCACCACCTGCTTAGACTATATTCTTCATGCGATGTTTATATGAACACTGGTTCAGTGTATCATGATATGTATAGTATTGTTGATCGTGTATCGTTATTAATATCGTATCATGAACAAGGGTATCGTTACATCTCTAGTTTAAAGTATACCGCGGCACCACCTCGCTTAGACTGTATTCTTCATGCGATGTTTATATGAACACTGGTTCAGTGTATCATGGTATGTATAGTATCGTTGATCATGTATCGTTATTCATATCGTATCATGAACAAGGGTATCGTTACATCTCTAGTTTAAAGTATACAGCGGCACCACCTCGCTTAGACTGTATTCTTCATGCGATGTTTATATGAACACTGGTTCAGTGTATCATGGTGTGTATAGTATCGTTGATCATGTATCGTTATTAATAACGTATCATGAACAAGTGTATCGTTACATCCCTAGTTTAAAGTATACCGCGGCACCACCTCGCTTAGACTGTATTAAAGTATACCACGGCACCACCTCGCTTAGACTGTATTCTTCATGCGATGTTTATATGAACACTGGTTCAGTGTATCATGGTGTGTATAGTATCGTTGATCGTGTATCGTTATTAATATCGTATCATGAACAAGGGTATCGTTACATCCCTAGTTTAAAGTATACAGCGGCACCAACTCGCTTAGACTGTATTCTTCATGCGATGTTTATATGAACACTGGTTCAGTGTATCATGATATGTATAGTATCGTTGATCGTGTATCGTTATTAATATCGTATCATGAACAAGGGTATCGTTACATCCCTAGTTTAAAGTATACCGCGGCACCACCTCGCTTAGACTGTATTCTTCATGCGATGTTTATATGAACACTGGTTCAGTGTATCATGGTATGTATAGTATTGTTGATCATGTATCGTGATTAATATCGTATCATGAACAAGTGTATCGTTACATCCCTAGTTTAAAGTATACCGCGGCACCACCTCGCTTAGACTGTATTCTTCATGCGATGTTTATATGAACACTGGTTCAGTGTATCATGATATGTATAGTATCGTTGATCATGTATCGTTATTAATATCGTATCATGAACAAGGGTATCGTTACATCTCTAGTTTAAAGTATACCGCGGCACCACCTCGCTTAGACTGTATTAAAGTATACAGCGGCACCACCTCGCTTAGACTGTATTCTTCATGCGATGTTTATATGAACACTGGTTCAGTGTATCATGGTATGTATAGTATCGTTGATCATGTATCGTTATTAATATCGTATCATGAACAAGTGTATCGTTACATCTCTAGTTTAAAGTATACCGCGGCACCACCTCGCTTAGACTGCATTCTTCATGCGATGTTTATATGAACACTGGTTCAGTGTATCATGATATGTATAGTATCGTTGATCATGTATCGTTATTCATATCGTATCATGAACAAGGGTATCGTTACATCCCTAGTTTAAAGTATACCGCGGCACCACCTCGCTTAGACTGCATTCTTCATGCGATGTTTATATGAACACTGGTTCAGTGTATCATGGTATGTATAGTATCGTTGATCATGTATCGTTATTCATATCGTATCATTAACAAGGGTATCGTTACATCCCTAGTTTAAAGTATACAGCGGCACCACCTCGCTTAGACTCCATTCTTCATGCGATGTTTATATGAACAGTGGTTCAGTGTATCATGATATGTATAGTATCGTTGATCGTGTATCGTTATTAATATCGTATCATGAACAAGTGTATCGTTACATCCCTAGTTTAAAGTATACCGCGGCACCACCTCGCTTAGACTGTATTAAAGTATACCGCGGCACCACCTCGCTTAGACTGTATTCTTCATGCGATGTTTATATGAACACTGGTTCAGTGTATCATGATATGTATAGTATTGTTGATCGTGTATCGTTATTAATATCGTATCATGAACAAGTGTTTCGTTACATCTCTAGTTTAAAGTATTCCGCGGCACCACCTCGCTTAGACTGTATTAAAGTATACCTCGGCACCACCTCGCTTAGACTATATTCTTCATGCGATGTTTATATGAACACTGGTTCAGTGTATCATGATATGTATAGTATTGTTGATCGTGTATCGTTATTAATATCGTATCATGAACAAGGGTATCGTTACATCTCTAGTTTAAAGTATACCGCGGCACCACCTCGCTTAGACTGTATTCTTCATGCGATGTTTATATGAACACTGGTTCAGTGTATCATGGTATGTATAGTATCGTTGATCATGTATCGTTATTCATATCGTATCATGAACAAGGGTATCGTTACATCTCTAGTTTAAAGTATACAGCGGCACCACCTCGCTTAGACTGTATTCTTCATGCGATGTTTATATGAACACTGGTTCAGTGTATCATGGTGTGTATAGTATCGTTGATCATGTATCGTTATTAATAACGTATCATGAACAAGTGTATCGTTACATCCCTAGTTTAAAGTATACCGCGGCACCACCTCGCTTAGACTGTATTAAAGTATACCACGGCACCACCTCGCTTAGACTGTATTCTTCATGCGATGTTTATATGAACACTGGTTCAGTGTATCATGGTGTGTATAGTATCGTTGATCGTGTATCGTTATTAATATCGTATCATGAACAAGGGTATCGTTACATCCCTAGTTTAAAGTATACAGCGGCACCAACTCGCTTAGACTGTATTCTTCATGCGATGTTTATATGAACACTGGTTCAGTGTATCATGATATGTATAGTATCGTTGATCGTGTATCGTTATTAATATCGTATCATGAACAAGGGTATCGTTACATCCCTAGTTTAAAGTATACCGCGGCACCACCTCGCTTAGACTGTATTCTTCATGCGATGTTTATATGAACACTGGTTCAGTGTATCATGGTATGTATAGTATTGTTGATCATGTATCGTGATTAATATCGTATCATGAACAAGTGTATCGTTACATCCCTAGTTTAAAGTATACCGCGGCACCACCTCGCTTAGACTGTATTCTTCATGCGATGTTTATATGAACACTGGTTCAGTGTATCATGATATGTATAGTATCGTTGATCATGTATCGTTATTAATATCGTATCATGAACAAGGGTATCGTTACATCTCTAGTTTAAAGTATACCGCGGCACCACCTCGCTTAGACTGTATTAAAGTATACAGCGGCACCACCTCGCTTAGACTGTATTCTTCATGCGATGTTTATATGAACACTGGTTCAGTGTATCATGGTATGTATAGTATCGTTGATCATGTATCGTTATTAATATCGTATCATGAACAAGTGTATCGTTACATCTCTAGTTTAAAGTATACCGCGGCACCACCTCGCTTAGACTGCATTCTTCATGCGATGTTTATATGAACACTGGTTCAGTGTATCATGATATGTATAGTATCGTTGATCATGTATCGTTATTCATATCGTATCATGAACAAGGGTATCGTTACATCCCTAGTTTAAAGTATACCGCGGCACCACCTCGCTTAGACTGCATTCTTCATGCGATGTTTATATGAACACTGGTTCAGTGTATCATGGTATGTATAGTATCGTTGATCATGTATCGTTATTCATATCGTATCATTAAAAAGGGTATCGTTACATCCCTAGTTTAAAGTATACAGCGGCACCACCTCGCTTAGACTCCATTCTTCATGCGATGTTTATATGAACAGTGGTTCAGTGTATCATGATATGTATAGTATCGTTGATCGTGTATCGTTATTAATATCGTATCATGAACAAGGGTATCGTTACATCTCTAGTTTAAAGTATACAGCGGCACCACCTCGCTTAGACTGTATTCTTCATGCGATGTTTATATGAACACTGATTCAGTGTATCATGATATGTATAGTATCGTTGATCTTGTATCGTTATTCATATCGTATCACGAACAAGGGTATCGTTACATCCCTAGTTTAAAGTATACCGCGGCACCACCTCGCTTAGACTGCATTCTTCATGCGATGTTTATATGAACACTGGTTCAGTGTATCATGATATGTATAGTATCGTTGATCGTGTATCGTTATTAATATCGTATCATGAACAAGTGTATCGTTACATCTCTAGTTTAAAGTATACAGCGGCACCACCTCGCTTAGACTGGATTCTTCATGCGATGTTTATATGAACACTGGTTCAGTGTATCATGATATGTATAGTATCGTTGATCATGTATCGTTATTAATATCGTATCATGAACAAGGGTATCGTTACATCTCTAGTTTAAAGTATACAGCGGCACCACCTCGCTTAGACTGTATTCTTCATGCGATGTTTATATGAACACTGATTCAGTGTATCATGATATGTATAGTATCGTTGATCTTGTATCGTTATTCATATCGTATCATGAACAAGGGTATCGTTACATCCCTAGTTTAAAGTATACAGCGGCACCACCTCCCTTAGACTGTATTCTTCATGCGATGTTTATATGAACACTGGTTCAGTGTATCATGATATGTATAGTATCGTTGATCTTGTATCGTTATTCATATCGTATCATGAACAAGGGTATCGTTACATCCCTAGTTTAAAGTATACAGCGGCACCACCTCGCTTAGACTGCATTCTTCATGCGATGTTTATATGAACACTGGTTCAGTGTATCATGGTATGTATAGTATCGTTGATCGTGTATCGTGATTAATATCGTATCATGAACAAGGGTATCGTTACATCTCTAGTTTAAAGTATACCGCGGCACCACCTCGCTTAGACTGTATTAAAGTATACCGCGGCACCACCTCGCTTAGACTGTATTCTTCATGCGATGTTTATATGAACACTGGTTCAGTGTATCATGGTATGTATAGTATCGTTGATCATGTATCGTTATTAATATCGTATCATGAACAAGGGTATCGTTACATCCCTAGTTTAAAGTATACAGCGGCACCACCTCGCTAAGACTGTATTCTTCATGCGATGTTTATATGAACACTGGTTCAGTGTATCATGATATGTATAGTATCGTTGATCATGTATCGTTATTAATAACGTATCATGAACAAGTGTATCGTTACATCCCTAGTTTAAAGTATACCGCGGCACCACCTCGCTTAGACTGCATTAAAGTATACCGCGGCACCACCTCGCTTAGACTGTATTCTTCATGCGATGTTTATATGAACACTGGTTCAGTGTATCATGATATGTGTAGTATTGTTGATCGTGTATCGTTATTAATATCGTATCATGAACAAGTGTTTCGTTACATCTCTAGTTTAAAGTATTCCGCGGCACCACCTCGCTTAGACTGTATTAAACTATACCTCGGCACCACCTCGCTTAGACTATATTCTTCATGCGATGTTTATATGAACACTGGTTCAGTGTATCATGATATGTATAGTATTGTTGATCGTGTATCGTTATTAATATCGTACCATGAACAAGGGTATCGTTACATCTCTAGAGTAAAGTATACCGCGGCACCACCTCGCTTAGACTGTATTCTTCATGCGATGTTTATATGAACACTGGTTCAGTGTATCATGGTATGTATAGTATCGTTGATCATGTATCGTTATTCATATCGTATCATGAACAAGGGTATCGTTACATCTCTAGTTTAAAGTATACAGCGGCACCACCTCGCTTAGACTGTATTCTTCATGCGATGTTTATATGAACACTGGATCAGTGTATCATGGTGTGTATAGTATCGTTGATCATGTATCGTTATTAATAACGTATCATGAACAAGTGTATCGTTACATCCCTAGTTTAAAGTATACCGCGGCACCACCTCGCTTAGACTGTATTAAAGTATACCACGGCACCACCTCGCTTAGACTGTATTCTTCATGCGATGTTTATATGAACACTGGTTCAGTGTATCATGGTGTGTATAGTATCGTTGATCGTGTATCGTTATTAATATCGTATCATGAACAAGGGTATCGTTACATCCCTAGTTTAAAGTATACAGCGGCACCAACTCGCTTAGACTGTATTCTTCATGCGATGTTTATATGAACACTGGTTCAGTGTATCATGATATGTATAGTATCGTTGATCGTGTATCGTTATTAATATCGTATCATGAACAAGGGTATCGTTACATCCTTAGTTTAAAGTATACCGCGGCACCACCTCGCTTAGACTGCATTCTTCATGCGATGTTTATAAGAACACTGGTTCAGTGTATCATGATATGTATAGTATCGTTGATCGTGTATCGTTATTAATATCGTATCATGAACAAGTGTATCGTTACATCTCTAGTTTAAAGTATACAGCGGCACCACCTCGCTTAGACTGGATTCTTCATGCGATGTTTATATGAACACTGGTTCAGTGTATCATGATATGTATAGTATCGTTGATCATGTATCGTTATTAATATCGTATCATGAACAAGGGTATCGTTACATCTCTAGTTTAAAGTATACAGCGGCACCACCTCGCTTAGACTGTATTCTTCATGCGATGTTTATATGAACACTGATTCAGTGTATCATGATATGTATAGTATCGTTGATCTTGTATCGTTATTCATATCGTATCATGAACAAGGGTATCGTTACATCCCTAGTTTAAAGTATACAGCGGCACCACCTCCCTTAGACTGTATTCTTCATGCGATGTTTATATGAACACTGGTTCAGTGTATCATGATATGTATAGTATCGTTGATCTTGTATCGTTATTCATATCGTATCATGAACAAGGGTATCGTTACATCCCTAGTTTAAAGTATACAGCGGCACCACCTCGCTTAGACTGCATTCTTCATGCGATGTTTATATGAACACTGGTTCAGTGTATCATGGTATGTATAGTATCGTTGATCGTGTATCGTGATTAATATCGTATCATGAACAAGGGTATCGTTACATCTCTAGTTTAAAGTATACCGCGGCACCACCTCGCTTAGACTGTATTAAAGTATACCGCGGCACCACCTCGCTTAGACTGTATTCTTCATGCGATGTTTATATGAACACTGGTTCAGTGTATCATGGTATGTATAGTATCGTTGATCATGTATCGTTATTAATATCGTATCATGAACAAGGGTATCGTTACATCCCTAGTTTAAAGTATACAGCGGCACCACCTCGCTAAGACTGTATTCTTCATGCGATGTTTATATGAACACTGGTTCAGTGTATCATGATATGTATAGTATCGTTGATCATGTATCGTTATTAATAACGTATCATGAACAAGTGTATCGTTACATCCCTAGTTTAAAGTATACCGCGGCACCACCTCGCTTAGACTGCATTAAAGTATACCGCGGCACCACCTCGCTTAGACTGTATTCTTCATGCGATGTTTATATGAACACTGGTTCAGTGTATCATGATATGTGTAGTATTGTTGATCGTGTATCGTTATTAATATCGTATCATGAACAAGTGTTTCGTTACATCTCTAGTTTAAAGTATTCCGCGGCACCACCTCGCTTAGACTGTATTAAACTATACCTCGGCACCACCTCGCTTAGACTATATTCTTCATGCGATGTTTATATGAACACTGGTTCAGTGTATCATGATATGTATAGTATTGTTGATCGTGTATCGTTATTAATATCGTACCATGAACAAGGGTATCGTTACATCTCTAGAGTAAAGTATACCGCGGCACCACCTCGCTTAGACTGTATTCTTCATGCGATGTTTATATGAACACTGGTTCAGTGTATCATGGTATGTATAGTATCGTTGATCATGTATCGTTATTCATATCGTATCATGAACAAGGGTATCGTTACATCTCTAGTTTAAAGTATACAGCGGCACCACCTCGCTTAGACTGTATTCTTCATGCGATGTTTATATGAACACTGGATCAGTGTATCATGGTGTGTATAGTATCGTTGATCATGTATCGTTATTAATAACGTATCATGAACAAGTGTATCGTTACATCCCTAGTTTAAAGTATACCGCGGCACCACCTCGCTTAGACTGTATTAAAGTATACCACGGCACCACCTCGCTTAGACTGTATTCTTCATGCGATGTTTATATGAACACTGGTTCAGTGTATCATGGTGTGTATAGTATCGTTGATCGTGTATCGTTATTAATATCGTATCATGAACAAGGGTATCGTTACATCCCTAGTTTAAAGTATACAGCGGCACCAACTCGCTTAGACTGTATTCTTCATGCGATGTTTATATGAACACTGGTTCAGTGTATCATGATATGTATAGTATCGTTGATCGTGTATCGTTATTAATATCGTATCATGAACAAGGGTATCGTTACATCCCTAGTTTAAAGTATACCGCGGCACCACCTCGCTTAGACTGTATTCTTCATGCGATGTTTATATGAACACTGGTTCAGTGTATCATGGTGTGTATAGTATCGTTGATCATGTATCGTTATTAATAACGTATCATGAACAAGTGTATCGTTACATCCCTAGTTTAAAGTATACCGCGGCACCACCTCGCTTAGACTGTATTAAAGTATACCACGGCACCACCTCGCTTAGACTGTATTCTTCATGCGATGTTTATATGAACACTGGTTCAGTGTATCATGGTATGTATAGTATCGTTGATCATGTATCGTTATTCATATCGTATCATGAACAAGGGTATCGTTACATCTCTAGTTTAAAGTATACAGCGGCACCAACTCGCTTAGACTGTATTCTTCATGCGATGTTTATATGAACACTGGTTCAGTGTATCATGATATGTATAGTATCGTTGATCGTGTATCGTTATTAATAACGTATCATGAACAAGTGTATCGTTACATCCCTAGTTTAAAGTATACCGCGGCACCACCTCGCTTAGACTGTATTAATGTATACCACGGCACCACCTCGCTTAGACTGTATTCTTCATGCGATGTTTATATGAACACTGGTTCAGTGTATCATGGTGTGTATAGTATCGTTGATCGTGTATCGTTATTAATATCGTATCATGAACAAGGGTATCGTTACATCCCTAGTTTAAAGTATACAGCGGCACCAACTCGCTTAGACTGTATTCTTCATGCGATGTTTATATGAACACTGGTTCAGTGTATCATGGTATGTATAGTATTGTTGATCATGTATCGTGATTAATATCGTATCATGAACAAGTGTATCGTTACATCCCTAGTTTAAAGTATACCGCGGCACCACCTCGCTTAGACTGTATTCTTCATGCGATGTTTATATGAACACTGGTTCAGTGTATCATGATATGTATAGTATCGTTGATCATGTATCGTTATTAATATCGTACCATGAACAAGGGTATCGTTACATCTCTAGTTTAAAGTATACCGCGGCACCACCTCGCTTAGACTGTATTAAAGTATACAGCGGCACCACCTCGCTTAGACTGTATTCTTCATGCGATGTTTATATGAACACTGGTTCAGTGTATCATGGTATGTATAGTATCGTTGATCATGTATCGTTATTAATATTGTATCATGAACAAGTGTATCGTTACATCTCTAGTTTAAAGTATACCGCGGCACCACCTCGCTTAGACTGCATTCTTCATGCGATGTTTATATGAACACTGGTTCAGTGTATCATGATATGTATAGTATCGTTGATCATGTATCGTTATTCATATCGTATCATGAACAAGGGTATCGTTACATCCCTAGTTTAAAGTATACCGCGGCACCACCTCGCTTCGACTGCATTCTTCATGCGATGTTTATATGAACACTGGTTCAGTGTATCATGATATGTATAGTATCGTTGATCGTGTATCGTTATTAATATCGTATCATGAACAAGGGTATCGTTACATCTCTAGTTTAAAGTATACAGCGGCACCACCTCGCTTAGACTGTATTCTTCATGCGATGTTTATATGAACACTGATTCAGTGTATCATGATATGTATAGTATCGTTGATCTTGTATCGTTATTCATATCGTATCACGAACAAGGGTATCGTTACATCCCTAGTTTAAAGTATACCGCGGCACCACCTCGCTTAGACTGCATTCTTCATGCGATGTTTATATGAACACTGGTTCAGTGTATCATGATATGTATAGTATCGTTGATCGTGTATCGTTATTAATATCGTATCATGAACAAGTGTATCGTTACATCTCTAGTTTAAAGTATACAGCAGCACCACCTCGCTTAGACTGGATTCTTCATGCGATGTTTATATGAACACTGGTTCAGTGTATCATGATATGTATAGTATCGTTGATCATGTATCGTTATTAATATCGTATCATGAACAAGGGTATCGTTACATCTCTAGTTTAAAGTATACAGCGGCACCACCTCGCTTAGACTGTATTCTTCATGCGATGTTTATATGAACACTGATTCAGTGTATCATGATATGTATAGTATCGTTGATCTTGTATCGTTATTCATATCGTATCATGAACAAGGGTATCGTTACATCCCTAGTTTAAAGTATACAGCGGCACCACCTCCCTTAGACTGTATTCTTCATGCGATGTTTATATGAACACTGGTTCAGTGTATCATGATATGTATAGTATCGTTGATCTTGTATCGTTATTCATATCGTATCATGAACAAGGGTATCGTTACATCCCTAGTTTAAAGTATACAGCGGCACCACCTCGCTTAGACTGCATTCTTCATGCGATGTTTATATGAACACTGGTTCAGTGTATCATGGTATGTATAGTATCGTTGATCGTGTATCGTGATTAATATCGTATCATGAACAAGGGTATCGTTACATCTCTAGTTTAAAGTATACAGCGGCACCACCTCGCTTAGACTGTATTAAAGTATACCGCAGCACCACCTCGCTTAGACTGTATTCTTCATGCGATGTTTATATGAACACTGGTTCAGTGTATCATGGTATGTATAGTATCGTTGATCATGTATCGTTATTCATATCGTATCATGAACAAGGGTATCGTTACATCTCTAGTTTAAAGTATACCGATTCACCACCTCGCTAAGACTGTATTCTTCATGCGATGTTTATATGAACACTGGTTCAGTGTATCATGGTACGTATAGTATCGTTGATCATGATTCATATCGTATCATGAACAAGTGTATCGTTACATCCCTAGTTTAAAGTATACCGCGACACCACCTCGCTTAGACTGTATTAAAGTATACCGCGGCACCACCTCGCTTAGACTGTATTAAAGTATACCGCGGCACCATCTCGCTTAGACTGTATTCTTCATGCGATGTTTATATGAACACTGATTCAGTGTATCATGGTATTTATAGTATCGTTGATCATGTATCCTTATTCATATCGTATCATGAACAAGGGTATCGTTACATCCCTAGTTTAAAGTATACCGCGGCACCACCTCGCTTACACTGCATTCTTCATGCGATGTTTATATGAACACTGGTTCAATGTATCATGATATGTATAGTATCGTTGATCATGTATCGTTATTCATATCGTATCATGATGAACAAGGGTATCGTTACATTCCTAGTTTAAAGTATACTGCGGCACCACCTCGCTTAGACTGGATTCTTCATGCGATGTTTATATGAACACTGGTTCAGTGTATCATGATATGTATAGTATTGTTGATCATGTATCGCGATTAATATCGTATCACGAACAAGGGTATCGTTACATCCCTAGTTTAAAGTATACAGCGGCACCACCTCCCTTAGACTGTATTCTTCATGCGAAGTTTATATGAACACTGGTTCAGTGTATCATGATATGTATAGTATCGTTGATCGTGTATCGTTATTCATATCGTATCATGAACAAGTGTATCGTTACATCCCTAGTTTAAAGTATACCGCGGCACCACCTCGCTTAGACTGCATTCTTCATGCGATATTTATATGAACACTGGTTCAGTGTATCATGATAAGTATAGTATCGTTGATCGTGTATCGTTATTCATATCGTATCATGAACAAGGGTATCGTTTTATACATAGTTTAAAGTATACCGCGGCACCACCTCGCTGAGACTGCATTCTTCATGCGATGTTTATATGAACAGTGGTTCAGTGTATCATGATATGTATAGTATCGTTGGTAATGTATCGTTATTCATATTGTATCATGAACAAGTGTATCGTTACATCCCTAGTTTAAAGTATACCGCGGCACCACCTCGCTTAGACTGTATTCTTCATGCGATGTTTATATGAACACTGGTTCAGTGTATCATGGTACGTATATTATCGTTGATCATGTATCGTGATTCATATCGTATCATGAACAAGGGTATCGTTACAGCCCTAGTTTAAAGTATACAGCGGCACCACCTCGCTGAGACTGTATTCTTCGTGCGATGTTTATATGAACACTGGTTCAGTGTATCATGGTATGTATAGTATCGTTGATCATGTATCGTTATTCATATCGTATCATGAACAAGGGTATCGTTACAGCCCTAGTTTAAAGTATACAGCGGCACCACCTCGCTTAGACTGTATTCTTCATGCGATGTTTATATTAGTTCAGTGTATCATGGTATGTATAGTATCGTTGATCATGTATCGTTATTAATATCGTATCATGAACAAGGGTATCGTTACATCCCTAGTTTAAAGTATACAGCGGCACCACCTCGCTTAGACTGCACTCTTCATGCGATGTTTATATGAACACTGTTTCAGTGTATCATGATATGTATAGTATCGTTGATCATGTATCGTGATTCATATCGCATCACGAACAAGGGTATCGTTACAGCCCTAGTTTAAAGTATACCGCGCCACCACCTCGCTTAGAGTGCACTCTTCATGTGATGTTTATATGAACACTGGTTCAGTGTATCATGGTATGTATAGTATCGTTGATCATGTATCATGATTCATATCGTATCACGAACAAGGGTATCGTTACAGCCCTAGTTTTAAGTACTCTCTGCAAACTACTGTGTAGGTAGAATGCCATTGGCACTGGACACATGGTGTGTACCTCCAATATCTATACATTATTGTATACATGTGTATACACATGTTGTGTATGTTTTTCTATATTTACACATATATGTGTAAACACTTGAACATATATGTGTATCGAGTACCGGTATTGGCCAGGCATGCGCACTGATAAAACTCCATCTACACGCGTTAATCATGGTAGCCATATTGGTTCGTTGGTGTTGATCACAGTTTCGACTCCAATAAGGACCAAGACCACTGAATTTGAGCCGTTATACAAGAATATTTTTAGTAAAGGTGAGAATATTTATGCAAACATACGAAGAACGTAAAGATACTTCGTACAGAATGTTGATTGAAGGTAAATTCGACGAAACAGTAGGCTAATGCTAATTCGGGAATTTACACTCGACTCATCATCAATTGGTAATGTTATTTTATACTAGTTGGAACTAATAACTATATATCCAAGTTTCAAAAGTTATTTAGTCTAGTATGGAAGCCGGAAGCCGGTAAATGTATCGAACAAATGTGTCCGGAAATTACCTTTCCCTGCGACCAACCTTGACCTTTCTATTTCTGCCGTAAACATTCGCATAATTTCGTGTTCGATAACACGTATACTGCACTTTCTGCAGTATTATTCCTTAAATTATACTCAGTTCTCAACAATGTGAAGTATGCTTACATATTAATTTTTCTAAATGAAAAAAACTCCAACAGGCTGTCACTCACTGACTGTGTAAAGTGTGTTCACTGGCAACATGCACGCACAGCCACAGGCATTCTGAAACTTTCAAAGTTTCACTGAAAGTTCTGTCGAGTTCTGAACAGTGAGTGATAAATAGTTCTAATACATTTATATTATTTATTAATATCTGCCTATAAGTGAACATTCAGACGACCATGATACAATCGTATATGACAGCTGACTGACGTAAGTGGAGGAATCGTGGCCCGATGAGATCATGATTGCGATGTTGAAATCATGTTGTCGAACATGATGATATCGAACTAGTACTCGAACCCGCTGGACTTTCAGACAAAACAATTGGCACCACGTTGTATTTGCCATTCGGCCGCGGAGTCGAAGAGTTTGTAACTGTAGCAGTTGAGCACTGCAGCTGAACGGCAAGTGAACCGCGGCCGAACAGCAAGTACACCACGGCCGAACGGCAAGTATATACACTGCGGCCGAATGGCAAGGCACCATGGCCGAAAGGCAACTACAATGGGGCCGAATGGCATGTACAACATGGTTATATTTCTAGTTTGTATCGTCTTTTTTCAGTTTAATGAACGTACACCGTGGCAACTACATGTACACCATGGCCGAATGCAAGTACACTGCGGCTAGGGTCCGGCGAATTAGATATTTTGATCGAATCGAATTCACGAAATCGAATCGAATATCGAATCGAATGATATATGTGTGTTGCTTCTCAATTAGGCATGTTTTGTTAACGATTTGTGAAACGTTCTATGAACTACATGCATCAAGTTCCATCACAACTTATGTGGCGATGAACCGTCGTTTGAGATACTATTACCTTCGATTTATAATTGTCGAGAAAAAAAAACAAATTAAAACGTCCATGCTGCCATCACAACAATTAATATATTACTACTAAACGGATTATCGGAACTAAAATCACGCAAAATTTATATAGTCTGCATGTACATGCAAAATTGCAATTCGGCATTCGGAAACACTCGTTGTTATAAACTTGAAGACGCAACAACAGTCGCAGGGTAGATGATTCCATAGATGGGTAGTTGTCCCAGATGCTTGCGTTTTATACACCATGTTGCATTCATCACACGTGTAAGTCCCTGCACTGCCTGAAGCTTTATCATGTTTAAAGTACGTACTCAATCCAAACAGAGGGTCCCCATCTCAACAGATTCCAACAACAACAATCCGATCAGAGGGTCCTATATTCAGCCTTCATAATTGGCTACGGACGGCAATCGGCAATGCCGAAGCCATTTGCTGAAGTAAACTAGGCCACGGTAAATGGATTGCCGAAGCCAGACAATCTGAATTAAAAGGGCTGTATATTACTATTTCTTTGGCTTTGGGGGTAAAAAATATTTGATTCGAGTCGAGGAACCCATCAAACAAAGCACATAGTTATTAGATATTGATTTTTGAAATTTGTTATTTACTCGAGATGAGTACTAATAATTTTTGAAATTTGTTATTTACTCGAGATGAGTACTAATAATTGCCGCCTTCAACTGCCATAATCTGCTCGGGATGTGTACACCAAAATCTATTCAAACAGACAAGGATGGATAACTCTAAAATCAAGTGGTAATAATAATGCAATTTTGACTGAGTTCTGGGCCAGAAAGTATTCCCGATAATGAAAAATAATAGATTTCTAAAATCGATATCTAACAAATCTGAGCTTTGACGGGTGACTTCCTCGACTCGAATCAAATATTTTTGATCCCCCCCGAAGCCATTGAAATAGTAATTGAGAGGAGTTTTATCGGATTGAGTACCTTTAAAATAAACATGAATGACTGTCGACATTTTGTCCAGTGTAAACGAAAGCTCCGAAACTGAAATACAACTTCAAAAGAAAACACCGCCAAAATGCTCTTTTCAAAACCGGGAACACGTGTTGTTTACAGTCTCAACGATATTACATAACGCGGAATCTGAGACGGATATACGATGGATAACGCTATCGGTTGCTCAGTCTCATAGCAACCCATAGCTACTCGCGTCGTCGGTCCATCGGCAATCTCCGAGCTTTTTACTTCCATTTTAAAGCTATAATTCCCGTCGTATTTAGTCGTCCTATAGTGGCTAATTGCTGGCTATAATTATATTTAATAGCATGCGAACATCCGCGATGTAGAATAAGAATTATTAGGTGTATATATACATAATTTTCTGGAATTAAATGCGACAAAAACAGCTAAGATCGACATGTGTACTTACATTTCTGTCAAAGTATATTTGAAATTTCGAGTTGGCAATTTCGACTCGAATTCGAATCGAATTTGACTTTCGAATCGAATATCGAATATTCGCAGGAGCCTAACTGCGGCCCAACTGTAGTTAGTATGTGGAGCATCGGTGTAGAAGGTTTTGCATTTTGGCCGCGGTGGCAACGCTAACCACACCATGGTTAAGTAGTGGAGACTTGTTTTGTCAAGCTGAGTAGGTTGTTTGTATAGCATGTGATTGACTACCCTGCGATCTTTCCAGCCAAAATTTTTATGTATACACGACTGCGATTACGTCACAAGTGGATACGACACAATTTTTAATCTAAAATCAAACGGTGCTTGATATTATTTCTTGACTTGTGATTTTGACGTGAGCATGCGCAGTCTAACTATCGGTTACTTCCTACGACGAAAATCCTTCCACTTACCGGTATGATTGAATCGTGGTTGTCTGAAAGCTCACTAAGTAGATAATATTATTTCATTTCCAATTTCCAACAACACCTAATTTCGAATTAATGGAATATGCACAAGTCATCAATAGCCAAAATTAGTTTTTGCACCTTTTATAGCTCGAACAAGTTATTACAGACCACAGTTGTTGGAAACTTGTGTCAAAACTTCGAAAGAATAAATATCTCCACCTCTACTAGTACTTACAATACTGTCAATAGCAAGCCCACGGGTAGCCATGGGGCTTCGTACCCTTTGAACGAACTGCCCTTTTTACTGCAAGTGCCCGGTGGTGGTGATCGCCATTCAGGTGAACATGTCATGTGCAGCATTTGCTGTGCGGCAATTACCGACAGGGACCTCTCTTCGAACGAACGATGTATATACGTACCAGTATATATATATAGTCACATGTACTTAATGCAGACTTAGTCTCGACAGAGACTGGTGCACACAAATTCAATAAATACAAATGTATAAACTGCCAACCCATGTCGGTATAAAGCTGCTATTACAGACATGCGGCTGATGCATGAGGCTACATGTAGATGGGTTTTTATATATAGGCACAACGTTTCAAATCATATATATTATATAAATCACTGGGTTTGTGGCTGATGCAGTTAAGCACATATTTAAATCGAATGGGTTTAACTGCATCAGCCACAACCTCAGTTGTCGCACGCGTCAGTCGCAGGTCTGTGAAAACAGGAATTCGACTTGCATAAAGTAGCCTGACAGAATCACTGGATATAAAGACCAATGTATACAGCAAAAGGGTATCGTGTAAACTATATCCTTCGAATGTCCGGCGAATGTCATATTAGCCTATAGCCGGGGCAGAGACTGGTAATGCTACAATTAACCTATGTCCATCAACCGTGGTCAAAATTTTCAACTGTTCTAAATATCGTTGAATTCCAGACATGTACTAGTACATTTATAGTCAGAAATTTCACAAGAAACAATAGGTTGAAATCTTTTTGTAGATTGATTATCAAACAATCTATTAGTGTGGAATAATTTGTGTTAGACCAACAGATCAGGTCTGATGTTTCTAAAACCTTGAGGCTACGCAATAGATGCTATAGGATTTTGCAATTTGTATGTTCAAATTTCAAATGTTCTCACACGGCCCAGTGAATTCTGTGTCACTGATCACACAAGGATGGAGTTGTATTAATAATAATAACATGCATGAGCGTTATGTTTTATTAACAGCCCTTGGACCTATTTGTGGTCCTTGACTGTCGGGACATTATTTAATGCCCTCCAATATTATTATTATACCCCCCCCCCCCCTCCTGCAAGTTGTGGGGGGTTATACTGGAAACATTTAAGCCCTCCTTCTGTCCATGGACACAAATTTGTGCAGAGTATTTCTGAGTCATTTTTAATCATTTTCCATGAAATTTGGCACAGACAGCAACCACAATGATAACATGTGCACCTGTGATTATGAAGTCTGTCCAATTGTTTTTAGTTATCCCCCTTTTTGACTTAAATGTACTCAATCCGATCAGAGGGTCCCCATCGCAACAGATTCCAACAACAACAAAATTTTATCAAAGGTCTCTTTAGTTATCAGAATCAAATAATTATCCAAAAATAATGCTAATAATGCTGTGAACTATCGTATATAATTGCCCAAAATCTGTTGTATAGCAACATTTTGTTCAATGGAATTTAGTATCAAAAGTATGTCGGTCGGCTTTTTCGGGAAACTTCTGTGACAGAAAGTATTCCTGATAATGAAAAATAATAGATTTCTAAAATCGATATCTAATAAATCTGAGCTTTGATGGGTGCCTTCCTCGACTCGAATCAAATATTGTTTACCCCTGAAGCCAGCGAAGCCATTGAAATAGTAATTGAGAGGAGTTTTATCTGATTGAGTATCTTTAAGAAATGTTTTAATATATTATACATGGGTATTACTTTGAGCTTTTGTTCCTATAATTTTTGGTCAATTGTTTCAAAACTTTCAGACATTTAGTACCATGGGAAACTGCATTATTCCTACATTTTTTGTTAAATTTTTTTAAATGGCAGATATTTATTACCATGGGAATCTGTGCACCTGCGATTTTAAAGTCGGTCAGAGTGCACTTGCACTTTACTTGCTACCAAAGCTCATATACAGAGAATACTCTTTTTTATTTTATCTTCTTTTTTCCCCCGTTTCATGCAGAACATAACTCAACATTTGAGTTGAGTTGCTATGGATGCTTGCGACAAAAATGGCCAAGATAAGTTCATCATTAGTTATTGTCGTTAAAGAGACTGTTCAGCAGACATTCTACTAGTACTTATGTTCCAATTCACAATTTTAACTGGCTCCAACTTGATTGGTTTGGTTTATTAGGGTTTATCGTCATTCTAGCCGCTAGGCCACACATGATGTTGTCAATTTTACTGGTGGAGGAAAGACCACGCAGAGGCTTGATTTCACCAAGAAATCGTCCCACTGCGTATAGAAACCACCAACCCCCAGAAAGCAACTGACAAAACTTGCCCAGATACATGATTCCAGTCACCCTTCCTGACAGGGTTCGAACCAGCTTCGTCAGCGCTGGACGGCCTGTGACGGTGTAATTCACCTGGCACACTACCGATTCGACCACCGGGGGCTCCTGCTCCAACTTGAAAACAAATTTGACTTCTTGTCTGATATAATACAACATGTGTTGGATATTTTAGGAGGTGGTGTGGGGAAGGGTGGCTTTATACATTTCAAATTCAAGGTGCATCCCTCCCCAATGGAGACGCTCCATCCACGTCCCTGATGATTGTTGGTGAAGTACATATGTGATTTTATAGCCCTGGAAGTTATTGCTGTGGCCAATTTTCAGATTTCATGTGTATGTATACAATTGCAATTAAATAACTAGTCTGAGTAATAGCTTTTTCTAATGAAAACAATATTGTAATAAGTGTTTACTAATTTTTGCAGATAACCTCAGCTTATCGTAAGAATGAGTGATGTGATCCTCTGAATTTGCTGCAAGACAACTTCGCCATAATTCTGGAATTTGTGAGAGGACAAAACATTTCCAATGGCAGTCTGTGTCTGTGAGTAAAATATAATAATGTTACTTTGCATTTCAACTAATCTTTTAATTTTGCGGGGCATTGGGGCTACATGATCGGACTCACATGTATCACAACCTACATGCACATGTACAGTCGGTCAGGATGCTGAAATCAATCATCCAGATGAACTACTCTCATAATGAGGGAGTGCTTACGACTCTACGCCAATGCCATCGATGTGTGCTTCTTACGGAACACTCATTTTAGCACTGCGAAGCTCAACAGGGATATTATATAGATATATTCTTCGCTGATGTTGAATCAAATATGAATCATATACTCATGCAGCAGCATGTGTTTAATTGAATATGATTTTTTTAATATTTGCAGGATCCTAAAATTAAGTTACCCCTAGTGTCATCGAGAATCTTTTATCAAATGAGTTGCAGAAGGTGCATGGATATATTTTGCGACAGCAAAACTCGAGCAGAATGTAATTATTCACTGTCCACCATGATTTTGATAAAATATTTGAGATTATGGTACAAGTTGTGTTCTGTATTTATTCTACACCATTGTGTCAATCCATGAGTCAGCTACCTTTATTGTGATTTAAGTCTGATGGATAACCGGTTATGATCGGGACATCACCTGAAGCTGATTGTTGACATACTAAATGTACCTATAATAGCTGTTTGTCACCTTTCTTGGTGCCAACATCAACAAAAAATAGTTCCGGCTTCTATTCCACTAGAGGCATACAATAATAGGTATTCAATGGTGAGATTTGGTTGAATAGTCAATAGGTGTGGAATAAAGCTTTATTTTATTTTACTTCTAATTACACAGCTGCAATATTTTGGTCTATTTCGTAAATTCAGTTACATTGTTGGTATAATTTTTCAGCTTGTCCACGATAGTGCAATCCTGATGTCATTGAGACTCACAACATATTTGACATCAATCATGACAGCCTATCCAGTACCAGAGAATTAATTTAATTTCTTGCCATGTTCAATATATAGCTAACTTGCCTAGATAGTGGACAAATATTATTACTTGATTGAATATTGGTGTGTAGGAAATACAAAACCAAACCACACCTGCAAACAATTGTCCTCTTATCTGTTATGTTAAAGTGTTATGCTGCAAGATGCAATTTGACACTGGCCACTCATGTAATATTTCATGGAACTTGAGCCCCAACAAATTGGTGCAATAACGTTCACCGCATTGACAGTCTGTATACTAACTATACTCACATGTTTTTTTAATATTTGGAGTGATTATTTATTTTACTTCATTGTATAATAATTATATAAAGCATTTCATGTATAATTTAGCGTGCAAACTCTCAAGTTGATTCAATGAACCCCATATATTCAGCTTCCAACAACATATTTTGAAATGCTGCTTCAGTTATCAGAATCGATTAATTGCTCAAAAATAATGTCAATTATAGTATAAAATTGCTCAAAATGTGTTATTTATCAACATGTTTTTCAATGAAAATTTTGCCTCATTATCAACACAAAGCTACTTGATTCTAGAGTTATCTTCAACCGCAATTTGGTCCAAGACCATTGGCCCGTTGACTTTTTCCCAGGCACTATTAAGTCTCGATGGTGAAAAATAATAGATTTAAAAATGAATATGTAATAACTCTTAGCTTTGGTGGGTGGGTTCATCGACTCAAATCAAATATCCTCCCACCCGAATCCAAATATATTGTAATTGAGCCTTATTGAGGGCATCTAATCGGATGATGCATACTTAATATTGATTATATTTAAACAGTTTACAGCTCTGTTTGTTCTGAGCAATAACTATTTCTAAAAATAGTGACAAATATATGTCCCACAGGGCAACTTGATAGTCACATTATATAAGGAAATCAATATTAATTGATAGTAGTGTTCCCAGGTAGGTGTTTTTGATTCATTTCTCTTATGTTATACCGAGGAAACTACATTGTATATACTTGTTGTGGGAACAGATAATTCATCTTTAAATTGAAGCCTGGAAATCATAGAGTGTGTCATTTCATGTTTGGGAAATATGATTAACATTGGTACAAGTGACCTAGATAGCTGGAACCTGATTTGTGGATTTTCATCAACAAGTTGGGTGAGGTGTGTCTGAAAATGGTTGGTTAAATGTTAAAGGTACTCAATCCGATTAGACCCTCATAAATTACTATTTCTTTGGCTTCGGAGGTAAAAAAAATAATTGATTCGAGTCGAGTAACCTACCCATCAACACTCAGAGTGATCAGATATAAATTTTTGAAGTTTTGTTATCTCTTGTTTCTGGCCCAGAACATGCCGTCAAAAGGAAGTTCTCAGTGCTTCATTTTAGAGTTATCCATCTTCGTCCGTTTGAATAAATGTTTCTGTTGCAATTATTAGTACACATCTCGAGAAAATTACAAATTTAAAAAAAGAATCAATATCTGATCATTCCGAGCTTTGATGGATGGGTTCCTCGACTCAAATTAATTATTTTTAACCCCTGAAGCCGAAGAAATAGTAATTTAGGGGTGCTTAATCAGATTGAGTACCTTTAAGATCCATGCTATAATAGATTTTTTTCAGTTCAAATCATGACATACATAAAAAATAATTTAAAATTCTGACTTCATATATTTATTTTTTCAGGATGACTACAGAATTAGATATACAATGTGCTATATGAAGAAGTAGAGGTCTACCATACAGTAATGATATGTTACTACTTCTAGCTTCAAAATGCCATGAGTTGAATTTCCCATTCAAGGTGGATGACAAACAGTATTTATGGACCAGTTCTCAAATGTGTGACAATCTTCATCCGTGTAATATCATACACATGCTTTGTAAATTACCATGCAATATGTTATTGTGAAGGAGGATGGATGATAAGTCACATTATTGTGATTGATGATCTGACAATCTTCAACTAAGGAATTTTCTGTTCTCTGTTCATTAAAATCATGATAAAAGAAGCCTTGATTTTGGCTAACTACAGGATTGGAGCAGTGGTCATACTATTATTCCTCTAATTTATTAACTGACTGAAACAGCTGAAGTGGACTATCTAATAACATTTCTCCAGTGAACATGTCTGCTTGTGCCTCAACTGTTACTGTAGTGTCAACCAGAGTTTGAAGGCTCCTGCAGCACATGCAATATGAATTTTCAGCTTCATTTGTTGGATATGTAGTTATATACCATTAAAATAAAGTTCATGTAAAATAATTATACTCTTTGAGAATAAACTTTCCTCTATCAAAGTAATGGTGCTAACATTGTATTGAAAAACGATGTCAGTTTAATATAATATGGGTTTATTTATCTGCTGAAAATAGGATAAGTCAGTGGGGTGTACAATTAAATAACATCAAAGAGACCATATTTTATCTTGGTGTTTGGTGTGATGACACCTTATCAGTGTTCTGTGTATTCTGCTTCTGAATTGTAATGTTCATGTAAGCATTGATACTGAATCTTAATTGCCATGATACACATGAAAGTAATAGAGAAGTGATTCCTGTTCAATGACTGGTGGTATCCTAACTACAGTATATGTAACGCAACAGAAATTGCTGGTCCCACTTTTACTTGTAACTTCTTTCGTAAATTTTAACAGTACTTATCTGACAGTGCTGTCTCGTCAAAAGTTCAAAACAGATAAAAACGATAAATTTAATATATGCTCAGTTTTCGAAAAAACCTCATGTCATTGATGCGGGAGAGGTGGCTTGGAATCATTCCAAAGATCCTCATGCCCTGTCCATTGAAGAGGTGACTTCGATGATGACTACAGAATAAGAGCAATTATTAAAATGCATGTAACATGCATGTAACTCTATTCATAATAGCATTGTTTGTATTGTCATTGCCATTTTATTGTACCGGTATATATGAATTTCAATGCCAACTTTCTCTGAAGTTAGTTCCATTCCACAAATCCGTTATACATGTATATGATAACTAATGGGTTGATACTTTTTGGAGAGTGTTGTGTCCTCTTGTCAAAACTTATCAAAATGATATTTTCATGCTCACTCAGTTTTTGAAAAATCCTCTTGTCATTGACAAGGGAGAGGTGACTTGGAGTCATTCTAAAGATCCTCATACCCTGTCAATTGAAGAGGTGACTTCGATGCCTTATCCTGGATGCAAGCAATTAAAATATAAACTTGACTGCATCTAACTTTTCCGGTTCAATATAATTGTTTAATTGCCAATTTATTTTACAGGCAAATGACAATGCCAACTATGGGTGATGTTCGATCAATTAAGCGTACTGGATGTATATCTAATAGCACATTCCTCAGGATTTTATTCTGGGTAACATTTTTCTGACAATGCTGTGTTTTCTCAACAAAATTTATCAATATGATACTTTCATTCTCAGTTTTTGAAAGATCTTCTTGTCATTGACATGGGAGAGGTGGCTTGGAGTCAATCCGAAGATCCTCGTGCCCTGTCAATTGAAGAAGTGGCTTCAAAACTGAGAATGAAAGTATCATATTGATAAATTTTGTTGAGAAAACACAGCATTGTCAGAAAAATGTTACCCAGAATAAAATTCCGAGGAATGTGCTATTAGATATACATCCAGTACACTTAATTGATCGAACATCACCCATAGTTGGCATTGTCATTTGCCTGTAAAATAAATTGGCAATTAAACAATTATATTGAACCGGAAAAGTTAGATAAATAGTGAGTTAAACTTTTCTTGCCCATTTCATTGTCATTGCAAATTTATTATACCAGTACATGTAAATGCCAATGTAATATGAGGTCCATTCAGCATATATAACATATGATAGCATGTTTTTCATGATTTGTTTTGGCCAATAAAAGAAAAGAAGTAATAATTATGGCTTTCAATATCAAACATTCTTACTGTGATGGCCTAAATTCAGTGGCCTCAACCATGCGATTCTGATTCGACATTACAGTTGCTACATCACCCAAAAATGTCCAATATTTGCAAAAAAAATGCATGTAAATTTATTACACATAAAGTGTATAGATTAGTTGGTACACAGTGTGTGTACCAAATATGCACAATACTGGGTACTATATACTACAAAATTGTGTAGGTTGTTACACAGATGTGTATAAATAAAGTACACACTACTGTGTACTATGTACACAAATGTGTATAAATAAAGTACACACTAACTGTGTATTATCTGTGTACTAACTGTGTAGTAACTGTCTACCAACTGTTTACTACACACAAGTGTATAGCGACTACACATACATGTGTGTATAGAGCTACACGTATTGTGTGTACCAAAAATTGCTCTATACACATACAGGTGTGTGTATAGAGCTACACATATTGTGTGTACCAAAATTGCTCTACAGTTTCTACACATAATTGTTGGAGAGCAGATGTTACACATATATGTGTACAAAGTGTGTAACGTTTCTACACAGTGTTTTTTAGAGAGTATACCGCGGCACCACCTCGCTTAGACTGTATTCTTCATGCGATGTTTATATGAACACTGGTTCAGTGTATCATGGTATGTATAGTATCGTTGATCATGTATCGTTATTTATACCGTATCATGAACAAGTGTATCTTTACATCCCTAGTTTAAAGTATACAGCGGCACCACCTCGCTTAGACTGTATTCTTCATGCGATGTTTATATGAACACTGTTTCAGTGTATCATGATATGTATAGTATTGTTGACCATGTATCGTTATTAATATCGTATCACGAACAAGGGTATCGTTACATCCCTAGATTAAAGTATACCGCGGCACCACCTCGCTTAGACTGCATTCTTCATGCGATGTTTATATGAACACTGGTTCAGTGTATCATGGTATGTATAGTATCGTTGATCATGTATCGTTATTAATATCGTATCATGAACAAGTGTATCTTTACATCCCTAGTTTAAAGTATACAGCGGCACCACCTCGCTTAGACTGTATTCTTCATGCGATGTTTATATGAACACTGTTTCAGTGTATCATGATATGTATAGTATTGTTGACCATGTATCGTTATTAATATCGTATCACGAACAAGGGTATCGTTACATCCCTAGATTAAAGTATACCGCGGCACCACCTCGCTTAGACTGCATTCTTCATGCGATGTTTATATGAACACTGGTTCAGTGTATCATGGTATGTATAGTATCGTTGATCATGTATCGTTATTAATATCGTATCATGAACAAGTGTATCGTTACATCCCTAGTTTAAAGTATACCGCGGCACCACCTCGCTTAGACTGCATTCTTCATGCGATATTTATATGAACACTGGTTCAGTGTATCATGATATGTATAGTATCGTTGATCATGCATCGTTATTCATATCGTATCATGAACAAGGGTATCGTTTCATACCTATAGTTTAAAGTATACAGCGGCACCATCTCGCGTAGACTGCATTTTTTATGCGATGTTTATATGAACACTGGTTCAGTGTATCATGGTATGTATAGTATCGTTGATCATGTATCGTGATTAATATCGTATCATGAACAAGGGTATCGTTACATCCCTAGTTTAATGTATACCGCGGCACCACCTCGCTTAGACTGTATTCTTCATGCGAAGTTTATATGAATTATATATTTTTTCAAATCGTCATTATAAACAGACCAGATCATGTTTTTTTTTCTGGGGTGGCGGGATACCCCCCTTCCGACAGTGTAGATATGGTATTTACCAATTGAAAACTTGGTGACTGAAAATGGCGGCGCCGGATGTTGAACGCTCACATGTTTCAAAATTTCCAGATCAATCAGGACAGAATTAACGCGATGCATGGCACTCACGGAAAATAAATTGGGTGTAAGCCGGTCATTAAAAAAATGTATGTGGTGTACAACGGTCAAAAAACAAAAATAGACGCTACGTTATTACTTGGTTACCATGGTTAAAAATAATAATATCGCAGTAAGATTACCTATGGATATCGCATGCATGTCAACTGCTAGCATTCGCTGTCGACGCTGTGATAATATTACCACTTGACCGCGGTTGACTGGCAGTATCATCGCGGTCATTACCTGCATACAACCTAGTTAAATGGGTCTATTAATTGTCAGAACACTGTCAGAAAAGAGGCACAGAAACCAAGCTGAAGAACCAGTAGTTGGTTCTTCGTGCTTCAAACTCAGATGTAGAACCAAAATAACCTACAATTATTGCTATTTTGGTTCTTGAGAATTGAAGAATCAAAAGTGGACATACGGATTATTAGCAACTAAACTTCAATCATCGTAGTCATCACCATTATCATCGTAGTTGTTTTCGTCGTCATTAGCATCGTATGACCGTAATCACCGTAAGCATCTTCATCGCAATCGTCAACGCTGTCGTCATCGTAGTCATCACCATTATCATCGTCACAATCACCATCTCTATCTTCGTCGTAGTCACCGTTATAATCGTAGTCATTATGAATGTAGCCCCCTGACCCCTGCCCGGGTGCCACCCATGTTTTCAACATAATTTAATTAGTATCGACGATTTCCCGGCTTCAGTGAATGCAAGATCGTGCCAAAATTATATACGTTCAAATTGTTCTCGTAGTTTGATTTTAGAATTTTTTGACTGAAATGTCCATCAGAAAGTTGGCAATTTTCAAACCTTAGGGTGGGTGTCAGGTTGAAAATTTCCCCGAATTGGAAAGCTTGAGGCCAGTCCAGATGCTAAGATTGTCAAATTTTCATGTTCAGATTTCAAAATGTTCTCACATCGGGCCGAATCATCGTCCGACACGTGTGTCCTGTGCCATTGACAGTAATTAGTTGCTAATTTATTTAAGAAAAAGTAAATCGGTGCAGGGGGGGGGGGGGGGGGGGGGTAATACAAAATTTGCAGGAAGGTATGCCGGGGCGGGTGGGTCTTCCGACGGGCAAAACAAAACGCGTTTTTTACAACCTCATGCAAATTTTTACTGCAGACCTTTTGTCACACCGTTATAACATCTGCAAGGGTACCCCGAGTCACCACACCATATTTGGTTGAACTCGGTCTAGGGTTTTAGAGAGAAAAATCGGGACAGATCCTACTCGTTTATATATGTAGATGACAAGCAGTCAAAGCACTATACCAGACTTGGATACTTTAGGTCTTGTGAGAGATCATCTAAGTTGAAAGACATGCAAATAATTCACTGATTGGTTTGGTGCACTGATGAAAGTTATTTTCTAGCCATTGATAGTCACATTAATGTTTGAGACAGTTGCTCGTTTTATTCCATGCACACATGTTTCCATAAATTTCTCCATGTTCGAGTTTGTTAATTTGCAGTTTCAGTTTCAGAACAGTTTGTGATGAAATATTCTGTCGAGCTCGAGGGCTAAGAGGTCAACACTATATCGAAGCCTTAATTTTAAGGCTTATTTTAGTGTGATAATTGTGTCTGGCGGAAGCGGTCCTACTAAACAGCGAACACAAATGAACATAAATGAACACAGGTCCAAACGCGGAATAGAAGGGTGAAATTTGGTTTGTGGGTGCGCGTGGGTCCATTATATGTGTATGTGGTGTTATTTCCAACTTTGATGACTTATTTTTTGAGCCATTGACGTTATTTGAATACAAAGCTACTAAACAACGAACACAAACTAACATAACATTGGCCGTATAGCACTACAAGGCGTTAATCAAGGTGTTAATTAACTACAGCTTACTCTGCGGACTACGGCTTGTGCTGTCTCTGAGTTGTTTTCACTTTGCATATAAGACTTTTTTCTAACTCCCCCTGAATGTCCTCGGGTGGCGTAGAGATTACAATCAACTAAATATTTCCCATAGGCGACAGTGTTAGGGTTAAGCCATGCCCACGATTCATTACTGTACTGATCCAAACTTTAAATATGTTTGCGTTTAGAACTCCATGCACGTCGGACATAAAAGAAATGTTGCCTTACTATACGTATTCCTGGAAATAAATTGGCATTTCCATAACTACCCCCTTTTGTGCACAACATTTCAGTATAGAAAAATACCCACACCCCTACCAAATTTGGCGACCAACGTAGACGCTTGGCGGACAATCCCACACAAATGGCCGAGGAATTAACATAGCCTATGAATTTCTTTTTTCTTTCACATTAAACAACCGAAGATATTATACAACATTCAGCTGCCGGTATTTTTTATGCTGACTCGAGTTTCCCTACACAAATGCCAAGGGGCATAATTTCAATTATTTAGTTGCTTATAACCTAGATACGCTTGTCGTGGCCGCAGTATAAGCTGTCGAATAATTATCTCTCTCAAAATTACTAACAACTACAAATATAAGTTTGCAAATACCTACTGTACATGGGTATATATCAATCTCACAAACCCTACAAACGCTCTTCAGCGGAATCACGGCATTCAAAAGTGGGTTGTATGAGAGGGCCGACGGCCCTTTCAAATCTTCCAAGGTATCATCCCAAACTCCAAACTTGCTCCCCCAGCCTTTATCTGGGATTGCGACCAGCAGACTTCATCGAAGTCAGGCGGTTTAAAAAAACTTTCAGTTGAGGTTACAATTGAATTAGCTTTAAAATCACAATATTTTAAGGAAATCTAATGCAAATGAAGTGTCTATTCTACATGCTTCGACCTCTTTATCTGCACTGGGATCATACAAGTTTTCAATACTAAAACAATTTTCAGAAATGTTGGACGAATAACATTTGTGAAATCCTTAACAAAAATAAAATATTACAAAACAATTGGAAGGCAAAATAATTAACTCATTTGACAGACATATGTACCAATTTTCCTACATGTATTCTAAGCTGATAAGAAACGCTCTTTATTACTGAACCCCTTTAAAAATGCAGTGTACAATATGTGACCAACGAATGGCCAACCATCTCTCATGCAGATATTCGATTAGATAATGATTTTTGTGCCAATACGGGTACATATAACTCTTAAGACGATCAAACGGTTTGATTATTTAATTACAACAAAGTCAATAGCATTCAATCGTCGGCATCTAGCTACTTCCTAGTTGTGTTCGTCTTCCTGTCGTCTGCTTAGGTTAGGGTCTTCTTGTGTCCTCATAAGTTGGGCGTGTCTGCTTGTCGTCAGCGTGGTTGAGTTCCAAGTTGAGTTCGTCGGCCTGTCGTCTGCGTGGTGGCTATCGGGTGGTGTTCGTCGTCCTGTCGTCTGCTCTTCTTCTACTTCGGGGCATCAGTGGGGTGTTGTTAGAAATAAAAGATCATAATGTTTACCTTGCATTCCTATCCATACTTCTGGCCGGAGATCCTAGCTGTCTTCTTGGCGTCCGAGAGGTCTTGGTCACTGCTGGGTAGTCGGTTAGAACTGAGTAATGGGTGTCGGTTTTCTTCTTACTAAATACACAGAGGGTATTAATGACAGCCCAGTGCATATTCACGGCGCATCAATTCTAGGCAACCTAGGGTAATCGGGCGATCGCCATTTTCCTATGCGTCCTTTAGACTGCTCCTTTCGTCCATCGCGGCATCGATGAATGAGAGGCCGCCCTTGTTCGTATGTCCATTGGTGTCGTTGGTACGACTGCTGTCGTGCTCTAGCGTATGTTCGCTGGCGAGTCCGGATTGGCTGCCGGTGTTCGTCCGGTTACTCGCGGGTAGTAGTACCAATCGGGGTCGATGTCGATGAGTGCATCTTCAGTTTCGCTGGGCGGGATGTAAGGCGGTAATATCGCCTATGCTCGCTGTAAGGCTGTACCCATGGCTGGTTGTAGGATGTGGGTGACTGCATGTGCGGCATCATGTCGAGGTAGCTTTCATGCGGCCGCCTGCTGATGGATGGTAAGGCATCTGAATTGGGTGTCATATTGTCATCATTGTCGAGGTATTTTCGTCCTCACTGTGCGAGTATGGGGGGTAGGTTCTGGCAACTGGTCGACCCTGTTTTCCACCACCATGGTCAGCCTGTAAGACTCAAATGAATATTTGTGTGAGGTTTGAGAATACATGATGCAGACAGTACACAATGATTACTTTTCCAATTTATCAGTATCGCTTGAGGGCCGTCAGATCGGCCGGATGTGAAAATGAAATTTACAACGTAATTCTACAGATAGATTGGTTGACGAACAGTTGAACACAAGATAGATCGAGGTGACTGATTTCCATCATCAAAACGTATGATTGCATGTCAGGATTTCTAATTCCTATTCAATGCTTGCTATACTAATTCTGATATCTATATAACTATAATACATCGCTATGCAACGATTAATATTTGAAATATATGAAATACATAAACGTCTATGCACATGCAAATGATTCTAATATCAGTGCAACAATCAATACGAAGTAATTGCGGAATACATTAATATATAATACATAATTGATACTAATCCAAATCCGCCAGAGATGTGGTTAGCCTCTGACGGCTATAATTGGATACAGGCATTCCTGAGTGTTGTCCCGGAATGGCGCAGACGGCTTTGGTCCACCCGTCTCCACTGCTTCGTCGGTGGGTCCTTTGGACACGGCATTCGGGATATCCTCAGATCGCTGGTCTAACTGCTTATTATACATAATGGCTAACCTTGGCAAATGTCGTTTAACAAATTTCCACCAAAATCGATGGGTCAAGATAATGAAAATTACTACTGTAGTCGTCACTAGGGCAAAATACCCCCATGGCCATCTCTACCATTCATTTGGGTAATACTTTTTCGTTCACTAAGTCAATCGTGTGAATATTTTGGATCGCATTTAATTTGTGCGAGATGCGCTAAAACGTAGTAACCCTGAGGGTGACGATATGCACGTTGGCGCTGCGCTCGTTACCTCTCGGCACGCGATTGTAAAGTTTAAAGCTTTATTTGTTAAATTGTTACGCGCAAGTGCCGGGTTCCCTGGGGACATGCGACCCGTAATCGATCCGGACATGACTATCTATTTGCGATTCGGTTTGGGGCATTGGGCTAATTATTTTCAACATGCGTGAAGCCAGGTTAGACTCGTTAATAAGACAGTTAAAAACGGGGTCCCATTCATTCTATTATGCATTCCTGGTTGAAAGTTCGGGTGCTTTCTTATTTACATTGCTGCTACTATCGAGGACACCGAGGATAGTATAGTTTGCAGTGACGTTTTACTTATTAAGTCTCTACTCGCTCCATTCATGAATTGCTTACACTTGCGTGGGGCCGGTATTGGCCTACATTCACGAGGGGTTGATTCAATGGCGGCCACATCATTAATTCATCCTCTGAGCTGTCATTACTTGTAAGCATCTTTGTTATTTTGCGTCTGCATCGACGAGGCGCGAGAGTGCGTCGTTCTTTGGCATTCGGCCTTGCTTCCACGTCCGTGGACGAGTCATGGTTTTGTAATGACTCTGAGCGCGCGAGTCGCGCTTTTCTATGGTGTAAGCGCAATTTAAGCTAGCTTAAAGGGACATCTTCATCATCGGAGTCCGAACATTGTCTCCGAAATCGAGCGATTACATCATCTGGCAATGGTTCTGTCTCATCGCCAGAAGACCCAACCACGGGGTTAGGGGCAGGAACGTCGAAATCTTCGTCTTCATGGGGAACATACCTTTGAGCACGCTTGTTGTTGTCGGTATTGGGGATTTCCCATTCAAGGTTGGCCTTGCGCATATGTTCAGTATGGGATTGTGTGACTTTCCGAGTTAATTGATTCCTTAACTCGAAAGTAACTGGCGTATGTGCTTGGTTATGCGGAAGTAGGGTTTCCGTTTACTTTCAAGTTTGCTTTTTTGTAAGTGATTCTTAACATAGACGGCCTCGCCGATGGACGTCCCATGTATTTAGTTGGTCCGACATTTTCTTGGATATTACGGTTTTCAAGTTGCAGTGGAATCTCTCAACTTTGGAGTTGCTCTGGCGGTGATAATATGACGTAGTCACGTGATGAATGTTTAAAGTATTCAAAGTGTCTCTGACTTTGTAATTGATGTTCTCACTGCCATTGTCAGTTATTATTTCCAGGGGGTAATTCATGTCGTGGGAAGATTCCGTCGATCAGGAGATGAACAATGTTATCAGCTGACTTGTCCTTGACCGGAAACGCTTCCGCCCACACACTATATAAGTCCACGAAGCTGCTAATGTAGCGATTACCCGATAACGACATGGGGTAGGGGCCTGATAGGTCCAAACCAATTTTAGCAAAAGGGTAAGGGGACGTATCAGTTATTTGCATTTTGGGGGATTGTTTCTGCAGAGACCTGACTTGGCAAGTCACACATTTGCCAACGTAGCAGTTGAGTTCCTTGTACAGTCTGGGCTAAAAGTATTTCGACCTAATTGCATCATGCGTTTTGTCTATTCCCGCATGGCCATTGTTATCATGGTATTGTTGGGTTATGTTGGTTTGAAGATGTGCGGGTACCCAAAGGCGTGGGGTCGGTTCTGCGTCAGCACTTGAGAGGTAATATAACACACCGTCAATCACCAAGTGTTTGTCATTCTGGGGGTCCTCCCCTTTTTCGATGGCGTCCAGAACCGACACAATTTCCGGGTCTTTCTTTTGTTCCGCAAGCATTTTGAAGTCGGGCTTGTTGAACAGTAGGTCAGTAGGCATGACCAATTTGATTTTATTCGGTAGTTCCTTCAGGGTTACCTCGCAGCTTGCGAAGTCTTTGGGTTGAAATTTAGATGAGTTTAAGGCGGCTATTTCCGCCTGTGTCTCGGCGACTGTAAGGTTATTGTCGTTTATATCTACTTCTAATTCTGCCTTCTCCCGTTCCGTATACGCATTAGGGGGCGTTCGACCGCGCATTTCTGCACAGTGATTATCTGGGCCTGCTATGTACTCAATGTTACAGTTATATCCAGTTATGCCCAAAGCCCACTGTTGGATTTTTTTGTTTGCATGGGGGATTCCAAGATATATTTCAATGATTTATGATCTGTTTTTTATTGTGAAAGTGGCGTTATGAAGGTAATGGTCAAACCTTTGTAATGCGAAGTGAATTGCATATGTCTCTTTTTCTACAGTTGGCCATCGGGTTTGAGAATCACTTAGGGCTTCACGGTATCCGGATTTTAATACCGACTACGGTGTTGAAAATGATACCGCGATATGACTAAATATCGTCATCTATAAATTTGAGTAGAACTGTTTGAGAATGATACTAGTAGCAAGCAGACAAAAATATAGCATTGTTGATTTGATAATTATAATTATGAACACATGTTGCTTTGACAGGTATAAAAAATAAATAATTAATATAAATGGTCCTGAGTTTCGTTCTTTATACGACGGATAGATATATTTGTAAGTGCCTGACGTAATCGGGAATTCCCTGCCAACTGCGGGTCGCTTATGACATTAAAAATGAAGCTAACAGACACTCGTGTAAATAATAACAGCAAACATGTATCCGTATCTGATTTTAACTTATCCATTTCGATGTATAGGACTGATATATGGCCGTGTAGTTATAATGATCTAATGAGTTAGTGCATTATACGTCTAATGCATAAGATTTTGTGGTGCTGTTGAATGCGCGTCATTGTGTCTCCAGATTATAAAAACACCACACATATTTTATTGTATTTGACCAGGAACCTTCCAGCAATATTGAGCTGAGAACAGCCTGTATACACACATCAATTGCCACCCATGCAACAAGGCATGACGACTTGATTGTCCGCAGTGTGTTGACAAATGCTTTTTTATGGAGCAGTGAGAAATAATTAATTTTTACGCCACGCTAAACCGAAGCCGTTAGCAATGGCCTTTGTCTCAGCATTAGATGTGTCGATGGTTGCTAAATACTTGACACTGATAGAGATATCGTCGGTATTAATATCCACACCGGCGGCTACGATGTACCGACTATTAACATAAAGTGAAACCGACTACACAGTGTCAAAAACAGTATCGCGATATGACTAAATACCGAAATACCGTGAAGCCCTAGTATCACTAAGTTGTGCGAGAGATAATAAATTGGTTCTTCCACGCCATCCGAGCCCAATTGGGTGAGACAGGCACCAATGCAAAGGTCACTTGCATCGGTATACAATGTATAGGGCGTGGCCGTATTTGGGTAGGCCAGGAGTGGCACTGCTGTCAGATCTTCCTTTAGTTTTTCACACGAAATTTGGCAAGCTTGGTCCCATTTGAATTTAGCATACTTTTTTGTAAGTTGCACCAAAGGTTCAGCAATCTGCGAAAATGAGGGGACAAATCTGCGATAGTAATAGCTCATGCCAATGACAGAACTGACTTCCTTGACTGATGGTGGAGGTACAAGAAACCGGATGGCCTTGACCTTGTCGGGGTCAGGTCGGACGCCGTCGGTATCGATGATAAAACCCAAATAATGTGTTTCTTGTTTTAGGAATTGACACTTTTTTAATTTATATTTCAGTGTATGTTGGCGCAACTTGTCAAAGACTTTCTGGATATGTTCCAAGTGTAATTCCAGGAACTCGCTGTAGATCAGAATATCGTCTAAGTACGCAATTGCGTAATCACCCATCCCACATAATACGTGGGCCATAAGCTGGGAGAAAACTCCGCCAGCATTTCGGAGCCCAAAAGGCATAGAGTTGAATTCAAAGAGGTGGCATGCGAATGCCGTCTGTTGTTTGTCCTCTGCTGTGACCTGACATTGCCAGTAGCCACTTTTGAGATCGAGTGCAGTGAAGATCTTTGATTTTCCAAATAGTGCCAAAATATCGTTGGTGACCGGAAGTGGGTATGACATAGGTTTGGTTATGGAATTTAATTGTCTGAAGTCGACGCAAAATCGTTTTGTGCCGTCACGCTTGTCAGCCAACACAATTGGGGCCGAATAAGGGCTCGGACTCGGCCTGATAATGTCTGCTTCAAGCATATCATTTATGGCAGTGTCAACCAACGGTCGTTTATTCAAAGGGGTGCGATACGGGCGAAGTTTTATCGGGGATGATTTCCCATGTCAATATGCATTTTAGCTGTACTCGTCTGAGTTAATTCCGTGTCCTTCTCTGTAAAAATATCTGAGTTGGACTTCAACAACTTCATGAACGTCTCTCGATATTGATCTGGGCATGAAACTTCAGCTAAATTCAATCTTTTCTCGATGGTATAGCACGTTGATCTAGAGTTGTCTACCCTGTTATGGTCGGCGCGCCCATGAGTATAGCCATTGTCGCGATAATTACGGGTTGTTGGAAATCGGGAGCTTTACGACAAAGAGTTGATTTCATGGTTGGTTTCGGGCTCGCATAAGACTGCCTTCCAACCACACTGCCTCGCCATAGGCGAAACGTTTTATTAGTGTTATTGACGAGTAATACTGGGACCTTATTCCTCTTACCCACTCCAGAAATGGAGCTGCCAATTTCCAGACCGGGTTCTGATGCTAGGTAACCTTTCTCGATTTGGGCAACCTCTACTAATGTCGACTTGTGAAGAGAAGCTAAGTTTTTTTTATTTTCCCATACATAAAGTCGATGTTTTTAAACTAACTTTAAACTAACTTTGCTAGTTAATCTCAGAAGAGAAGCTATATGTGCATCTGCTTCCAAGGGGACGTACACGTCACTGACCTTGAGGCATCCCAGATCATAATACAGTCTGACCCTGAGAGGTCAACCAATCCCTACCCAAGCTCATATTCCGGGTCATATCATTCACTACATAAAATTTATAAGTTAATTTTATTTTCGCCATTCTGAAAGTCAGTTCAACGCTACCAAGAACACCCAGTGATTTCCCATTCACGGAGCTAAGGTTAATGTGTTCCCTAGTTAGTTTTGGTCGAAACTGTAGTGCGTCATAGACGCGTTTGTGAATCAATGACACTTCCGCGCCGCTATCCACCAATGAGCGATATTTATTTTTACCTATTCTAACTAAGCATGAGCTGGGGTTCCCCACAATATTGATACTAAATTTCCTCTCATTAGCTGTGGTGGTTTGTTAAATGTCGCATATTTCCGGCTGTGATGCGGTGCATTATGGGATGGGTCACGTGATCGATTGGGTTGATCTCGGCGGATTCCTCTAGGTGGCGTTACCGGCGCGTTCCATTGCCTTTGTTTTGAGTCTCCGAATTTAGAGGGGCCATTTCTAGCCAAGTGATTACCTTCGCAAACCCAGCAAGATATGTGCCTTTGGTTTTCGGTCTTAAAAGGGCAGTCACGAGCAAACTGGTGACCTCGGCACGTCCAACACTCGATCGCTTTTTGAGGTTTGATTACTTCTTCCACATGTACTTGTCGCGGGCGTGATCGATGTTCGCGGGTCGTGTGGTTAATGCGCGCACATATTTCGCAGGCTGTTCTCGTTCGTTTGTTTCTGAAATGATCGATTTCCATTGGTTCCGGTTCATTTTCGTAATTTTGGCAGCCCGTTCGTAGGTTGAATACACGTCGGATCCCCATTTCCCGCATGGCGATTTCGGCTGCCAATTTTAGTGTCTTCGGGGCATCTCTAATCAACTTCATTTTCAAGCTGTCGCTTCTTAAGCGTTAATATAAAACCCTACGAGTTGGCCTTCAACTGCGTTGATCACACCAGGTTGATCTATGTAAGCGACCATTGCCATTTCCAACATTCGTTCGGCGAGCACATGTAAATTCTCGCTGTGGTTTGCTTAATTTTTCTTAGCATCGAAAAGGCGAATTGATTATCATTTATCTCGACAAATCGACTAGATAATTCAGTTTTCGTTTCTTGCCACGTGGTGTTAGGATTCGTGGTCAAATATCTTTGCAGAAAATCCGAAACGGGGCCCGTGCTACTTTGGAAAGCCATATACGGTTTCTTTGTTTCGTTAGCACCGGTTAAAATGGCGCATTTTCTATTGACTTGACCTACCCATGGTATTTCGTCGGGTTTTCGTCAAATGACGTCACTACCTGCGTCACCGTAGCCATGGCCATTGCAGCAATTTGAGAATTGATAGACTCTGTTAATGGGGTCTGAACAGCAGCAGATTGTGTAGCCATTATGATAATAAACAATTAGACTCACGTTTGCGAATTTTCCCACACTGTTTCTGTTCACACTGTTCCTCTTCTGGTTTCACGTTGTGTCTGCGATTAGCATTCAGGTCCTGGCTCGATGGCACCAATTAAGATTATATGTGCCAATACAGGTACATATAACTCTTAAGACGATCAAAACGGTTTGATTATTTAATTACAACAAAGTCAATAGCATTCAATCGTCGGCATCTAGCTTCTTCCTAGTTGTGTTCGTCTTCCTGTCGTGGGTTAGGGTCTTCTTGTATCCTCATAAGTTGGGCGTGTCTGCTTGTCGTCAGCGTGGTTGAGTTCCAAGTTGAGTTCGTCGTCCTGTAGTCTGCGTGGTTGATATCGAGTGGTGTTCGTCGTCCTGTCGTCTGCTCTTCTTCTCCGTTGGCGCATCAGTGGGGTGTTGTTAGAAATACAAGATCATAATGTTTACCTTGCATTCCTATCCATACTTCTGGCCGGAGATCCTAGCTGTCTTCTTGGCGTCCGAGAGGTCTTGGTCACTGCTCGGTAGTCGGTTAGAACTGAGTAATGGGTGTCGGTTTTCTTCTTACTAAATACACAGAGGTTAATTAATGACAGCCCAGTGCATATTCACGGCGCATCAATTCTAGGCGTACCTAGGGTAATCGGGCGATCGTCATTTTCCTATGCGTCCTTTAGACTGCTCCTTTCGTCCATCGCGCTGCATTGGGTTTCAATAGTCTTCTTCTGGATATACCTAGGATAGCTTATCCGCAAATTGTGCTGTGTACTTCTGAATCTTCATGCTGCATTAGCTTTCTTCTTCAGGTGGTCCCAACTGTTGTTTGCGTGTCGAACATCGTGTCTTCGTATAGTTAACAGGGGGCGCCTATATGTATGGTGAATCGAGCGGCCCCTATGAACTAAAGCTTGTCTGCTTTCTTGGGTTGAAAGTTATGTCCCTGGGGTTGTCTCGGTACATTTTTTTGTGTTGCAAAGTATTTCATTTTACCTGACCATGATGTAAGATTCATTTCAGCTTTTGGCCAATCGAAAAAAAACACATGGTAACTCTAACCGATGAGGATGAAACTAAATCAAAACTCTTCGAACGCGAAAATCAATTGTTCATCAATCGAAGAAATGTTGAAATCGCGAGCATTTTCAAACGCAATTGCACATAATTAAACTCTCAATTGCATAATCTCATTAGCGAATTCCAAAGATACCTTTACGTAATAGATCGCGCCAGCGACTTGAGCCCGTGCCTACTTAATTAAAAAATATAGATAACTTTAAATCCGCCTGACTTCGACGAAGTCTTCTGGTCCCAAGGCCAAATAAATACTGAATTCCAAGCTTCAATTGATTGACAATTAGCAAGCTCTACCAAAAGAGCAGTGTGGTATATAATTATATATCTGATCCGACTACCAATGTTCCTACATATCTTCTAAGCTGATAATAAACGCTCTTCAAAAAATGTTGTGTGCAATATGTGCCAACGAATGACCAACCATCTCTCAGATATTCGATTAGATAATGATTTTTATGTTTCAAAGTATTTCATTTTACAAACGCAATTGCACAGATTAAACTCTCAATTGCATTATCTCATTAGCGAATTCCAAAGATACCTGTACGTAATAAATCGCGCCAGCGACTTGCGCCCGTGCCTACTTATTTTTTTTCCCAAAACAATATAACTTTAAATCAGCTTGACTACCACGAAGTCATCTGGTGTCAAGCCCA
The DNA here is from genome assembly GCA_032622095.1 of Siphonodentalium dalli. Taxonomy (NCBI): domain Eukaryota; kingdom Metazoa; phylum Mollusca; class Scaphopoda; order Gadilida; family Siphonodentaliidae; genus Siphonodentalium; species Siphonodentalium dalli. The sequence goes on from CP136069.1 coordinate 2,053,684, forward strand.
GATAAAGACAGGGAGTTAAACAAAGTCAAAACAGCTCAGTAATGTGTAATTAACAAAGAGACTGAATATAAGCCGTAGAGTAATTGCTAGTAACACATTGATTAGCGCCTTGTAGTGCTGTACAGTCAATATTATGTTCGTTGTTTAGTAGCGTTGTATTCAAATAATGCTAATAGCTCACAAAATAAGTCATCAAAGTTGGAAATAACACCACATACACATAAAATGGACCCACAAACCCAATTCCACCCTTCTATTCCGCGTTTTGGACACGTACAAATTGCTCAAGATGGCTTCCAAAATGGCAACCAAATTCGGTAAAAAGTAGATTTTTTACATATATCCCGATTATTATTACCTGTGTTTTCCGAAAAGGTAGCCAATTGTGACTCACTTGGTTATTATACGTGTTAGTTAATTAACGGACAACATGTTCTATTCTGGTTGTCCCATTTCCGTATGGGGCATGACCAATTCATTTTAATGTTGACATATGGAATAGTGCCGAGCACCTCTTTTGTGATTCTGGCCATATTATTGAAAGGAAATGGGCAGGACTTTGAGACGGAACTGATATGAATCATAATCAGTGGCTATTCTTGCCCATTAGGATAAAACATTATCAACTGGCTACAGGGTGGATGCCATGATGACAGTCAGGAAGTTACTCTATGATCATAGGTGATGTGAATAGGTATACAGGGAGTTATTGTATGGTCATGAATGATCTGAATAGGTTTACAAGGAGTAACTATATGGTTATGAGTGAGTGTCCATGGTGAGATGTATAGGTATACAAGACGCGGCTGTATGATCATGTGTGAGGTGAATCGGTATACATGTAGTGGCTATGGTGTATGGTTGTGTATACCCAGTACGGTTGTATGGGCATTGCTGTAGTACATGGATATAACGAGAGCAGCTACATGGTCATGTCTGTGTTGTTTATGTATACCGTGTACCGTGTGTGGCTGTATTACGACACAGGTGGGTGTATATGTATAAGCGTGGATGCAGTGTGTGGATAAACGGAGTTATTTTATTGTTATGGTAATGTGTATAGGTGTTTATGGAATGACTTTCCGGTCGTGATTGAAGTGTATATGCACACCTGGAGTAAGCTGATGTTCATTGGCGAGCGTGATGGTATATACGGAGTGCCCTTGTGGTAACGGTGGGATGTATATTTATATATGTCGTGGATAAGCCACACTTGTGTATATCCGTACGTCCTACACATGACCATACAACCACGAATCACCATCCAGGAACACCAGGTATACAGCCAATCCATGTATACATATTCACCACATTCAGGATCATATGGTCACTCCTTGTATTCATATATATTCATATCACCATTGACAATACAGTCACTACACGTATACCTATTCGCAACACCCATAGTCATATAACCACTCGATATATACATATAGAGCCCACCATGACCATGGAGTCACTGCAAGTATACATATACACCTCACCAATGGTCATTCAGCCCTTCCAGATATACCCGCATACATGACCACGCATGGTCTATAGAACCATCCCTATGGAGAGCAAATTAATTGGCGAAACAAGGATAATATTGTATATTTATTAAATATAAGCATAAGTTTAAAAGAATATCCCACTAGTGGAGATAAATAACGAATGCTTATTTATTAATCATAACCATAAGTTTAAAATAATGTCCCACTAGTGGAGACAAATAAAGACTGTACATGTATTAATTATAACCATACATGTAAGTATAAAAGAATGTCCCACTAGTGGAGATAAATAAAGACTGCTTATTTATTAATTATAACAATATAAAGTTTAAAAGAATGCCCCACTAGTGGAGACAAATAAAGACTGCTTATTTATTAATTATAACCACAAGTTTAAAAGAATGTCCCACTAGTGGAGATAAATAAAGACTGCTTATTTATTAATTATAACAATATGAAGTTTAAAAGAATGTCCCACTAGTGGAGACAAATAAAGACTGCTTATTTATTAGTTATAACCATAAGTTTAATGGAAGAAATGTCCGTTTGTGCACAGACAGAAGAGGATCGAGGCCGGATAGGAATTCCAGGTTCGTCAGCAACTCAATATCTCTCATCCTCGCTGTGTTCTCCAGCAGATATTCTGTAAAATTCTGTAAAGACAACAATATTCATTATTATTATCCATCCCTTAAAGGGATACTGTACCCAAAATGTTGTTGTTGGTTTCTATAGTCTCCGAGTCGGAGAATAAGGTAACAATTTTTCCATTATTTGAAAGTCTGTTGAGTACGAAGTAGTGTTACGGATGGCAAATTTACCGGAATGCAAAAATACAAATTGTCGTTGTCGAGTAATTTTTGTACAGTTTTTAACCAATAGACCAAATAAAAGTTATATTATATGCATACTAGTCCCATATTCTCATTTGAGTTATTGTATCGTCTCTAGTCAGTTAGTGGCTTGAGTTTTCTCCCCGTATCATCACAATGTTTAAACGATCGTGTGTGCGATCGGTTTAACAATCCAGTATCCCTCAATTACTTTATTTGATTACGTCGTGTACACGAAAATTCTTAATTTAGTTGACGCCATTTTATGGCTCCAGTCATAAATTCAATTTATATCAAATTATTAACTTTTAAATTATTAAATTTTAAGAAAGCCTATTAACCTGAGCGTTTACACAATACATCTTCGACTCAAATTACTTATGTTTCTATATATTATCGATATTAGATCGTTGTTATCACCGGAAATTTAATGAAAATGGCGTACAGTACCCCTTTAACTAACACCATTTCCGATTGGGCAAAAGCCGCCACGTGATAGTCCTGGAAAAAGTAATATCGGACTCTCGAAAGTCATATTGGACTCCCGACTGCACAATATCACTGTTTTATTGGGACTCCGTGACGTCACGAATTAACTCTATTGCGAAACGAATCGGTGAAATTGTGATGCGCGTGTAACACTGATGTATTTTAGCAGACGTTCACTTCCGCATTGAGTTATTTTCCTCACTGCCGTGTTTCCTTTTCCAAATCATGCTTTCTGATGATCAATATACAGGCTTTTATAGAGAATTAAGTGCCGACAAATACCAAAAATAACCACAAAAGTTTTATTCCCAAAAATTGGATAAACACACAGATGGATAATAAAACTGTCATTATACAATGTTATGTACAGTATGAGTTTTTCTTGTACTCGTCCAGGTTGTGGTGAAAAGTCATATTGGACACGACACTGGCGTGTCTCGTCCAATATGACTTTTCACCACAATCTGGACTCGTACAAGAAAAACACATACTGTACACAACATTGTATAATAACTTTATATTATTGCAAACCGATTTGTTTATTTTTGCGAAATACAGCAAAATACATAAGATTTCAAAACTTTTAATAAAACAATTTATATTAGTCCTTGAACAATACAAATACAAACCTATTACATCAAAAACGTCACGATGACGTCAACTTTAACAGAAAGTTTCTTCACTAAATTATGAGGTATAGTCTACATAACGCACATGTTTGTCCAATTAAATTAAACCATGTCAACATATTACAAGCAAGGTTCTTCAGATTATGGAATAAACATAGAACAACGCAGTTGTGTGAACATGTTAACGTTATTGCACACGTTTGTCATGTCGCGAGATAAAACGAGAACCATTTTACCATCGTAAATTCGTGCAATAATGTTAAACAGTTCACACACTTGTGTCGTTCTATCGATATGGAAACCTCATATTCGCTTAGGTCAAAATACAATGTTTACCTGTTTCTGTTAACACGTCCAAAATATATTGGAGTTTTGTTTATTTTATTTGATACCTTGCTGCCTAGCATAATGAACTCCATGAACTCAGACATGGGGGAGATGGACTCACCTGACAATATTTAGGTGGATTAACATGGGGAGATGAACTGACCTGACACTATTTAGGTGGATCAATGTTGGGGAGATGGACTCACCTGACAGTATTTAGGTGGACCAACATGGGGGAGATGAACTGACCTGACAGTATTTAGGTGGATCGATGTTGGGGAGATGAACTGACCTGACAGTATTTAGGTGGATCGATGTTGGGGAGATGAACTGACCTGACAGTATTTAGGTGGATCGTTGTTGGAGAGATGGACTCACCTGACAGCATTTAGGTGGATCAACATGGGGAGATGAACTGACCTGACAGTATTTATGTGGATCGATGTTGGGGAGATGGACTCACCTGACAGTATTTAGGTGGATCGATGTTGGGGAGATGAACTCACCTGACAGTATTTAGGTGGATCGATGTTGGGGAGATGGACTCACCTGACAGTGTTTAGGTGGATCAACATGGGGAGATGAACTGACCTGACAGTATTTAGGTGGATCGATGTTGGGGAGATGGACTCACCTGACAGTATTTAGGTGGATCAACATGGGGAGAGGGACTCACCTGACAGTATTTAGGTGGATCGATGTTGGGGAGATTGACTCACCTGACAGTATTTAGGTGGATCGATGTTGGGGAGATGGACTCACCTGACAGTATTTAGGTGGATCAACATGGGGAGATGAACTGACCTGACAGTATTTAGGTGGATCGATGTTGGGGAGATGGACTCACCTGACAGTATTTAGGTGGATCAACATGGGGAGATGAACTGACCTGACAGTATTTAGGTGGATCGATGTTGGGGAGATGGACTCACCTGACAGTATTTAGGTGGATCGATGTTGGGGAGATGGACTCACCTGGCAGTATTTAGGTGGATCGATGTTGGGGAGATGGACTCACCTGACAGTATTGAGGTGGATCGATGTTGGGGAGATGAACTGACCTGACAGTATTTAGGTGGATCAACATGGGGAGATGAACTCACCTGACAGTATTTAGGTGGATCGATGTTGGGGAGATGGACTCACCTGACATTATTTAGGTGGATCGACGTGGGGGAAGATGAAGGATATATATTCCATTTAGGTGGATCGATGTTGGGGAGATTGACTCACCTGGCAGTATTTAGGTGGATCGATGTTGGGGAGATGGACTCACCTGACATTATTTAGGTGGATCGACGTGGGGGAAGATGAAGGATATACATTCCATTTAGGTGGATCGATGTTGGGGAGATTGACTCACCTGGCAGTATTTAGGTGGATCAATGTTGGGGAGATGGACTCACCTGACAGTATTTAGGTGGATCAACATGGGGAGATGGACTCACCTGGCAGTATTTAGGTGGATCAATTTTGCGGAGATGGACTCACCTGACAGTATTTAGGTGGATCAACATGGGGAGATGAACTGACCTGACAGTATTGAGGTGGATCGATGTTGGGGAGGTGAACTGACCTGACAGTATTTAGGTGGATCAACGTGGGGGAGATGAACTGACATGACAGTATTTAGGTGGATCAACATGGTGAGATGAACTGACCTGACAGTATTTAGGTGGATCGGTGTTGGGGAGATGAACTGACCTGACAGTATTTAGGTGGATCGACGTGGGGGAGATGGACTCACCTGACAGTATTTAGGTGGATCAACATGGGGAGATGAACTGACCTGACAGTATTTAGGTGGATCAATGTTGGGGAGATGAACTGACCTGACAGTATTTAGGTGGATCGATGTTGGGGAGATGAACTGACCTGACAGTATTTAGGTGGATCGATGTTGGGGAAATGAACTGACCTGACAGTATTTAAGTGGATCGATGTTGGGGAGATGAACTAACCTGACAGTATTTAGGTGGATCGATGTTGGGGAGATGAACTGACCTGACAGTATTTAGGTGGATCGACGTGGGGGAGATGGACTCACCTGACAGTATTTAGGTGGATCAACATGGGGAGATGAACTCACCTGACAGTATTTAGGTGGATCGATGTTGGGGAGATGAACTGACCTGACAGTATTTAGGTGGATCAACATGGGGAGATGAACTGACCTGACTGTATTTAGGTGGATCGGTGTTGGGGAGATGAACTGACCTGACAGTATTTAGGTGGATCGATGTTGGGGAGATGAACTAACCTGACAGTATTTAGGTGGATCAACATGGGGAGATGAACTGACCTGTCAGTATGTAGGTGGATCGATGTAGGGGAGATGGACTCACCTGGCAGTATTCAGGTGGATCGATGTTGGAGAGATGAACTGACCTGACAGTATTCAGGTGGATCGATGTTGGAGAGATGAACTGACCTGACAGTATTTAGGTGGATCGATGTTGGGGAGAGGGACTGACCTGACAGTATTTAGGTGGATCGATGTTGGGGAGATGAACTGACCTGACAGTATTTAGGTGGATCGATGTTGGGGAGATGAACTGACCTGGCAGTATTTAGGTGGATCAACATGGGGAGATGAACTCACCTGACAGCATTTAGGTGGATCGATGTTGGGGAGATGGACTCACCTGACAGTATTTAGGTGGATCGATGTTGGGGAGATGAACTGACCTGACAGTATTTAGGTGGATCGATGTTGGGGAGATGAACTGACCTGACAGTATTTAGGTGGATCGATGTTGGGGAGATGAACTGACCTGACATTATTTAGGTGGATCGATGTTGTGGAGAGAGACTGACCTGACAGTATTTAGGTGGATCGATGTTGGGGAGATGAACTGACCTGACAGTATTTAGGTGGATCGACGTGGGGGAGATGGACTCACCTGACAGTATTTAGGTGGATCAACATGGGGATATGAACTCACCTGACAGTATTTAGGTGGATCGATGTTGGGGAGATGAACTGACCTGACAGTATTTAGGTGGATCGACGTGGGGGAGATGGACTCACCTGACAGTATCTAGGTGGATCAACATGGGGAGATGAACTGACCTGACTGTATTTAGGTGGATCGATGTTGGAGAGATGAACTGACCTGACAGTATTTAGGTGGATCGATGTTGGGGAGATGAACTGACCTGACAGTATTTAGGTGGATCGATGTTGGGGAGATGTCTCACCTGACAGTATTTAGGTGGATCAACATGGGGAGATGAACTGACCTGTCAGTATGTAGGTGGATCGATGTAGGGGAGATGGACTCACCTGGCAGTATTCAGGTGGATCGATGTTGGAGAGATGAACTGACCTGACAGTATTCAGGTGGATCGATGTTGGAGAGATGAACTGACCTGACAGTATTTAGGTGGATCGATGTTGGGGAGAGGGACTGACCTGACAGTATTTAGGTGGATCGATGTTGGGGAGATGAACTGACCTGACAGTATTTAGGTGGATCGATGTTGGGGAGATGAACTGACCTGGCAGTATTTAGGTGGATCAACATGGGGAGATGAACTCACCTGACAGCATTTAGGTGGATCGATGTTGGGGAGATGGACTCACCTGACAGTATTTAGGTGGATCGATGTTGGGGAGATGAACTGACCTGACAGTATTTAGGTGGATCGATGTTGGGGAGATGAACTGACCTGACAGTATTTAGGTGGATCGGTGTTGGGGAGATGAACTGACCTGACAGTATTTACGTGGATCGATGTTGGGGAGATGAACTGACCTGGCAGTATTTAGGTGGATCGATGTTGGGGAGATGGACTCACCTGACAGTATTTAGGTGGATCGATGTTGGGGAGAAGAACTCACCTGACAGTATTTAGGTGGATCGATGTTGGGAAGATGAACTGACCTGGCAGTATTTAGGTGGATCGACGTGGGGGAGATGAACTGACCTGACAGTATTTAGGTGGATCGATGTTGGGGAAATGAACTGACCTGACAGTATTTAGGTGGATCGATGTTGGGGAGATGAACTGACCTGACAGTATTAGGTGGATCGATGTTGGGGAGATGAACTGACCTGACAGTATTTAGGTGGATCGATGTTGGGGAGATGAACTGACCTGACAGTATTTAGGTGGATCGATGTTGGGGAGATTAACTGACCTGACAGTATTTAGGTGGATCGATGTTGGGGAGATGAACTGACCTGACAGTATTTAGGTGGATCGATGTTGGGGGGATGAACTGACCTGACGGTATTTAGGTGGATCGATGTGTGGGAGATGGACTCACCTGACAGTATTTAGGTGGAACGATGTTAAGGAGATGGACTCACCTGGCAGTATTTAGGTGGATCGATGTTGGGGAGATGAACTGACCTGACAGTATTTAGGTGGATCGATGTTGGGGAGATGAACTGACCTGACAGTATTTAGGTGAATCGATGTTGGGAGATGAACTGACCTGACAGTATTTAGGTGGATCGATGTTGGGGAGATGAACTGACCTGACAGTATTTAGGTGGATCGATGTTAAGGAGATGGACTCACCTGACAGTATTTAGGTGGATCGATGTTAAGGAGATGGACTCACCTGGCAGTATTTAGGTGGATCGATGTTGGGGAGATGAACTCACCTGACAGTATTTAGGTGGATCGATGTTGGGGAGATGAACTGACCTGACAGTATTTAGGTGGATCGATGTTGGGGAGATGGACTCACCTGACAGTACTTAGGTGGATCGATGTTGGGGAGATGAACTGACCTGACAGTATTTAGGTGGATCGATGTTGGGGAGATGGACTGACCTGACAGTATTTAGGTGGATCGATGTTGGGGAGATGAACTGACCTGACAGTATTTAGGTGGATCGATGTTGGGGAGATGGACTGACCTGACAGTATTTAGGTTGATCGATGTTGGGGAGATGGACTCACCTGACAGTATTTAGGTGGATCGATGTTGGGGAGATGAACTGACCTGACAGTATTTAGGTGGATCGATGTTGGGGAGATGGACTGACCTGACAGTATTTAGGTGGATCGATGTTGGGGAGATGAACTGACCTGACAGTATTTAGGTGGATCGATGTTGGGGAGATGAACTGACCTGACAGTATTTAGGTGGATCGATGTTGGGGAGATGGACTACCTGACAGTATTTAGGTGGATAAACATGGGGAGATGAACTGACCTGACAGTATTTAGGTGGATCGATGTTGGGGAGATGAACTGACCTGAGAGTATTTAGGTGGATAAACATGGGGAGATGGACTCACCTGACAGTATTTAGGTGGATCGATGTTGGGGAGATGGACTCACCTGACAGTATTTAGGTGGATCAACATGGGGAGATGAACTGACCTGACAGTATTTAGGTGGATCGATGTTGGGGAGATGAACTGACCTGACAGTATTTAGGTGGATCGATGTTTGGGAGATGAACTGACCTGACAGTATTTAGGTGGATCGATGTTGGGGAGATGGACTGACCTGACAGTATTTAGGCGGATCGATGTTGGGGAGATGAACTGACCTGACAGTATTTAGGTGGATCGATGTTGGGGAGATGAACTGACCTGACAGTATTTAGGTGGAACGATGTTGGGGAGATGGACTCACCTGACAGTATTTAGGTGATTAACATGGGGAGATGAACTCACCTGACAGTATTTAGGTGGATCGATGTTGGGGAGATGGACTGACCTGACAGTATTTAGGTGGATGGATGTTGGGGAGATGAACTGACCTGACAGTATTTAGGTGGATCAACATGGGGAGATGAACTGACCTGACAGTATTTAGGTGGATCGATGTTTGGGGAGATGAACTGACCTGACAGTATTTAGGTGGATCGATGTTGGGGAGATGAACTGGCCTGACAGTATTTAGGTGGATCAACATGGGGAGATGAACTGACCTGACAGTATTTAGGTGGATCGATGTTGGGGAGATGGACTCACCTGACAGTATTTAGGTGGATTAACATGGGGAGATGAACTCACCTGACAGTATTTAGGTGGATCGATGTTGGGGAGATGGACTGACCTGACAGTATTTAGGTGGATCGATGTTGGGGAGATGAACTGACCTGACAGTATTTAGGTGGATCAATATGGGGAGATGAACTCACCTGACAGTATTTAGGTGGATCAACATGGGGAGATGAACTGACCTGACAGTATTTAGGTGGATCGATGTTGGGGAGATGGACTGACCTGATAGTATTTAGGTGGATCGACATGGGGAGATGAACTGACCTGACAGTATTTAGGTGGATCGATGTTTGGGGAGATGAACTGACATGACAGTATTTAGGTGGATCGATGTTGGGGAGATGAACTGACCTGACAGTATTTAGGTGGATCAACATGGGGAGATGAACTGACATGACAGTATTTGGGTGGATCGATGTTGGGGAGATGAACTGACCTGACAGTATTTAGGTGGATCGATGTTGGGGAGATGGACTCACCTGACAGTATTTAGGTGGATCAACATGGGGAGATGAACTGACCTGACAGTATTTAGGTTGATCGATGTTGGGGAGATGGACTCACCTGACAGAATTTAGGTGGATCGATGTTGGGGAGATGGACTCACCTGACAGTATTTAGGTGGGTCGATGTTGGGGAGATGGACTCACCTGACAGTATTTAGGTGGATCAACATGGGGAGATGAACTGACATGACAATATTTAGGTGGATCGATGTTGGGGAGATGGACTCACCTGACAGTATTTAGGTGGGTCGATGTTGGGGAGATGGACTCACCTGACAGTATTTAGGTGGGTCGATGTTGGGGAGATGGACTCACCTGACAGTATTTAAGTGGGTCGATGTTGGGGAGATGGACTCACCTGACAGTATTTAGGTGGATCAACATGGGGAGATGAACTGACCTGACAGTATTTAGGTGGATCGGTGTTGGGGAGATGAACTGACCTGACAGTATTTAGGTGGATCGACGTGGGGGAGATGGACTCACCTGACAGTATTTAGGTGGATCAACATGGGGAGATGAACTGACCTGACAGTATTTAGGTGGATCGATGTTGGGGAGATGAGCTGACCTGCCAGTATTTAGGTGGATCAACATGGGGAGATGGACTGACCTGATAGTATTTAGGTGGATCGACATGGGGAGATGAACTGACCTGACAGTATTTAGGTGGATCGTTGTTGGGGAGATGAGCTGACCTGCCAGTATTTAGGTGGATCAACATGGGGAGATGGACTGACCTGATAGTATTTAGGTGGATCGATGTTGTGGAGAGGAACTGACCTGACAGTATTTAGGTGGATCGATGTTGGGAAGATGAACTGACCTGACAGTATTTAGGTGGATCGTTGTTGGGGAGATGGACTCACCTGACAGTATTTAGGTGGGTCGATGTTGGGGAGATGGACTCACCTGACAGTATTTAGGTGGGTCGATGTTGGGGAGATGGACTCACCTGACAGTATTTAAGTGGGTCGATGTTGGGGAGATGGACTCACCTGACAGTATTTAGGTGGATCAAGATGGGGAGATGAACTGACCTGATAGTATTTAGGTGGATCAACATGGGGAGATGAACTGACCTGACAGTATTTAGGTGGATCGATGTTGGGGAGATGAGCTGACCTGCCAGTATTTAGGTGGATCAACATGGGGAGATGGACTGACCTGATAGTATTTAGGTGGATCGACATGGGGAGATGAACTGACCTGACAGTATTTAGGTGGATCGATGTTGGGGAGATGAACTGACCTGACAGTATTTAGGTGGATCGATGTTGGGGAGATGAACTGACCTGACAGTATTTAGGTGGATCGATGTTGGGGAGATGAACTGACCTGACAGTATTTAGGTGGATCGATGTTGGGGAGATGAACTGACCTGACGGTATTTAGGTGGATCGATGTGTGGGAGATGGACTCACCTGACAGTATTTAGGTGAAACGATGTTAAGGAGATGGACTCACCTGGCAGTATTTAGGTGGATCGATGTTGGGGAGATGAACTGACCTGACAGTATTTAGGTGGATCGATGTTGGGGAGATGAACTGACCTGACAGTATTTAGGTGGATCGATGTTGGGAGATGAACTGACCTGACAGTATTTAGGTGGATCGATGTTGGGGAGATGAACTGACCTGATAGTATTTAGGTGGATCGATGTTAAGGAGATGGACTCACCTGACAGTATTTAGGTGGATCGATGTTAAGGAGATGGACTCACCTGGCAGTATTTAGGTGGATCGATGTTGGGGAGATGAACTCACCTGACAGTATTTAGGTGGATCGATGTTTTGGAGATGAACTCACCTGACAGTATTTAGGTGGATCGATGTTGGGGAGATGAACTGACCTGACAGTATTTAGGTGAATCGATGTTGGGGAGATGAACTCACCTGACAGTATTTAGGTGGATCGATGTTAAGGAGATGAACTCACCTGACAGTATTTAGGTGGATCGATGTTGGGGAGATGGACTCACCTGGCAGTATTTAGGTGGATCGATGTTGGGGAGATGAACTGACCTGGCAGTATTTAGGTGGATCGATGTTGGGGAGATGAACTGACCTGACAGTATTTAGGTGGATCGATGTTGGGGAGATGAACTGACCTGGCAGTATTTAGGTGGATCGATGTTGGGGAGATGAACTGACCTGACAGTATTTAGGTGGATCGATGTTGGGGAGATGAACTCACCTGACAGTATTTAGGTGGATCGATGTTGGGGAGATGAACTCACCTGACAGTATTTAGGTGTATCGATGTTGGGGAGATGGACTCACTTGACAGTATTTAGGTGGATCGATGTTAAGGAGATGAACTGACCTGACAGTATTTAGGTGGTTCGATGTAGGGGAGATGAACTGACCTGACAGTATTTAGGTGGATCGATGTTGGGGAGATGAACTGACCTGACAGTATTTAGGTGGATCGATGTTGGGGAGATGAACTGACCTGACAGTATTTAGGTGGATCGATGTAGGGGAGATGGACTCACCTGTCAGTATTCAGGTGGATCGATGTTGGGGAGATGGACTCACTTGACAGTATTTAGGTGGATCGATGTTAAGGAGATGAACTGACCTGACAGTATTTAGGTGGATCGATGTAGGGGAGATGAACTGACCTGACAGTATTTAGGTGGATCGATGTTGGGGAGATGAACTGACCTGACAGTATTTAGGTGGATCGATGTTGGGGAGATGAACTGACCTGACAGTATTTAGGTGGATCGATGTAGGGGAGATGGACTCACCTGGCAGTATTCAGGTGGATCGATGTTGGGGAGATGAACTCACCTGACAGTATTTAGGTGGATCGATGTTGGGGAGATGAACTGACCTGACAGTATTTAGGTGGATCGACGTGGGGGAAATGGACTCACCTGACAGTATCTAGGTGGATCGATGTTGGGGAGTTGAACTCACCTGACAGTATTTAGGTGGATCGATGTTGGGGAGATGAACTGACCTGACAGTATTTAGGTGGATCGACGTGGGGGAGATGAACTCACCTGACAGTATTTAGGTGGATCGATGTTGGGGAGTTGAACTGACCTGACAGTATTTAGGTGGATCGATGTTGGGGAGATGGACTCACCTGACAGTATTTAGGTGGATCGATGTTGGGGAGATGAACTGACCTGACAGTATTTAGGTGGATCGATGTTGGGGAGATGAACTGACCTGACAGTATTTAGGGGGATCGATGTTGGGGAGATGAACTGACCTGACAGTATTTAGGTGGATCGATGTTGGGGAGATGAACTGACCTGACAGTATTTAGGTGGATCGATGTTAAGGAGATGGACTCACCTGGCAGTATTTAGGTGGATCGATGTTGGGGAGATGAACTGACCTGACAGTATTTTGGTGGATCGATGTTGGGGAGATGAACTGACCTGGCAGTATTTAGGTGGATCGACGTGGGGGAGATGAACTGACCTGACAGTATTTAGGTGGATCGATGTTGGGGAGATGAACTGACCTGACAGTATTTAGGTGGATCGATGTTGGGGAGATGAACTCACCTGACAGTATTTAGGTGGATCGATGTTGGGGAGATGAACTGACCTGACAGTATTTAGATGGATAGTCGTGGGGAGATGCACTGACCTGACAGTATTTAGCTGGATCGATGTTGGGGAGATGAACTGACCTGACAGTATTTAGCTGGATCGATGTTGGGGAGATGAACTGACCTGACATTATTTAGGTGGATCGATGTTGGGGAGATGAACTGACCTGACAGTATTTAGGTGGATCGATGTTGGGGAGATGAACTGACCTGACAGTATTTAGGTGGATCGATGTTGGGGAGATGAACTGACCTGACAGTATTTAGGTGGATCGATGTTGGGGAGATGAACTGACCTGACAGTATTTAGGTGGATCGATGTTGGGGAGATGAACTGACCTGACAGTATTTAGGTGGATCGATGTTGGGGAGATGAACTGACCTGGCAGTATTTAGGTGGATCGATGTTGGGGAGATGAACTGACCTGACAGTATTTAGGTGGATCGATGTTGGGGAGATGAACTGACCTGACAGTATTTAGGTGGATCGATGATGGGGAGATGGACTCACCTGACAGTATTTAGGTGGATCGATGTTGGGGAGATGAACTGACCTGACAGTATTTAGGTGGATCGATGTTAAGGAGATGGACTCACCTGGCAGTATTTAGGTGGATCGATGTTGGGGAGATGAACTCACCTGACAGTATTTAGGTGGATCGATGTTCGGGAGAGGGACTGGCCTGACAGTATTTAGGTGGATCGATGTTGGGGAGATGGACTCACCTGACAGTATTTAGGTGGATCGATGTTGGGGAGATGAACTGACCTGACAGTATTTAGGTGGATCGATGTTAAGGAGATGGACTCACCTGACAGTATTTAGGTGGATCGATGTTGGGGAGATGGACTCACTTGACAGTATTTAGGTGGATCGATGTTGGGAGATGGACTCACCTGACTGTATTTAGGTGGATCGATGTTGGGAGATGGACTCACCTGACAGTATTTAGGTGGATCGATGTTGGGAGATGGACTCACCTGACAGTATTTAGGTGGATCGATGTTGGGGAGATGGACTCACCTGACAGTATTTAGGTGGATCAACATGGGGAGATGAACTGACCTGACAGTATTTAGGTGGATCGATGTTGGGGAGATGAACTGACCTGACAGTATTTAGGTGGATCGATGTTGGGGAGATGAACTGATCTGACAGTATTTAGGTGGATCGATGTTGGGGAGATGAACTGACCTGACAGTATTTAGGTGGATCAACATGGAGAGATGAACTCACCTGACAGTATTTAGGTGGATCGATGTTGGGGAGATGAACTGACCTGACAGTATTTAGGTGGATCGATGTTGGGGAGATGAACTGGCCTGACAGTATTTAGGTGGATCGATGTTGTGGAGAGGGACTCACCTGACAGTATTTAGGTGGATCGATGTTGTGGAGAGGGACTCACCTGACAGTATTTAGGTGGATCGATGTTGGGGAGATGAACTGACCTGACAGTATTTAGGTGGATCGATGTTGGGGAGATGAACTGACCTGACAGTATTTAGGTGGATCGATGTTGGGGAGATGAACTGGCCTGACAGTATTTAGGTGGATCCATGTTGGTGAGATGAACTGACCTGACAGTATTTAGGTGGATCGATGTTGGGGAGATGAACTGACCTGACAGTATTTAGGTGGATCGATGTTGGGGAGATGAACTGGCCTGACAGTATTTAGGTGGATCCATGTTGGTGAGATGAACTGACCTGACAGTATTTAGGTGGATCGATGTTGGGGAGATGAACTGGCCTGACAGTATTTAGGTGGATCCATGTTGGTGAGATGAACTGACCTGACAGTATTTAGGTGGATCGATGTTGGGGAGATGAACTGACCTGACAGTATTTAGGTGGATCGATGTTGGTGAGATGGACTGATCTGACAGTATTTAGGTGGATCGATGTTGGGGAGATGGACTCACCTGACAGTATTTAGGTGGATCGATGTTGGGGAGATGAACTGACCTGACAGTATTTAGGTGGATCGATGTTGGGGAGATGAACTGACCTGACAGTATTTAGGTGGATCGATGTTGGTGAGATGGACTGATCTGACAGTATTTAGGTGGATCGATGTTGTGGAGATGAACTCACCTGACAGTATTTAGGTGGATCGATGTTGGTGAGATGAACTGACCTGACAGTATTTAGGTGGGTCGATGTTGGGGAGATGGACTCACCTGACAGTATTTAAGTGGGTCGATGTTGGGGAGATGGACTCACCTGACAGTATTTAGGTGGATCAAGATGGGGAGATGAACTGACCTGATAGTATTTAGGTGGATCAACATGGGGAGATGAACTGACCTGACAGTATTTAGGTGGATCGATGTTGGGGAGATGAGCTGACCTGCCAGTATTTAGGTGGATCAACATGGGGAGATGGACTGACCTGATAGTATTTAGGTGGATCGACATGGGGAGATGAACTGACCTGACAGTATTTAGGTGGATCGATGTTGGGGAGATGAACTGACCTGGCAGTATTTAGGTGGATCGATGTTGGGGAGATGAACTGACCTGACAGTATTTAGGTGGATCGATGTTGGGGAGATGAACTGACCTGACAGTATTTAGGTGGATCGATGTTGGGGAGATGAACTGACCTGACGGTATTTAGGTGGATCGATGTGTGGGAGATGGACTCACCTGACAGTATTTAGGTGAAACGATGTTAAGGAGATGGACTCACCTGGCAGTATTTAGGTGGATCGATGTTGGGGAGATGAACTGACCTGACAGTATTTAGGTGGATCGATGTTGGGGAGATGAACTGACCTGACAGTATTTAGGTGGATCGATGTTGGGAGATGAACTGACCTGACAGTATTTAGGTGGATCGATGTTTGGGAGATGAACTGACCTGACAGTATTTAGGTGGATCGATGTTAAGGAGATGGACTCACCTGACAGTATTTAGGTGGATCGATGTTAAGGAGATGGACTCACCTGGCAGTATTTAGGTGGATCGATGTTGGGGAGATGAACTCACCTGACAGTATTTAGGTGGATCGATGTTTTGGAGATGAACTCACCTGACAGTATTTAGGTGGATCGATGTTGGGGAGATGAACTGACCTGACAGTATTTAGGTGGATCGATGTTGGGGAGATGAACTCACCTGACAGTATTTAGGTGGATCGATGTTAAGGAGATGAACTCACCTGACAGTATTTAGGTGGATCGATGTTGGGGAGATGGACTCACCTGGCAGTATTTAGGTGGATCGATGTTGGGGAGATGAACTGACCTGGCAGTATTTAGGTGGATCGATGTTGGGGAGATGAACTGACCTGACAGTATTTAGGTGGATCGATGTTGGGGAGATGAACTGACCTGGCAGTATTTAGGTGGATCGATGTTGGGGAGATGAACTGACCTGACAGTATTTAGGTGGATCGATGTTGGGGAGATGAACTCACCTGACAGTATTTAGGTGGATCGATGTTGGGGAGATGAACTCACCTGACAGTATTTAGGTGTATCGATGTTGGGGAGATGGACTCACTTGACAGTATTTAGGTGGATCGATGTTAAGGAGATGAACTGACCTGACAGTATTTAGGTGGTTCGATGTAGGGGAGATGAACTGACCTGACAGTATTTAGGTGGATCGATGTTGGGTAGATGAACTGACCTGACAGTATTTAGGTGGATCGATGTTGGGGAGATGAACTGACCTGACAGTATTTAGGTGGATCGATGTAGGGGAGATGGACTCACCTGGCAGTATTCAGGTGGATCGATGTTGGGGAGATGGACTCACTTGACAGTATTTAGGTGGATCGATGTTAAGGAGATGAACTGACCTGACAGTATTTAGGTGGATCGATGTAGGGGAGATGAACTGACCTGACAGTATTTAGGTGGATCGATGTTGGGGAGATGAACTGACCTGACAGTATTTAGGTGGATCGATGTTGGGGAGATGAACTGACCTGACAGTATTTAGGTGGATCGATGTAGGGGAGATGGACTCACCTGGCAGTATTCAGGTGGATCGATGTTGGGGAGATGAACTCACCTGACAGTATTTAGGTGGATCGATGTTGGGGAGATGAACTGACCTGACAGTATTTAGGTGGATCGACGTGGGGAAAATGGACTCACCTGACAGTATCTAGGTGGATCGATGTTGGGGAGTTGAACTCACCTGACAGTATTTAGGTTGATCGATGTTGGGGAGATGAACTGACCTGACAGTATTTAGGTGGATCGACGTGGGGGAGATGAACTCACCTGACAGTATTTAGGTGGATCGATGTTGGGGAGTTGAACTGACCTGACAGTATTTAGGTGGATCGATGTTGGGGAGATGGACTCACCTGACAGTATTTAGGTGGATCGATGTTGGGGAGATGAACTGACCTGACAGTATTTAGGTGGATCGATGTTGGGGAGATGAACTGACCTGACAGTATTTAGGGGGATCGATGTTGTGGAGATGAACTGACCTGACAGTATTTAGGTGGATCGATGTTGGGGAGATGAACTGACCTGACAGTATTTAGGTGGATCGATGTTAAGGAGATGGACTCACCTGGCAGTATTTAGGTGGATCGATGTTGGGGAGATGAACTGACCTGACAGTATTTAGATGGATAGTCGTGGGGAGATGCACTGACCTGACAGTATTTAGCTGGATCGATGTTGGGGAGATGAACTGACCTGACAGTATTTAGCTGGATCGATGTTGGGGAGATGAACTGACCTGACATTATTTAGGTGGATCGATGTTGGGGAGATGAACTCACCTGACAGTATTTAGCTGGATCGATGTTGGGGAGATGAACTGACCTGACAGTATTTAGGTGGATCGATGTTGGGGAGATGAACTGACCTGACAGTATTTAGGTGGATCGATGTTGGGGAGATGAACTGACCTGACAGTATTTAGGTGGATCGATGTTGGGGAGATGAACTGACCTGACAGTATTTAGGTGGATCGATGTTGGGGAGATGAACTGACCTGACAGTATTTAGGTGGATCGATGTTGGGGAGATGAACTGACCTGACAGTATTTAGGTGGATCGATGTTGGGGAGATGGACTCACCTGACAGTATTTAGGTGGATCGATGTTGGGGAGATGAACTGACCTGACAGTATTTAGGTGGATCGATGTTAAGGAGATGGACTCACCTGGCAGTATTTAGGTGGATCGATGTTGGGGAGATGAACTCACCTGACAGTATTTAGGTGGATCGATGTTCGGGAGAGGGACTGGCCTGACAGTATTTAGGTGGATCGATGTTGGGGAGATGGACTCACCTGACAGTATTTAGGTGGATCGATGTTGGGGAGATGAACTGACCTGACAGTATTTAGGTGGATCGATGTTAAGGAGATGGACTCACCTGACAGTATTTAGGTGGATCGATGTTGGGGAGATGGACTCACTTGACAGTATTTAGGTGGATCGATGTTGGGAGATGGACTCACCTGACTGTATTTAGGTGGATCGATGTTGGGAGATGGACTCACCTGACAGTATTTAGGTGGATCGATGTTGGGAGATGGACTCACCTGACAGTATTTAGGTGGATCGATGTTGGGGAGATGGACTCACCTGACAGTATTTAGGTGGATCAACATGGGGAGATGAACTGACCTGACAGTATTTAGGTGGATCGATGTTGGGGAGATGAACTGACCTGACAGTATTTAGGTGGATCGATGTTGGGGAGATGAACTGATCTGACAGTATTTAGGTGGATCGATGTTGGGGAGATGAACTGACCTGACAGTATTTAGGTGGATCAACATGGAGAGATGAACTCACCTGACAGTATTTAGGTGGATCGATGTTGGGGAGATGAACTGACCTGACAGTATTTAGGTGGATCGATGTTGGGGAGATGAACTGGCCTGACAGTATTTAGGTGGATCGATGTTGTGGAGAGGGACTCACCTGACAGTATTTAGGTGGATCGATGTTGTGGAGAGGGACTCACCTGACAGTATTTAGGTGGATCGATGTTGGGGAGATGAACTGACCTGACAGTATTTAGGTGGATCGATGTTGGGGAGATGAACTGACCTGACAGTATTTAGGTGGATCGATGTTGGGGAGATGAACTGGCCTGACAGTATTTAGGTGGATCCATGTTGGTGAGATGAACTGACCTGACAGTATTTAGGTGGATCGATGTTGGGGAGATGAACTGACCTGACAGTATTTAGGTGGATCGATGTTGGGGAGATGAATTGGCCTGACAGTATTTAGGTGGATCCATGTTGGTGAGATGAACTGACCTGACAGTATTTAGGTGGATCGATGTTGGGGAGATGAACTGGCCTGACAGTATTTAGGTGGATCCATGTTGGTGAGATGAACTGACCTGACAGTATTTAGGTGGATCGATGTTGGGGAGATGAACTGACCTGACAGTATTTAGGTGGATCGATGTTGGTGAGATGGACTGATCTGACAGTATTTAGGTGGATCGATGTTGGGGAGATGGACTCACCTGACAGTATTTAGGTGGATCGATGTTGGGGAGATGAACTGACCTGACAGTATTTAGGTGGATCGATGTTGGGGAGATGAACTGACCTGACAGTATTTAGGTGGATCGATGTTGGTGAGATGGACTGATCTGACAGTATTTAGGTGGATCGATGTTGTGGAGATGAACTGACCTGACAGTATTTAGGTGGATCGATGTTGGGGAGATGGACTCACCTGACAGTATTTAGGTGGATCGATGTTGGTGAGATGAACTGATCTGACAGTATTTAGGTGGATCGATGTTGTGGAGATGAACTGACCTGACAGTATTTAGGTGGATCGTTGTTGGTGAGATGAACTGACCTGACAGTATTTAGGTGGATCGATGTTGGGGAGATGGACTCACCTGACAGTATTTAGGTGGATCGATGTTGGTGAGATGGACTGATCTGACAGTATTTAGGTGGATCGATGTTGTGGAGATGAACTGACCTGACAGTATTTAGGTGGATCGATGTTGGTGAGATGAACTGACCTGACAGTATTTAGGTTGATCGATGTTGGTGAGATGAACTGACCTGACAGTATTTAGG
This sequence comes from Siphonodentalium dalli, assembly GCA_032622095.1. Taxonomy (NCBI): domain Eukaryota; kingdom Metazoa; phylum Mollusca; class Scaphopoda; order Gadilida; family Siphonodentaliidae; genus Siphonodentalium; species Siphonodentalium dalli. The sequence goes on from CP136069.1 coordinate 2,074,559, forward strand.
TTGATCGATGTTGGTGAGATGAACTGATCTGACAGTATTTAGGTGGATCGATGTTGGGGAGATGGACTCACCTGACAGTATTTAGGTGGATCGACGTGGGGGAAGATGAACGATAGAGATTCCATGTCATCACAAGAGTCTAGATTAGATGATGACAAACATCTCAGAAGAATAGTGTAGAAATGTGTTGATACCGGAGGTTCGTCAGTGGTGTAGCTGAAATCAGAGGTAATAATAGTGTAGAAATGTGTTGATACCGGAGGTTCGTCAGTGGTGAAGCTGAAATCAGAGGTAAGAATAGTGTAGAAATGTGTTGATACCGGCGGTTCGTCAGTGGTGTAGCTGAAATCAGAGGTAAGAATAGTGTAGAAATGTGTTGATACCGGAGGTTCGTCAGTGGTGTAGCTGAAATCAGAGGTAAGAATAGTGTAGAACTGTGTTGATACCGGCGGTTCCTCAGTGGTGTAGATGAAATCAGAGGTAATAAGAATGTATTAAAAATAACAACATTCATCACCACAGAAGGTCTTTGAGCAACTGAAGGTAGAGATAACACGTACGACTCTAATAAATACAGATCATACATGATGAAATTATGTTCAGAAGCATGCCTGGATATAGTGTCTGACATGTGCAGAATGAGGTCCCCAGAGGCTGAACTTAGTGATGATATACACCATGGTGGACTAGCTTCACCAAATTCACCCTCTGGGAACCTCATTCTGCTTGGGCCTGATCTACTATGGGAGAACAAGGATAAGATTGAAGTTCCCCAGTTGAAGTTGGTGACATTCACCCATTAGTCACCTCAATTATGCAGTATATCTTCTGCAAATTAGGGCTTATAGAAACTGACAAAAGGGAAAAAGTAACTAAAACAATGTTAATTTGAGACTATAGATACTTCTCAGAAGATGAGGCCTAAGCAGAATGAGGACCACAGAGGGTGAATTTGGTGATGCTATCCCGCTATGTTGGAGTGTCACAAAATTCACCCACTGGGGACCTCATTCTGCAAATGTCAGACACACTTTATCCAGACTTGTTTAGAACTGTGTGGAGAATGGAGTATAGGTGCTGTGGCTGAAATCAGAGATCCCATTCAAGATGCGATGGTATTGCAGTTAAAATAGTCACATTCGTTAAAACCGCCATAAACAGGAAAATATTATATTATAGATGAACATTGTTCTTATACCAATCATAACTATGGCGTACATTTCATGTTATTGTCATGTTAGTACTCTGTGTTACGTAAAAAAATGTCATGGTATGTAAACAAACATTACACAATGAGTATGCGATAAGCAAAACACTCAACACCGGGGAGCCCCCACAAATGAACTTTGATTTAAAATGCCACCAAGTTGTGTACAACAAACCAGTATAGCGCTCGCTAATCCTCGCCTCTCAATATTTTGGTGTTGAATGGGTAACCCTGAATCACTCTCCGAAAAACATTGCCATGGTGTTGAATGTTTTGCTTATCACTCAATGTTTACGTGCTGGATATAAACAAACCCCCGGCTCACACAAAGTGTGTTTTGTGGATAACATCGCATTCCTACTATCATTATACTATAATATTAGAATATTCTTTATGAAATTTTCATAAGTTGGTAGCTGTTATTTCAAAACTATATCCTATAACAAAGGCCACCCGTGCCCTTTAAGCATGTAAAAGATACATAACACAACATACATAACGATAGTTCTGAAGCGGAGGGAGTCTGGGACCTAGTTGATACTGCAGTGAAAATGTCTACACTAACGATATAACTAGTGTGTAACAAATACATAACACAACATGCTTAGAAGGTGTGAGGACAAAACCAAATCCAATTATACAACAATCGTACATTTTACACCATATAGGACATTATTACTTTAGTATCCATGGCAACCATCAGAGAAACAATAGGCATTACAAGCTGAGACATCATGATTTACTTTGTCATTTGGAGAATGAGGTCCCCATAGGGTGAATTTAGTGACACTATCCTGCATAGTGGGCTAGCATCACCAAATTCACCCGCTAGGACCTCATTACGCATGGCCTCATCTGCTATGGGAGTGTGGTCGATCTGCATTCCTTCGCTGCAGTTTTTGTTACAAACGTTATATTCATTCACAAATCTCAACTTATCTCTGGTAATCATATATAGAGGATCTCAAACGAGTTACTATTTTATACGGAATTTATCAACCGAGTTCACTAAATTCGATTTGAACCGAGGTTTACCGAGGCTCAATTAGAATTTAGTGGACGAGGTTGATAAATTACGTATAAAATAGAACGAGTTTGAGATACTTTTTATCACATGATCATATAATCGCTAAAATTTGATCGAAAACAACAATTAACTGCAGCCAGCGATCATTGTCCCAAAGAGCAGCTTGACGTCATTGCACGCGACGATATTACACGTGTCTATTACGCTCGAATATTACATCGGAAAATAGTGCTAATCATGTGATAAATATAGTTAATCTTTTTCTCCATTTAATTGGCGTAATTTATCTAAGGTTTAATAACACATTTTGTGCAGACTTTTAGCTCTGTTCAAAATGTACGCAATTTGTACTGCCCTGTCGAATGCGGTAGATAGGAATGATCCGATTGGTCGGTTCTCTGTGGTTCGAGATGTCCGTTCTGGTCTGTGATTGGTCAGAATGGGACTTGCTTCACGGGAGCACTGTTCAGACTGGTCTGTTGTTTTAACCCCTCCGTCGGCTACTGATATATATAAGGCTGATTTAACCCATCCGTCGGCTACTGATATATATAAGGCTGATGTAACCCCTCCGTCGGGTACTGATATATATAAGGCTGATGTAACCCCTCCGTCGGGTACTGATATATATAAGGCTGATGTAACCCCTCCGTCGGGTACTGATATATATAAGGCTGATTTAACCCCTCCGTCGGGTACTGATATATATAAGGCTGATTTTTCAGTTATTTATCGTACTTGAGAACATGAATGGATCAATATGAGTCATCCAGCTAAAGTGTTAGCTTGTACCAGGCAAAATTTGAGAATGGAAACTGATAAATTAACCTTTGAATGATAAATAACTTAATTTTTGAATAACTAGTACTGTTGCTCAAGAATTTCTTTGATATTCTCTGAAACTTTAAATAGAGTTATGTCTCCTTTCACTTGAAATTTAAATAGAATTACATCCCATTTCAATTGGGCTTTAAATATAGAGTTATGTCTCATTTAATTTGAAACTTTAAATAGAGTTTACATAGAGTTATGTCTTATTCCACTTGAAACTTTAAGAAGGGCCCTGTGCCAATGCATTCTCTTATATATGCGAGTCGACCATAGGTCGCCTCGCATATATAAGAGAATGCATTGGCTTAACACATTAAAAATTATAAAATTGTTAAAGAATGTAAGAAAAAATGGTAAAAAGTGTTAAAAAAAGATATTTTTTTTAGGCCAATGCATTCTCTTATATATGCGAGGCGACCTATGGTCGACTCGCATATATAAGAGAATGCATTGGCACAGGGTTAACTGTAACTATCACAATGTGGTCAAGGAGCCGGTTCCAATGATATCCATATTTGTATGGTTCTATTGAGACAGACCGAAGATATTTTAGGCTGTTGAAGCTTTATTTGGCCGGTTTTGGCCGTTTTGTTGGGTAAAGGGTTAATTTCTATACATGTAGGTACCTATACCAATATGCTCCTATAGGATTCCCTATATTACTGGTATTGGAACCCATTGGTTCCCATGCATTTACTATAGGTTCATACGAGACATGTATAACTGTACTTGTTCAATATTATGCCAACACTATCTTCCTCTGAAATTGATGTAGTTACCAGATAGTAATAATTATACAGATTATGTAAACTGAAAATTCGTAAAATTAACGTATACAATAATTTAGGTATGTTATAGTACGACTTTAAATTTCTTTAACACAACAAGTCCAGAACCTTTGACTTTTAAGTATTTACCCAAATATCAATTCAGTTATCAACAGATGGAGAAGGTCAGTTTAAAAATCAATGCACGAAGTTGAGCAGAAAATGCACAGAAAAGTTATGGTACCATATATTTAACGCTGAATTTTTTAAATAACAGTTAAATAGATGGTATCATTATGTTCTTTGCTGACCCCAACATTATTTTTGTAACTCCATGCAAATTGTAATGCCGACAATTTACATGTATCTGTCAGGCAACCTCAGTGATATTTCATGGAGACCTCTCAGTTTAAAATGTTATTAACTATAAGTTAAATTGCCAGTGATGTAATACTTGAATTACAAATAATGTGTAAATATAAACATCATCCTGTATCTTATAATTTGATAAAATAAATGTGAAGTATACTCACCAGAATTTAAACTATCAGTAAATAATCCTACATGTGACATAAAGAAAACCAATATAATAAACCATGACTCTTGAGATTGTGACTTCCCATTGTGAGCTATCCATGCAATGTTTGTGACATTTGAGAAAATTCCATCTGGTCGCAATTTTCATTGAGAGCAGGTCAGTGTGATTACATAACATGTACTCATAGACACATAGAGTAAAGCAGTTGTCCCAATTAAATTGTAGGATTGGTTTCAATGTTAAAGTGATTTATTACTAGCATTGAGATACACTGATATTAATTCCACTTTACTATGATCAGACTTATACAGGGATGTAGCTAGATGGTCTCCAATGGGGAGGGTGGATGTTCACCATGGAATTTCCAAATACATCCCCCCTTGAACCAAACCCACAAATTGTACCCTCTCCCTTGGGCTTTGATTTTTCTCAACTGGTAGCTCGCATGGCTGGATGATATAGACTGTTCTTAATTATCAGTGGGCCAACATATCTTGAGAAAAATATAGAGATCTTGAGAAAATTGAAAAATCTCCTATAAAATTATTTATTCCTATAGGTTGTCTCAAAATGTCCTATCCATGGCAATTTTCCAATAAGAAATACGGTCCTATAGTGAATCGTCGTTTCGTGTAGGATTCCTATAGGTTCCTATAGGATCCAATATGACATTTCCATACGGGGTCCTACAACTTATTATTAATTGTATTGATCATTTAAATAATTTTAATTTATTAAAATTCGGATTAAATCACAATATTTACACCATGTGAAAGCTTGATAAATTCGGAATATTTTAAAATGTATATTTCCAAACAAATTGTTAAAACTGCAAATTTGCCAAATAATTATTCATTTTTCCATAAATATCTGCATGTTGGACTTAGTTAATTTGCAGCTTCAGATTCAGAACGGTTTCGTATTTAAATATTCTAAGTCGAGCTTCGAGGAGTAAGAGGCCAACAATATATTGAAGCCTTAATTTGAATGGTTATTTTAGTGTGATATCATGTCTGGCTGAAGTCCAAATTTTAATAGTTAACAGAAGATTTTAGCCTTCGTCACAAGCCCTCATTTTCCGGAGTGCTTATGTGGGAGACCCAAGGACTCGAATCCTTACCTCCACTGCACCTTAAGCATTCGAGTCCAAAGCGAGTGCTTACTGTGATCGATATAAGCACTCGAGTCCTACGCGAGTGCTTAATGTGAATGACATAAGCACTCGAATCCTTGTTGAATGCCTATTAAGCCTTCATGCTCGGTAAGGGATAAACTCAGATTGAAGTTTCCAAATGGTGAATTTTGTGATGTACACCCATTGGGAACCTCGATTATGCAATGTGTCGTCTGCAAATTTGGGGATACAGAGAAGTAAATTAAAAAGAAATAGAATCTATATGAAGAAGTTTCTGTAGAAATTTGATAATAAAGAAAATTTCTAGAGAAGATGAGGCCATGCAGAATGAATTTGATTATGCTAACCCGCTATGTGGGATAGCATCACTAAATTCACCCTCTGTGTACTTCATTCTGCAAATGACAGGCACACTAAACTCAGGCTTAGTCAGTAATGTTATACATCCATCTCAAACCTCACTGAAAATGTTTAATGTTTAACCCACAGGGAGCCTCGCACATATAGAAGAATGCACTGTGGAGTGTCGTCTGCTCCAGTCTATGTGGGGCTCTCTAAGGGTTAGACACACTAAACTCAGGCTTGCACTGCATATATCCATCATAACTTACTTTGAGATCAAATTCCAGTCATCAGCAAGACCATCACTATTATAGTCAAATATGGGACCCGTGATAGCGTGAATTGGTGGACTGTTCTGTGCATAGGTGAAAAACCAAATCTCCGAATGGATCCCAGATTGCTGTAGAAAGAATGATAGAAACAATAAGATACGGCTGAGGCCCATATAAAATAAATACCTAGATTCTGATCCAATTTTTTTTAAATATTGGGGGAGGCAGGTTGAACTTATCATCTGAACATTTCCCTGTAATAAATATGGACACCTTCTGCATTTTTATTTATCTGTCATCTGCATTTATCACCTTAACATCCCTGCAAATGAATAATAAACCATTCCAATGTACACTTTTAACTGACTGGAAGATTCCATTTAAAACAGAAAGGGTCAAGAGGGTTAAAGGTAGCCATTAATTAAGGAAAGAGTGTTGATTTTGTTGTGATCTATCGAGTTAAATCGATGAAAGTTGGTCTGACATTTTATGTGGGATATGACAGTGTTCCATATATAATGAGTGTGTCAATGACAGTGTAGCACAACTTGGAAATTTGATCATGCCATATATTGCAGTCCATAGAAAGACAGGGAACTTGGACAGTTTATATGCATACGTAACTAGAGTTATCCTGAAGATCCGTAAGCAGTTTGGGATTAATCAGATGAAACGATTGGCAGTAGGGAGTACCAAAGGAAGTAGCAATTTGATAGCATCTATCTGGAGGTGATCAAAAACATGCCTGTAAATTTTCGAAACATTTCACCAATAAATGCGGGCTCAGCGATGGATTGAAATTTTAAATCCAAGATGGCTGCAGGTGGCCATGTTTTTTAAATGAACTTCGGAAAAAAGTGACTCCCACCTAGATGTCACGCCAAAGATTGAAGTTTGGTGATGATTGGATGAGAGATGTGACAAATAGGGTGTATTAACGGGAATTGTTGATGGACATGCAGACAGACGCCAACCAATGGCAATAGCTCAAACTTGACTTTGTCACGTCGAGCTAAATATGTCAGAAACTTATTCATTTCTTATTTTTACACCCAGCAAAGAAGAGCACTATAGAGCTCATAACCCTTCCATGACTGATGCTTCATATAGGCAGCCCCATACAGGTGGCAGCTTGTATTGCTGAGTATCGTCTGCTCAGGTATGTGAGGGGCTCCTTAAGGGTATTTTAACCCTTCCATGACTGGAGCCTCATAATTTTTTACGAAAACATTCTTATATATTTGTCTTATATATATGTGCCAATGCATTATCTTATATGTGCGAGTCTCACATAGAGAGCCCCGCATATATAAGAGAATTCATTGGCCTAACAAATGTGATATATACACAGAACGACACGATGTGTAAATGGGTTTGTCGATACGGCACTCGTGCTGTCGCGGAAGGATAGAACGAGAGGCGCTTGCGCCTCGAGTTCTATCCTTCCGCAACAGCACGAGTGCCGTATCGACAAACCCATTTACACATCGTGTCGTTCTGTGTTTATTACACACTTCGCGTCCTAGAATACGTGCATTAACACTACTGGATTAGAAGGTTTATTTAGGCTCACACATGGCGTGCTTGTCATGTGTGATGATTCTTTAATTTAAATAGTGCCAGTTTCGTGGTTGAGGCGAATGTCATATACGTCATTTTACGTCAACGAGATGCGTATGGAACGTACGTTCCATACGGATTTTTTAAATACGGCAATAACACTGTACTTCTAGGAACAAGCGTGTAATAAAATTTTATATTAATGTTTAAAAAGTTAAGAAAAGTGATTACAAAATTTAAAAAATTGGTAAAGAATGCAAGAAATAAATAGAGGATCTCACATGAGTTTCTATTTTATACGGAATTTATCAACCGAGTTCACTAAATTCGATTTGAGCCGAGGTTTACCGAGGCTCAAATAGAATTTAGAGGACGAGGTTGATAAATTACGTATAAAATAGGACGAGTGTGAGATACCTTTTATCACATGATCAAATAAACCCGAAGCAACGCGAATATTCATCGAAAACAAAAATCATAAACTACAGCGATCGCAAGTTATTTGAAGAACGCCGTGACGTCATCGCACGCGCTGATATTAAACGTGTCTATTACCGATAATTATGAAACTGCTTTTATGGCCAAATTATGTGATAAATACAAATAATATATTTTTTTAATGTAAGAAAAAATTATAAAAATTGATAATGAATGAAAGAAATATTTATTAAAAAAAAGGGTTATGGCCAATGCATACTCTTACATGTGCGAGTCGACCTATGGTCAAATCGCTTATATAAGAGAATGCATTGGCACAGGGTAGTTAAAGTAGCGTCAATGCAGATCCCGTCATAATTAAGGGTTATGATTCAAATGAGCCGTTGGTGTGTAAACTCAGCAGTAACCCTTGTATAGTATAAATATTCATTGACGAGCAGTTATCTCGAAATGTTCAGATAATAAGTTCAACAAACGACCATAGGTTGAGGTCACCACTCACCAGAGGGTGAATTTAGTGATGCTCTGCTGCTAGCATCACTAACTGCACCCTCCTCTGAGAACCTCAATTTGCATGGCCTCATTTACTATGGGATACATAGACTCAGATTGTACAGTGCACACATTATATATATTAACCACGACCCATAGAGATCCCCACATAGACTGCAGCAGATGACACCCCGCAGTACATGCTTCCACCGGTGTGGGGCTCCCTGTGGGCTAAACGTTAAACTTTATATATCATTTCACGATATGACGGGAGCCTTGCTGGTGCACCATTCAAGATCCTGTGCCAGTGCATTCTCCTGTATATGCGAATCTCCCATAGGAAGCCTCGCACGTATAAGAGGATGCACTGCCTTACAAGGTCAAGGTAAATATTATTAGACCACTGTATTCTATTATATATGCGAGGTTCCCTATGGGTAACTCGCATATATAAGAATGTGGACTGGCGCGGGGTTTTAGCAAAAATGCTTACAACGCATACACTGTTGAATATTAAAGTTAAGTTGAAAATTCTATCCATCTGAATGATGAATTCGGTGAGAGAAAAAATGAAAATGTGTGACTATCACAATGTCAGACACATTATTTTATCACAGCTTTTAACCCTTTCATGAAAGGATCTGTGCTGGTCCAGCATTAAAGATCATGTGCCAGTGCATCATTTTATATATGTGAGTCTCCCATAGGGACTCTGGCACATATAAGAGAATGCAATGCCTTACAATATCAAGGTAAATATTGTCAAGCCAATGTATACTCTTATATATAAGAGAATGCATTGGCACAGGGTTTTCGCAAAGTTTCAGGAAGCTCCCATCATGAAAGGTTGAAGTTAACGTAAGATCTCAACAGAAGTACTATTGACACCAATTTCATTATTTATCAAACACAAAACGAGAAATAGTGATGGGATGTTGCCGAAATGTTGGTAGACTTACTGTTTTTGAAGTAGCTATCCATTGGCACATTAACTGATAAAAACTCACTAGCACCGGGTAAAGCTGAAAAGATAACGAATTCAAACTCACTAGCACGGGTAAAGCTGAAAAGATAACGAATTCAAACTCACTAGCGCCGGGTAAAGCTGCAACGATAACGAACTCAAACTCACTAGCACCGGGTAAAGCTGAAAATATAACGAATACAAACTCACTAGCGCCGGGTAAAGCTGAAAAGATAACGACTTCAAACTCACTAGCTCCGGGTAAAGCTGCAACGATAACGAACTCAAACTCACTAGCACCGGGTAAAGCTGAATATATAACGAATTCAAACCCACTAGCGCCGGGTAAAGCTGAAAAGATAACGAATTCAAACTGGCTAGCGCCGAGTAAAGCTGAAAAGATAACGAATTAAAACTCACTAGCTACGTGTAAAGCTGAAAAGATAACGAATTCAAACTCGCTAGCACCGGGTAAAGCTGAAAAGATAACGAATTCAAACTCACTAGCGCCGGGTAAAGCTGTAAATATAACGAATTCAAACTCACTAGCACCGGGTAAAGCTGAAAAGATAACGAACTCAAACTCACTAGCACCGGGTAAAGCTGAAAAGATAACGAATTCAAACTCACTAGCGCCGAGTAAAGCTGAATAGATAACGAATTCAAACTCACTAGCACCGGGTAAAGCTGAAAAGATAACGAATTCAAACTCACTAGCTCCGGGTAAAGCTGAAAAGATAACGAATTCAAACTCACTAGCGCCGGGTAAAGCTGAAAATATAACTAATTCAAAGTGAGGATTCCTCTGGAGTAATTATGAGAAAAATGATGATGACGATAGTGATTACTTGATGATGACAAGGGTGATGATGATAATGATGAAGATGATGATGGTGACAATGATGATGATAATAATGATGATGATGATGATTGTTATGATGATGGTGATGATGACAATTATGATGATAACTTTATGACGATGATGATGGTGATGATGATGATAATGATGCTGCTTCTGATGATGATGATGATGGTGATGATGATGGTGATGATGACAATGGTGATGATGATAATGATGATGGTGATGATGACAATGATGATTGTGATAACTTGATAATGATGATGATGGTGAAGGTGACAACTTGATGGTGATTATGACAACTTGATGATGATGATGACAACATGATGATGATGATGATGGTGATAACGATAACTTGATGATGATGATAATGATGATGACAACTTGGTGATAATGATGATGATGATGGTAATGATGATGACAACTTGGTGATAATGATGATGGTAATGATGATGACAACTTGTTGATGATGATGGTGATGGTGGTGATGATGATGATGATGATGATAACTTGATCATGATGACAATTTGAAGATGATGGTGATGATGATAAATTGATGATGGTGATGATGATGATTGGTATTAGTTGCCTTAGTTCTTTGATACATTCTTCCAGTGGTGATGGTGTTTGGATACTAACTGTTTGTTGTTATTCAATGAAATAAGTCCACGATGTGTCTCTAAAGATGGTCTATCTCTTCATACGACAAGTTTTATATAGTTTCCTGGGTGTAAAGATGCGATAATCAAGTGGGTCATTTTTACGTTACTATTTTTAGAATTTTAGACAGAACTATCACGCATTGTACGCTCCGAATGAACGCGTACATTGTCTCAAATTAATTGTAGTTACCAGACAATTCGAAATAAAATCAATTGCAAGGGTTTTTTGATTCATTTAAGAAATGGATGTTGATTGTGTTGCGTTCCATAGAATATGGATGCAAGTTATTCTGACATTTTGTGTGGAACGCTAGACCAACTTGCATCCATACTCTATGGAATGCAGCACAATCAACATCCATTACTTATATTTACACTTAATCGAGTCAACTGGCAGATTAAATAGTTTTAAGCACCCATTTCCAACGTTATTATAGTGCCTCGGTGCAAGTTGCGTCTACACAAATTTGAATGCATGTTGAAGTGAGCGCGTGACGTCATGCGACGTAGTTTGGTGTAAATAATATTTATTTCAAAAAATCAAACATATGACATAAACATAATATACATGTAGAAATATATAGATTTATGAAGAGGATTGGACAACAAGCAAAATGCTTTTTTAAAGTCCTCTCGTCGTGGAATAAATGTTACCTCAGGTGACAAAAATATCACTTGGGGTAAAGCAGACGGGATATATAGATTTGATTAATTGGAATATTATTTAGGATTGAGATACGGTATTACATTGTAATACGGAAGTTAAGGGTGAGAAAGGGAATGAAAGAGAATGAGAGAGAATGAGAGAGAGGTGAGAGTGAGAAAGAGAAAGAGAGAGAGAGAGAGAGAGAGAGGGTTGACACAACATCAGGCGCGTAGCTACGGGGGGGCCTGGGGGGGCATGTGCCCCCCCAAAAATTTCCAGTGCCCCCCAACAAAATTCCAAAAAATAGTCTTTCATATCTAATTATCATAGCCATCGACTGACCAATATAAATGTATATTTAAACGCCATCATCTGCTATTTATACAAGCGCGAATATACAATATTAAATATAGTAAATTTGTGTTTGACGTCGGCAGGTATGTCGGAACTTGATCTACGTTCCAGTGTGCACGGCGCGGCCGGAATTTTGTTTATGACGTCGACCGGAATTTTGTTTACGTCGTATCCGTTGCCTTTTCCGTAAATTGCAAATACTGTTATTTTTAGAAGGTCAAGGGTAAACAAGTATTTAGCACGGTTTGTTTGAAATTGAATAGTAAAGTCATGAGCACAAAACCTCCTCCGAAGAAGAAGCCGCGGCCTGCTGGGCAACCAACCATAAACAATTTTCTTTCAAAGGTCACGAACCACAATTCCGACACATCAACTGAGCGCGATGCCAATAACGTTGTAGCCAGTATCAATGGATCGATTACCAACGATGATATTATTGATAATATTGATATTGAGAGAAGTGAGAGCCCCGAAGCCGATAGGCCTACTCCAACTACTAACATTGATATCGATATCCATGATATTTCTACTTCGCCAACCGAACCCCCACGCCAACCAGTACTGGGTTCATTTCCAACATCGCGGTTAACAGACAAATACAGATGTTTCACAAAATCATGGTACACCAAGTATTCGTGGATTGAGTACAGCATCAGCAAAGATGCTGTCTTTTGTCAACCGTGTCGCTTCTTTGCCCCACAAGAGAAAGAGAAGGCATTTGTAGACGTTGGTTTTCGAAATTGGAAAAAGATTGGCGATAAATTAGAAAAACACAACTCTTCCAATGCACACAAGGACGCAGCTGTAGTCCTCAGAGAGATGCGGTCCAGTATTCACTCCGGTCGCGGCACGATTGTCAATCAGATAGATCCTGTTGGTTCCCATTCGATGTTCGTCGAGAGAAACAGAGAGGTCCTAAAATGCATACTGGACTTAGTAATATTCTGTGCCCAACAGGATATACCTTTAAGAGGCCACCGCGAGAGCGCTGATAGTGCCAATCAGGGGAATTTTCTTGAGCTACTGCAACTAATCTTCAAATTCTCACCTGAACTAAAGCAGAAATATGATAGCCTTCCAAACAATGCCAAAATGACAAGTCCTGACATTCAAAACGATCTGCTAAACTGTGCAGCCAATGTGCTTCTAAACAGAATTAAGAAGGAGGTGTTAGAAGCCGAATATTATGCTATCATGGCAGATGAGTGCAAAGACGCATCGAAGAGGGAGATCCTTGGAATATCTCTTCGTTATTATTACGATGGAACACTAAAAGAACGGGCCGTGGGGTTTGTTGAAACTGAAAGTCTGTGTGCCGATTCGTTAACCGAGAAAATTCTACAAACACTTGCAATATTCACTCTTGATCCTCAGAAATGTGTCGGGTTATCATTCGATGGGACAAATGTCATGTCGGGTCGCAAAAATGGTGTACAGGCGTCTCTGAAAAAAACTTACACGAACGCAATATATACCCATTGCCATAGTCACCGACTAAACCTGGTCATGTCGGCTGCCTGCCAATGTGACGTCGAGTTGAAACAACTGTTTGATGTGCTGGATGAATTGGACACATTTTTTACTGGTTCTAAAAGGCACGCGAAATTCGTTTCCCTACAGAAGGAACTTCGGCCAGGTTCAGCACCACTTGAATTGGCGCATTCATGTGATACCAGGTGGTCATCGAGATCCGTCGCGGCCGATCGAGTCCTTAGGCTCTTTTATGTTATTACGGAGGCTCTGGACTTTTTTAAGGACGACACACAAACAGAAACACGCATTAAAGCACACGGTCTATCTGCACAAATCCGCAGCGCTGAATTTATGTTCCTGTTGGTCGCATTTAATAGGATCTTCCAATGCACTGATCAAGCGACGAAAAGCCTTCAGAAAGTCACAAACACAGTTGATACAACGATTGACTTGATATGTATTGCAAAAGAAACACTTGTTTCGTTCAAAAACGATGAGAACGTTGGCTTTAAGAAGACTAAAAATCTGTCTGACGAATTATGCACTAAATACAGCATCGAAAAGGACCCAACAGCAAGCAAAAGGAAGATAAACATTCCGTCTCATTTCGACCAATCTGTAATGTTAGAAGGGTGTGGTCATCGCATCTCTGATTTTGACAAGAAACTGAAGAGACAATGGGTTTGTGCTCTGGAGACTATTATCTCAGAGATCGAAAATAGATTCGGTGAAGTACAAACAGGATTGATGAAAAGTACAATGGCTCTAAGACCAGGATCTCCCTCTTTTCTGCAAGTTGGTCTCCTCGCGGATATTTGCAAACGAGCGAATGTGGAACTTGACGATACAGAAATACCAACACTTCAAAAGTTCATCGACAGGCGAATTGCTCGTGGTGATGAGTTCGACTGTCTTTTGGGGATTATTCCTATACTTGGTCCAGATACATTCCCTAGTTTCCGTTCTTTATACACATACATGGTTACCCTCCCAATGACTAGTTGCAGCGTTGAGAGGATGTTTTCCACAATGAATCGCATCAAGACCAAAACACGCGCAAGCATGTTAACAACGCGGTTATCGAGTTTATCACTGCTTTCGTTTGATCATGAATTGGCTGACACCCTTGATCACGATGCCATCGTTGACGAGTTTAAGCTGAAGCCGCGTCGACTTGTCTTCTGAATACTCAGCCATCGTTATCAAGTGCATCCGCCAATTCACGCTCAGCCAGTTTTGGTCGTCTTATTAAGGACTGTGACATTTCAGGCCATGCGCACGGTGTAGATATGAAACAATATGTGATCCTCCGTATATAGTATAGGCCGATAGGGTATCATATAATATGAGATCCTAGTCTCAGGAGTCACTCGTAGCTCAATAAAGGCAGGATCATACAGGATCATATATCAAAATGAGAGAATATGGTAATCCCATGAAAAGGGGGTCACCATATCCTCTCATTTTGATATGTGATCTAAAATAAGAAAATATTTTTAGTAACTAAATAACGGAGATATTTGAAGGTTGTTTTTTTTGACGAAATAACGGACATACCACCATACCCACCCACCCAAGGGAAGAATTTGACTTATATTTCTCCAGAGTTGATCTATTGTGGTGTTGAAATTTCTCATACAAATCGCCGTTATTTCATCAAGAACATTATTTATAGAGCTAATACCCTTCATAAAAACAGATAAAGATCGCATATCAAAACCTATGTTATCCTCCGTAGGATCAGATATCGTTTATAGTCTACACTCGTGCGCATTATATAGGTGTAGCCGACATTTTTATTCTCGAAATGAGTTCGTTTATATATATCTTAATACATGAGTTTGGTCATTATTGTCCATACAAAGTGTTTTGTTTTTTATATCACTACCAGGAAAATTGGAGTATTGAGGGGGAACATGCTGAATGTTCTGGCGTTTGCGGCTTTAAGTCTATTTCAACCTCGACTAAATGATCACGACTAACCATGATCATGTTTCCGTCAATAGACCAGAATAACTTAATGTGTTCTGGCTGAGATCATTCCACATATCTAAGACGTATAAAGCATCATATGGTGACTATGGTATTCCTCGTTCATACTAGTATGTCCGCCCTCAACAAATATGGTAAGAAGTCACTTCGACAAGTGAATTCATACCATAGTTGTTGCGAGGGACTCGCCCGTAAACCGAGCACCATGAGAGGGTAGACTCGTAAAACGATTAGCCGGCTTCATCCATGAATAAATCCGATGACGCCGGGGGGGGGGGGGGGGGGGGGGGGGGGGGGGGGGGGGTGATGTATGTAAGAAATTCTTTGATATAGTATCCTTATTGTAGTGGTAACACGCCTGGAGTTTGGATTGAAACTACCGTGGATTATATGATCTAGCAGAATTAGATACCCTGAATTCGTTATTGTGGTGTCATATGGATGTTGAAAAGTTCTTTTGATTCCTCTGATAGAAAGACGCCAGCAATGCATAAGAGGCGCCAAATTCGCTCTCAGAGCACTTAACATTAAAAAAAAAATCCATTCTCGTGAGGGGGACACCCCCTCCCGGACCCTCCCCCATCTCAGGCCTGCGGCCTTCGAGATATGCCTTCGGCATATCGTGCTTGGACCCCCGCCATATAATGATTAGGCCCCCCCTATTTGGGGATCCTAGCTACGCGCCTGCACAACATACATTCGATACAAAATAACACACAAAACATCCGTTCAGTGGGGAAATCACTTGCACGAATGCGTCACGACCACGACCACGACCAACCAACATCCTGCATTCATGTTCCACAACACGAATGCATGTGTGAGTGTAAATATAGTTATATTATAGGAAGAGATTTCTAGTAAAGTAATTTAAAGTAAATCTGATCATGTAAAGTTACCTTGGGGAAATACACTGAATATTTTGACAATACAGACAACCGAATGATACTTGACAAACCTGCGGGTAACACTGTATTTAGTTCCATATTCCTGGACTCATTGCACACGTGGTATTTAGATACGTCGGTGTCTGGGTGTATGTAGTAGCACGCCGATGTATTATACTCAACCTAGAATTATTAATTCAATTTCTAAAACAATATGGTTCTCAGTCATGCCTGAGTTTAGTGTGCATGTCATTTTCAGATGAGGTCCCCAGAGGGTGAATTTAGTGACGCTATCACACATAGCGGGCTAGCGTCACTAAATTTACCCTCATTCTGCTTAGGCCTCATCTTCTCTGGAAAGTTTCTTTATTATCAAATTTCTTCACATAGATTCTATTTCTTTTTTAGTTTAGTTTTTAATCGAGGTTCACAATGGGTGTACATCACAATATTCTCCATCTGGGAACTGCAATCTGAGTCTATGTCTTCCATAGCAGATGAGGCCATGCAGAATGAGGTCACCAGAGGGTGAATTTGGTGATGCTAGACCGCTATGTGGGACAGCATCACAAATTTACCCTCTGGGACCTCATTCTGCAAATGACAGGCAAACTAAACTCAGTCTTGTTCTCAGTCATGCGAAAGATGTAATCTTCGTAGGTTATGTTGAGTTATCAATTGCCGAAATGTCAACACGTGCAATAAACATCTGCACCTTTCTACGAGTACTTTGTTTAGTTATGAAATGTTTATCCTTCCAGCAGGCCCCTGCAAATGGTGGGTTTTTGATTGAATCAAATAATATTTCGTATATTTCCCATAAAGATGTTTCCCGTTTTCGTCTGCATGTCAAAATTGTCTATTAAATAAAATATGTGTCACCTGTCTATTAAATAAAATACGTGTCACCTGTCTATTAAATGAAATACGTGTCACCTGTCTATTAAATAAAATACATGTCGCCTGTCTATTAAATAAAATACGTGTCACCTGTCTATTAAATAAAATACGTGTCACCTGTCTATTAAATAAAATACGTGTCACCTGTCTATTAAATAAAACACCTGTCACATGTCTATTAAATAAAACATGTATCACCTGCCTATTAAATAAAACACGTGTCACCTGTCTATTAAATAAAATAAGTGTCACCTGTCTATTAAATAAAACACCTGTCACATGTCTATTAAATAAAACATGTATCACCTGCCTATTAAATAAAACACGTGTCACCTGTCTATTAAATAAAATAAGTGTCACCTGTCTATTAAATAAAACACCTGTCACATGTCTATTAAATAAAACATGTATCACCTGCCTATTAAATAAAACACGTGTCACCTGTCTATTAAATAAAATAAGTGTCACCTGTCTATTAAATAAAACACCTGTCACATGTCTATTAAATAAAACATGTATCACCTGCCTATTAAATAAAACACGTGTCACCTGTCTATTAAATAAAATATGTGTCTCACCTGTCTATTAAATAAAATATGTGTCACTTGTCTAGTAAATAAAATATGTGTCACCTGGATAGACAATTAAAGACAACATTTCTTCAATATATAACAAACAAATTGGAAAATATAACAAACAACTTGGAAAATACAATTTAGTAAATTTTCTTGTGTGGTATATATAAAATTGCTGAATTGAATGGTGTGACTAATGGCAACAAGCCATATTTCCGACATATATGCAAAGCTTCTAATAAAAATGTGGCGGGGAGAAGAGATCGAGGCCAATACCTATTACTACCCATACCCTAGTTCTGTGTAAAAGTGTCCGAAAATGGTGTAACTCCAAGAGCTACTTTTAGAAATTCTATATCAATGCCAAAAACCCAAATTGTGCAACAAAAGCATCTGTAATGCGTACAGAAAGGAATTTATACCATTCTGGGTAACATTGCTGTCAGAAATTGCACAATGCGTACAGAAAGGAATTTATACCATTCTGGGTAACATTGATGTCAGAAATTGCACAATTAATGAATAATAACAGCAGAAAGAGGCTGCATCATATCAATATGCCGACACAACAAAATGTATCATAAACGTTCAGGCAGTCTCGACATTCTCCGCCGCGGAAACGGCCGAGAGCGATGAGACAGTCTGGACATTTACAAATGGCTGACATGATGCAAATCTCATTCCGCCTACAGCAGTAAGCGACCGGCTCACTTACTGATTGGTAGAAAATATCTGCTAATAATTATTTGATTGAGAGCTGTAGAATTATGGTGCAGTTAATGACATGGAAGTTGTTAAGAATTATATATACCGTACAGGTATGGAATTATTTCATGCATTATATATACCGTACATGTATGGAATTATTTCATGCATTATATATACCGTACAGGTATGGAATTATTTCGCATTATATATACCGTACAGGTATGGAATTATTCCATGCATTATATATACAGGTATGGAATTATTTTAATGAATTATATATACAGGTATGGAATTATTTCATGCATTATATATACCGCACAGGTATGGAATTATTTCATGCATTATATATACCGTACAGGTATGGAATTATTTCATGAATTATATGTACAGGTATGGAATTATTTCATGCATTATATATACCGTACATGCATGGAATTATTTTATGCATTATATATACCGTACAGGTATGGAATTATTCCATGCATTATATATACTGTACAGGTATGGAATTATTTAATGAATTATATATAAAGGTATGGAATTATTTCATGCATTATATATACCGTACAGGTATGGAATTATTTCATGCATTATATATACCGTACAGGTAAGGAATTATTTCATGAATTATATATATCGTACAGGTATGGAATTATTTCATGAATTATATATATCATCATCATCATCATCTTCATCATCATCGGAACAAGTCACTTGACTTGTACATGTAGTTCCGGTACAATTGAATAAATTAATGGATTTGCAAAATATGCATATTAGTGTGAGTATATCATTTGACGTATTCGTAATCATACTTCAAGTTATAGAAGTAAGCGTTTATATTAGTCTTAAATTCATCCAGAGATTTTAGTTGAACGATATGGTCTGGTAGACTATTCCAAGACGAAACCACACGCTGCGTGAAGAAGACTTTTCCAACATTCTTGTTGAACTTTTGTCTATATAATTTCCTGCTATTTCCTCTTGTTGTGTATGGAGCCATTTGAAAAAGGCAACTGGATTCCAAATTGTAATGTCCATTTAACATCTTATATGTCTCATACAGGTATGGAATTATTTCATGAATTATATATATCGTACAGGTATGGAATTATTTCATGAATTATATATACCGTACAGGTATGGAATTATTTCATAAATTATATATACCGTACAGGTATGGAATTATTTCATGAATTATATATACCGTACAGGTATGGAATTATTTCATGAATTATATATACCGTACAGGTATGGAATTATTTCATGAATTATATATACCGTACAGGTATGGAATTATTTCATGAATTATATATACCGTACAGGTATGGAATTATTTCATGGATTATATATACCGTACAGGTATGGAATTATTTCATGCCAAATTCAACGCTCATATAATATCAGCTGAAGCTCACATGTTTATGTCAAAACAGAAATTAAACTTTATGTACACAAATGATATATATCAAAACAACTTAATAACAAAATCATGTTTGCTAATTGTTATAGGAGTCATAAGAAATACAACTTTGAACACGATGTTTTGGGTCACAAATATAAAACAGCCAGAAAAGAAGTTCTGTGTCAGTCTATGCCTGATATTGTAAAAATAAAGAGCGTGTGCTTCATTTCGGTGTGAAAAATTGAAAACAGCTGGAAAATGGCTGTCACAATTGGAAAAAAATTCAGAGCATATGAAGCCGGCATATAAAACATTTGTGTATTTGTCAAACTATCTTTTGGAAGCTCGAATGAACCATGTCCATTTAAATCAGGAGAGACATCTTAACAATTTGTGTTCTTTGTACTAACCTGCGGAATGACATAAGCTGTCCACAGCGGCATAGCATGCTCTCTGTCGTATCCGGTCGTGTGTTTTGATTGGTGGATAATGCAGAACTCCATAGAGTCAGAATGATAGACTGGTAGACTCCCAAACTTACTAAATATAGCACTATTGTTTCCATTCATTATATCAACGATATCTTCACTCTGTCAAGAAAGGAAACAAATAACTTGGATAATGATATTGACATAACCAATTTGGCTGTTGCATTATGGGATGCAACATATCCAAACATTAATATGTGGGTGGAAGTCGCATGCATTTACTATTGGAGATTTACAGTGGGTTATTTTTAATAGATTTTTTTTGCATGAAAATTTTACACAGAATTAAAAAAATAATAGTAACTAAACTTATAATAATTTTTTTTATATTACGTGACAAAATAGTCAAACAATTTGCAAAACCGCACTAACTATTCCATATTTGTGGTGTTAGAAAAAGACTGATAAAAATAGTTCTATTGGAACAAATTCACAGAGAATATAGGCTAAACATAGATCTATCGGGATATCTTAAAGTGATATGAAACACTCCGGGTGGGTGATCAAAAAGAAATGCAGTAAAATCGTGCTCATAGTAGTTATTATTACAAATAGTAATCCAAATTTACAACAAGCACCGTCATCCTTATTATACCTTATATGGTAATCAAATGCAATGACTCTTGATGGCGAATTGTGATTTATGTATTTACAATTAAGTGTAGTTCAGATGATCTATGGAATGGTATCGTAGGTTGTTGGTAGAATGCTACATTCCCACAGTTGGCATAACGCCTGAGTACAAACTTAACAAGTTCATGCACCTGATACTTCCATCCATAATACAGTACTGCCCTAAATAATCGACTCCATAACCACAGCAGAATTAAGGGTAATTTTTCAGGAATTAGTTGGAAATATGGCTTGTTGCCATTCATTGGAAAGCTCTCAGTGAGAGATTTCCAATGAATGACAAGAAGCCATATTTCCGACTAAATCCTGAAAAGTTACACATAATTCTGCTGTGGTTAAGGAGTCGATTATTTAGGACATTACTGTATGTCTGTAAATTATTTCTGTGTACTTGGTTAGTTAACCCTCAGACAACCGAACCTGTCATTTGCAAAATGAGGTCCACAGTGAGTGAATTCAGTGATGCTATACTCGTCTTTTTAAAAACATAATAGACCGTGGGCTGATAATCGAAACCCTCCCCACCCTCTGCGGATCTTTGGGGACCCATTTTCTCTGATAGAGTACTCAATTGCACGTATTTTTCTGTTTGTTTGCCATTCAGGAAGTGTCGCTTTCTCTAGTTATTGACATTTTCGTGACGTCACTGTAATTTTACGACGTGAAAATCTCGTTGGGGTAAGAGAAAATGATTTGCGTTTAGTACACACTAAAATTATAGTTATGGCAGGGGAAATGGGCTGTTCTGTAGCACATTAATAGTAGTTTATGAATATTTAAAAAGAACGGGAAGTTTGTCAACCAAAATTTTTTAAGAACTAATTTCCCAAGTTTTTTGTGTGAATGTGCTACCTGACATCGAAAAATAGACTATCTCGATTCCAGCAACGGTGACTATGCTATAATAGCATCTATGGATAAAATTCGACTGAATTTCGGTTCAAGAATCACGTCGGCAGTTTTTAAGAGAGTCATTGACTTCTCTTGGAGGTATTTCGCTTTGTTTCTACAGTCGAACATTTGTGAATATTTTCGAAATAATTTTTTTTAAATTAAATGAATTCAGTGATGCTATACTCGTCTGTTCTAAAACATAATCCACAGGCTAGGATTCTTGACAAGTTGTCTGAACATGTCGCCTCTACTGTCTAAACAAGACTAAAGTTTATCTACTGTCTAATCATAAATCAACTGTCTAAATATGTCTCTACTGTCTAAATATGTCTCTACTGTCTAAATGTGTCTCTACTGTCTAAGAATGTCTCTACTGTCTAAAATGCCTCTATTATCTAACTATGCCTCTACTGTCTAAATATGTCTCTACTGTCTAAACTGGTCTCTACTGTCTAAACTGTCTCAACTGTCTAAACATTCTCTAATGTCTAAACATGCCACATACACTGTCTAAAATGACTCTACTGTATAAACATATATATACTGTCTATAAATGTCTCAACTGTCTAAACATGTCTCTATTGTCTAAATATGTCACATATACTGTCTAAAATGGCTCAACTGTCTAAACATATATATACTGTCTATAAATGCCTTTACTGTTTAAATATGCATATACTGTCTCAACATGCGGCCATGCCTATACTGTCTAACGATGCCTCTATATATGCAGGTAGGTTGTAAAATACTCATAAATTCAAAAGTCTTATGCAATCACTGTGTAGAGTTTGTCTGCAATATATTGACCACCATAACCAAGAGCTGTGAGTATAATGAAGTATTTTATTTTTTATTTTCACAGAAATATTGCTCTTTAAATTATATATGCTGATAATATATGATAATCTTGATAATCATACATGTATGTTTTGTTAATTTTCTGCAGAATTTTTTTTATCCTATTTGCATTGGTTCGATCTATCCCGATATTGAAGTATGATGCATGAGACGTATAAACCTATGTATACAAATATCCAGGGTATACCCATGTGTAAAAATTCATGAAGAAAAATGCATCCCCATGATCATTTCCCACCAATGAATGAATAGGAATCCTTCTGTAATATATTGTCAGTTTATTTCCTGAACATTCATCCAGCTGAATAATAGATATAATTCCAAGGTAAACTTTTATAACTGATGGAAGCTAGAATCCAAAAAGTCAAAAACCCACTAGAGCTTTCTGATGAATGGCAACAAGCCATATTTCCGACTAAATCCTGAGAAGTTACCCACAATTCTTATGTGGTTAAGGAGTCGATTATTTAGAGCATTAATGTATATTGATAAACTCACCGCTGGACAAGCCGGACAGTTTGAATCAATTCGCTGGAGATCGGTGAGATTAATGTGACGATCACACGCTGCATTATGGATTGGTCGAGAGTTATCCTTGAATGCCTGTGGATTCTTCAATAGATGTCGTAATGAACCGACAGTGCCATTATTTGGTGCTGCTGTTATATTAAGAATTTCTGTAAATCAAAAACCATTATCCTTATATCAAATCCAGTCGTAAGTCGGGATTTTTTTTACCCTGTGCCAATGCATTCTCTTATATATGCGAGTCGACCATAGGTCGCCTCGCATATATAAGAGAATGCATTGGCCTAACAATTTTTTATCATGTTTTTTAAATAAATGTTTCTTACAATTTTTAGGACATAAAATAAAAAACATCCATTACCCTGCAGGGAGCCCCACACATATATAGAAGCATATAGAAGAGTGTCGTCTGCTCATGTTTGTTTGGGGCTCTGTATGGGTGAAATTATAAAATTGTTAAAAGAACACAAGAACAAATTATTAAAATTGTAAAAAATTGTTAAGCCAATGCATTCTCTTATATATGCGAGGCGACCTATGGTCGACTCGCATATATAAGAGAATGCATTGGCACAGGGTAAAAAAATCCCGACTTACGACTGGATTTGATATGGCGGGTCATAAACACCGTACAAATGACAATAGCTATGTTTAGATTAGTCCATGTCAATGTTCATGTTAATTTAGTGTCTATTGAACTAGTGTGGAAACAATTAGTCGATGTCGTCTGCTTCGGTCTGTGTGAGGCTCCATACAGGAGTGTTATATAATCCTTTATGGAGCCCCAGAGAGAGAGAATAATGCACGCATATTTCAGCGATAATTGATTATGGATTTACTAGTCAACTTATCACCATTGTCACATCAAAATCATTATTCTTAAAGAAACAAAATGTTCAAACGGTATCATTCAAACGGATATGGCAATGATGCCAACATATTGTATCCATACTAGTATGTTGCAGTCGTTATCTGACAAGCATATGTAAAAAGAGGTTAACAGAAAATTTGAATACTTTGCGAGGTATTGGATTTTAGCTACCCCTCCCCAAATACATTTTTGGTAAACAAAATTACATATTGTTTATAACTTTACCAAATTTCCTAATTGATCATAATGGGACACAACATGGGCTCGCAGACATTGTTTATGTGATTAAAGGCGTGTCCAGTCTTCCAGAATATCAGTTACAACAACACCTTTTATTGATAAGTGTTAAGATAAACATGCATAGACGTTGACTTTGTAGGACTGAAATATTTGTATTAAACAACATATGGCACAGTAGCACACATGTATACAGTAATGCCCTAAATAATCTGCTCCTTAACCACAGCAGAATTATGGGTAATTTTTCAGGATTTAGTCGGAAATATGGCTTGATGCCATTCATCGGAAAGCTCTCACTGAGAGCATTCCGATGAATGGGATCAAGCCATATTTCCGACTAAATCCTGAAAAATTACCCATAATTCTGCTGTGGTTAATGAGTCGATTATTTAGGGCATTACTGTACACATAGTCTCACTAATATCAAGCTAAATAACTTTTTTTTGCCGAAGTGATTGCTAGTGTCCCTGTAAATAATAAGAAATATGGAACATAAATATTATATTAAAATGAATCCTCCCACTATAGTCTGACTAAGATGGAAGTTCTCTCATTTTTCATATACCAGTATATCTAAATCAAAAGCAAAATAGTATGAATGATTTGTAGCTGAGAGACCATTGTCATATATTCAGTTCATTTGGGTTTTAACCCTTTACCCAACAGAAGGGCCCTGTGCCAATGCATTCTCTTATATATGCGAGTCGACCATAGGTCGCCTCGCATATATAAGAGAATGCATTGGCTTAACACATTAAAAATTATAAAATTGTTAAAGAATGTAAGAACAAATTGTAAAAATTGTTAAAAAAAGATTTTTTTAGGCCAATGCATTCTCTTATATATGCAAGGCGACCTATGGTCGACTCGCGTATATAAGAGAATGCATTGGCACAGGGCATAACTATAACCATCACAATGTGGTCAATGAGCCGGTTCCAATGATATCCATATTTGTATGGTTTTATTGAGACAGACCCAAGATATTTTAGGCTGTTGAAGCTTTATTTGGCCGGTTTTGGCCGGTTTGTTGGGTAAAGGGTTAAAGACTTTATGGGGCGGGTGATTTCCAAACCATCGAAAAATAAATTAAAATTCTCTTTCTTATTTGCCGTTTGCTTTGTTGTAAGGTGTCGCAGGCTTTCGGGGACGCCATAGTAATTCATTATTGATTGTATATTTCCTCATCACCATTTTAGTCAGTTTGCTTTTTTGTAAGGTGTCGCAGGCTTTCGGGGAATCCATAGTAATTCATTATTGATTGTATATTTCCTCATCGAATATCATTTTCTCCACACATTTTCTGTGTTAAAACGTATAGCATACCATTTTAGTCCGTAGAGTGTTCAAGACTTCAAATAGGGTAAGGGGTCACAAAAACAGTGACAATTTGCCTTTCGTATTTGCCAGCCTATTATTGCAAAGTTTCCCAGGATTCAGGAACCAGCCCATCAACATAAATTGTTTTTAATTTGAAAAATAACAAATGATATATAACAACAAAAATTATGGACAAGTAATTGATGCATATTGTATGTACAGGCCGGAGCAGCGTGATCGTAGTCTTCCTGCTGCCCGTGTATGTAGATATATAAAACATAAAGAATGGTGGATGAAATTAAAGATGTATTTAAAGATGTATGAGATCACAACCCTTCAGTTCGTGGTGTTTTCATGACTTAAAATAGCGTAGGTGATCACAAAAACAGTTAAAATTGAATTTTTGTTATCTGCAGAAGCTTATCGTAAAGTGTCCCAGGCTATCGGAAATCAACACAGCCTTATATAGCATACGTTAACCAATATAATAGCCATCGGTTGATATTGAAGAGCATAATCCCTTCCGTGCGTGATGTGTTCAATATTTTTGTATTTGGGATTTAAAATAACATCAGAGCGGATTATCTACCACGAATTTAAACTTATATTAACTAATTTTAAATAATGTTTGAAATACATTCTAGTTTATATCGCGTCTTGCCTCATAGAACAGAACAACTTGTTAGAAACAACACAATGGTAATGTTTTATAGC
This sequence comes from Siphonodentalium dalli, assembly GCA_032622095.1. Lineage (NCBI taxonomy): Eukaryota > Metazoa > Mollusca > Scaphopoda > Gadilida > Siphonodentaliidae > Siphonodentalium > Siphonodentalium dalli. Next base: position 2,101,139 of record CP136069.1, read on the forward strand.
TGCAAAATAAATGGTGACGCGAACTAATTGAAATATGTATTCGTGCTGTAATAAATAAATTGTTTAGGAGTACATATTTAACAATCTACATGATATCTCGCTTTATATAGCAAGTATATATTCAGTTTAAAACAAGAGATGGACTTTCGTCTGGTACAAACCCCATTGTGGCATACCACCTAGTGTGGGCATACCTATAACCTAGCTGTGATATACTCAGACATACAGGCTGTAAAGGAAGCATTTAAAAATATAATTGTGTGGTATTCTAGGTGTAAATGGCCATAACTCTCAGTGGAAAAAAGCTCAGTGGACCACACGCATATGTATGTATGTTGAATTGGAAAATTTGCATACCAATTTTTGGTGCATTTGAATATTCGAATTTGGAGTTTACCTTTTGAGATTACTGTAGCTGATCTCAATCTGTTCTGACAGGTTTGAATAGATGATGAAGCTATGGAAGTCATGAGATGTGCATTGTCATGTGTAGTTGAATGCCTACAAGAGCGTGTACTGTCATGGTAATGAGTACTTTGTGAATAAACAGGCAGTCAGTATATATACAGGTCATGTCGATTAGAAGTAATTTCAAATAGTATATTTTAAGAGTTACCTTCCAATCACAATCTATGTCCAACACAAATCTTAATTAAATGAAGTCAGAGAATGCCTCATATGGAACGGATAATACAACAGCGAAATGGTCTGTGTAATGCAGTGGAATGGCTGAAGTCAGTGAGTCCTGCAAATAATTTCATTGAGATCCCAGGACTACTGTTCAAGTTATGACCTGAACAGACATTGGATGGACCAAAAAGCCAACATTTACAAATAAACAAAGATGAATAACTCGAGAATGGAAAAGCCGAACAAAACAATGGAACCCTCTATTGAATGTCCTCATAGTGGTGAACATCCATACCAAATTTCATTGTTGAAGTTATGACATGAACAGACACCAGACGGACCAAAAAGCCAACATTTCCAGATAAACAAAGATGAATAACTCTAGAATGGGAAATCAGAACAAAACTATGGAACCCTCTATTTAATGTCCGCATAGCAGTGAACATCCGTACCAAATTTCATTCAGATCCTAGCTCACCTGTTGAAGTTATGACATGAACAGACACCAGACTGACAAAAAAGCCAACAATTCCAGATAAACAAAGATGAATAACTCTAGAATGGAAAATCCGAACAAAACGATGGAACCCTCTATTTAACGCCCTCATAGTAGTGAACATCCACATCTAATTGTATTGAGATCCAAGCACTACTTTTCAAGTTATGACATGAACAGACATCGGACGGACATACGGATGCTTTCTATGCTGTGTATAATTTCAGCATGTGGTGTCGTCAAGACTTCAAATAGAGTACGGGGCCCTCTTTCTTATTTGCTAGCAACTTTTCGTCAAGTGCCAATGCTTTCACAACCAAATCCATATCTTTATATAAACTGTGCACTTCCTTGTACAACTACCCATTGTCCATACTCTCAGTTAATCTTGAGAGGACGTCGTTCCAGTTCGTGGTGTGTTCTAGTCTTAAAATTGGGTAGTGTCCTAAAAACAGTAAAAATTCACATTTTTTATTTGCCAGCCAGTGCCAGCCGCTTTTTGTAAAGTGTCCCTGACTGTCAGGTACCAACCCATCTATAACAATTGTGTACGTCCGTATATAATAGTCATTTGTACACGCCTTCATTGGACATTGAAAGCACATCCATTTAGTTTGTGGTGGGTGCAATCGTTTACATGGGGTAGAGGGTCCATCAAAACTGTGAAAATTCTCCTTAATCGTTTTGACATCCGCTTTTTGTAAGGTGTACGTCACATGCTTTCGTGAACCAACCTATCACTAAATGTTGCATCTTTTCTGATACAACAGCTATTCCACCACAATCTCTTCAGCTAATCGTGTGTTCAAGACTTCAAATAGAAATTATTGTCCCCAAAACAGTGGAAAATAGCCATTTAATTTAATTAATTAATTGTCACCCTTTTTTGTGAAGTTGCATAGGCTTTATTGAACTATTTATCTATAAATAAAATATGTATTTCCTGATAGCAATACATTTTTCCACACCCTCAGTTGATATAAAAAGCAGATCCTTTCAGTTAGTGGCGTGTTTAAGAATTCAAATGGGATAGTTGGGTCCTCAAAACAGAACATTTGCCTTTCGTATTTGCCAACCGCTTTTTGTAAAATGCCCCAGGATTTCGGGGAACCAAACCACCCATATCAATTGTATGTTCCCGAATAGCACTACCTATCTTTCTTTCACACGTCCAGCTAATTTGAGAACATATAACTTCAGTTCATGGTGTCCGAAATATTAAATGGGTTATGATGCCCCCCCCAAACAGTGAGAATTCGCCTTTCTCGTTTGCCAGCACAGATGTTACTCATGCATTTATGAATATGGTTGTGTTAAAGACCATTATTGAAGAATTAAAAAGTTTGCGAGTAGTTACCAGTATGTTTAACCTGTCTGTTGCTATCAGGTTCTATAACTCTATATACATTACGTTGATCCTACCTGCTGCTATCAGGTTATATAACTCTATATACAGTATGTTGAACCTACCTGCTATCAGGTTGTATAACTCTATATTTTCAAATGGGTCCACAGTAATGTTCTCGTTGAATGCTGGACCATGAGCCAAGAAGAGTGCCTTAAAATAAAACACAAGCCTCTTTCTAAATCTCATCAATGTTCAATACAACTTTTTGATATCTGAAGGTCATTTTATCTGAATAAATGATGTCAATTTCGATAAATCATGTGTTCCCACAGAGTGAATTTACTGATTCTATATCCCGCATAGCGGGCTAGCATACTAAATCCACCCTCTGGGGACTTCAATCTGCATGACCTGATCCGCTATGGGAGACATAGACTCAGATTGAAGTTCCCAAATGGTGAGAATTGTGATGTAATAACAATTTTATAATTTAACCCATACAGAGCCCCAGACAAACATGAGCAGACGACACTCAGTACACATGCTTCTATATATGTATGGGGCTCCGGGCTCCCTGCAGGGTTATTAACACTCAGTACACATGCTTCTATATATGTATGGGGCTCCCTGCAGGGTTATTAACACTCAGTACACATGCTTCTATATATGTATGGGGCTCCCTGCAGGGTTATTGATCTGGATGTATTTTATTTTATGTCCTAAAAATTGTTAAAGAATGTGATTAAAATTTTATAAAAAAAATGTTAAAAAATTGTTAGGCCAATGCATTCACTTATATTTGCGAGATTACCTATGGTCGACTCGCATATATAAGAGAATGCATTGGCACAGGATCAAACTTGCACTAAACTCAGACTTGGCTTCTGGTCTGTCGTCTTGCCCGTGTCCGCGTGGGGCTCCACACATGAGTGTTATGTAACCTTTATGGGGCCCCAGACAGAGAGAACAATGCAATGTTGTATGTCAATAGATTAGAAGTTGGTCATGCTTGAAAACTAAATCTGATTTGGGGGTTCTTCAGAATTAAAAATGGATAGACTGTCGCCTGTTGCTTACACCCATGTGGCATACTGCTTAGCAGCGTGTGCATACCTATTACCTATGACTGAGATACTCAACAGACCCAACAATAGGCATTTTCGAATAAACAAAGATGAACAACTCTAGAACGGAAAACCCAAACAAAACTATTGAACATTCCATTGAATGTCCTCATAGTTTCAACCATACAAACCAAATTTTATTTAGATTCGACAACTGGTGGTGGAGATATCTCCTTGAACAGACAAAAAAACAACATTTCCAGATAAACAAAGATGGATAATTCTAGAATGGAAAATACAAACAAAACGATTGGACACTCCATTGCATCATAGCCATGAACAACAATACTGAGCACTCGGACTGAAGTCAGTGAGTCCTGCAAATAATTTCATTGAGATCCCAGGACTACTGTTCAAGTTATGACCTGAACAGACATTGGATGGACAAAAAGCCAACATTTCCAGATAAACAAAGATGAATAACTCTAGAACGAAAAACCAGAACAAATCGATTGAAAACTCCATTGAATGTCCCTATAGTAGTGAACATCTATACCAAATTCCATTAAGATCCGAGCACTTTTGGAGGGTATTATTAGGCTCCATGGCCCACGGGTAGGCTTATAATAATAATTGTTTTTAATTCTATTTAGTATTTTTTGTAATTTTATTTCATATTGCTGGGTAGGAAAAGCAAACAACAAATATTTGTTCTTTGAGATTAAACACTCTTTATTATTACCGTAAGTAGACAATACAAATCAAAACACTATTTATATTTAGTTTGCTACTTGTTTTCCAGTGAAAATGAGCAGAAAAGAAGACCGCGTGTGATACTATCTTTACTATAACAGCGATCAAAGACAGACCAGGTGCATATCAAGCAAAATGGCCACCATGACGGACGCCATCTTGTCTGGGGTCACTGCGTCAACTTGTTTTTATTGTTAACATCCGTAAAAAATAGAGCAGACATTATGGAAGAAAATTAGTGGGGTGAAGTGAAGTTGAGTCCTGGAGGGAGTGCAAAGGTCAACCACTATATCCTGGACTATGTCGCCCATCAATTTTGACCTCCAGCTGACTTAAAGAAGAATATATGGATAAACAAAACATTCCTTATCAGCTTAGATTATACGTAGGAAAATTTGTATACATTTGGTCACATGGTCAGGGGAATGTCATGAGATGGGCACCTTCGACCTAAGATGACTTATCCCTTTACCCAACAAAACGGCCAAAACCGGCCAAATAAAGCTTCAACAGCCTAAAATATCTTCGGTCTGTCTCAATAGAACCATACAAATATGGATATCATTGGAACCGGCTCCTTGACCACATTGTGATAGTTACAGTTAGCCCTGTGCCAATGCATTCTCTTATATATGCGAGTCGACCATAGGTCGCCTCGCATATATAAGAGAATGCATTGGCCTAAAAAAAATCTTTTTTTAACACTTTTTACCATTTTTTCTTACATTCTTTAACAATTTTATAATTTTTAATGTGTTAAGCCAATGCATTCTCTTATATATGCGAGGCGACCTATGGTCGACTCGCATATATAAGAGAATGCATTGGCACAGGGCCCTTCTGTTGGGTAAAGGGTTAAAGGGTAACTGATAAATTGCATGATTTATAAAGAGCGTTCAGACAGGCATTCCTCTGGTACTTCCATGTATATAATGAACCAATGTACATTATCTGCCTCACCCCGCGAACAGCACTTGACTTAGGGGCTTGGAAAAACATGTATGTGAATTAAAATTGTTCAAGAGGTAGGCACATGTACAATTGTGCACATAATAATGGCAGGCCTATTTCACAATGCATCCCTCCCATGAAACATTGAAATAGGGTGTCTGTCATTTGCAGAATGAGGTCTCCAGATGGTGAATTTGGTGATGCTAGTCCGCTATTCTGCAAATGACAGGCACACTATTTCAAGGCTTGCTCCCATGAAACATTGCAGGTCAACAAGCCTTGAAATAAGGTGATAGCATCACCACATTCACCCTCTGGAGACCTCATTCTGCTTAGGCCTCATCTTCTGGGAATTATTTATAGTCTCAAATTAACATTGTTTTTAGTTACGTTTTCCCATTTGGGAAGTTTCTATATCCCCTAATTTGCAGAAGGTAAAATCCATAATTGAAGTGCCAATGGATGATCATCAGCAACTCAATCTGATCCTAGATCTACCATAGCAGTTGAGGGCCTAAGCAGAATGAGGTCCCCAGAAGGTGAATTTAGTAATGCTAGCCCGCTATGCGTGATAGCGTCACTAAATTCACCCTCTGGGGACCTCAATCTGCAAATGACACACACGCTATTTGCAGACTTGAAGGTCAACAAAGTTTGCAATGTTCAGACTGAGACGTCACGAAGTAACTCATGAAATATCCAAAGATCACATTTTTATTTGACAGCCAAACGACTTCCCCATTCTTGTCGAACATGGATCGCAGGGTTGTCAACAAAACATTTTGTGGATGATTCATCTTCTGACATTGCGAAGTGTTTTTGTTAAATTTTAGACCAATTCCTTTGGATTTCAAAATTCATGTTCACATCGACATGCTGTATGACACCCGAGTTACATGATACGCTGGTGGTCTAGAAACCCATATTCAAATACAAGTCAAGGGACATGATTAGTCGGTATAATATACAATTGATGACAGTGTTTGAAAAAGAACATTGCGGAATAATCTCCCTTTGAACCAATATAGTGGTTCCTCAGGGAGATAATTAAACCCTATATGGACCCCATTCTGCATGAATTCAGGCAGCTGGAGAATTCTAGTCATATAATATCCTGTGCCAATGCATTCTCTTATATATGCGGGTCGACCATATACATGTATAAGAGAATGCATTGGCCTAACAATTTTTTTATAATTTTTTTTTATAAAATTTTCTTACATTCTTTAACAATTTTTAGGACATAAAATTAAAAAAAAACATCCGGAGTGTCAATAATCCTGCAGGGAGCCCCACACATATATAGAAGCATGTGTACTGAGTATCGTCTGTTCATGTTTGTCTGTGGCTCTTTATGGGTGAAATTATAAAATTGTTAAAGAATATAAAAAAACATTATTATTTTATAAAAATAATATGATGAAAAATTGTTAGGCCAATGCATTCTCTTACATATATAAGAGAATGCATTGGCACATGAGATGCATATTGTATCATCAATTCTTCTGTCTGTCATATTTCATGAACACCCTCCAATGAATAATAGACCATTTCAACATATAATTTTATAAATGAATTAGAGAATCCTTGAATAAAGAAAGGATTAACCCTTTCATGGTGGGTTCTGCCCTGGTGCAGCATTAAAGGTCCTGCGCCAGTGCATTGGGAGGACTAAAAACATTTCAGGCCTGTATGCTGATTTTTTTCCTTTCGACCCTTGTTTGGTACCCACCCAACCCCTGCGTCCAATTTTTTTCCATTTTCGGCAGTTTTTTTTCCCTGACCATTTTTGGACACCCACCCCCTTTTGACACTAAAAAAGAGATTTTAGGGGGAAACTTCACTGTAAACAGCTGTATGTGAATTTCTGCGCAAACTATTTGTCATGGATGTTAACATTGACATGTAAATAGGAAACAGGTCATTTTGGGGTCATTCGGCCAATAAACATGGCTGCCAGCGGCCATTTTGGATTTCAAAATTCAATCCATTAGCATGGGCTGCAGGCTATACTGTTTGTCTAATCATCATGATATTGTTCATTAATATTGACATTCTGTTTAAGCCAAACTCAGTGCAAATTCAGTCAAAAAGACTTGTAGGGAAAACAAGTTGGAGTTTGTGGAAAAAATTGTTTGTTGGTCCCATAAACCCACCCGGAATAAGTGCCTAGAAAAATCCCCCCCAGCATTTTTTAAGATACTCACATTCATGCTGCTGTAAATATTGTCGTAACCATGGTCACCACCAGTACAATAATTGTAGCTGTATCTGTAAAAGAGGGAATGGGTCAAAGGTAGGGAAGTCACTTTCCCAAATACGGATATTGGGGAGAAGTGGGCTGTTACCAGGGAGAATTAACAATATCTTTATATGATATTGTGATATATGAATACTGATATATGATAGAGAAGTCACTTCTCCCTTAGAAAACATAGGGAGAAGTGACACATTTAGGAGGAGATTCTCCAAAGTCGCCATCTTGGTTAGTCCCTGGTCAAAGTTCATCATATGAAACTTACTTTAAATTATTATTATTATTTCAGTTAACCCTTTCAGTGCCAAGTCCGATTTTTTTTACCCAGTGCCAATGCATTCTCTTATATATGCGAGTCGAACATATGTCGCCTCGCATATATAAGAGAATGCATTGGCCTAACAATTTTTTATCATTTATTTTTATAAATTTTTCTTACAATTTTTAGGACATAAAATAAAAAACATCCATTACCCTGCAGGGAGCCCCACACATATATAGAATCACATTGAAGAGTGTCGTCTGCTCATGTTTGTCTGGGTCTCTGTATGGGTGAAATTATAAAATTGTTAAAGAATATAAGAAACAATTATTAAAATTGTAATAAATTGTAAAAAAATAATAACAAATGATAAAAAATTGTTAGGCCAATGCATTCTCTTAGATATGAGAGGCGACCTATTGTCGACTCGCATATATAAGAGAATGCATTAGCACAGTCTTATTAAAACTAGACATATTTTTTCATTACTTTCAACTTACGGTCTTCAGATATTGATGGAAAAATTTATTTCAAACGGGAGAAATCCAACCAATACGCACCAGGCAATGCGTAGCTCGACCAATCAATAACTGCCTGAAAATGCCATTACCTAATCATATTCTAACCTCATAGTAATTATTCACACAAGCACCGCCCAATAGATCTAAAAATAAGTATTACCGAAGGCGGAGATGCTAGATGAAAGCGAGGCTATGCTAAAACAATGGCAGACTTACCAAATACAAATTCTCGAAATTGTAATTAAGAACGTTTTGAAGAAAATTGGTATTGATGCACTGAAGCAAGATCAGGAGCTTATTCTGAGGAGTTTATTAATAACCAGAAAAAGGTGTGTTAGCTATTCTTCCTACCGGTTACGGGAAAGGTCTGCCGCATCAAATAACTCCAATCAAAAAGTTAAACAGAGCTATATTTGGAAACATGAATATTAATGAGCTGTCGCCAGAAGGGAATTTCCCGTTCATCGTGGAAATGAATTTTAATACCAGTGTCTCTAGACTGAGAGTTGACTGTAAGGAAACCTTGGTCTAGTTATTACTAGACTGGCGTTGGCACAGGGCTCTTAGAGCTGTTTCCATCAATGTATCACATTATTATAATAAATAAATTTGAAAAAATTATCAAGGAGACAAACATCTGACTTGGCACTGAAAGGGTTAACCAAATAATATTACAAGGCATTATAGTCACTGTACTGATTCAGATAATATTACAAGGCATTATAGCCACTGTACTGATTCAGATAATATCGCTCAAAATTCCAATTTAAATTTTATGTGTGTTAATCGGTATCTATATGTAAAAACAGCTGCTTCGCGAATACATTTCTGTTGTGAAATCAAACCTACGTTTAGTGTGCCTGTCATCTGCAGAATGAGGTCCCCAGAGGATGAATTTAGTGACGTTATCCTGCACAGTGGGCTGCATCACCAAATTCACCCTCTGGGGACCTCATTCTACATGGCCTCATCTGATATGGGAGCCATAATCTCATATTTTAAGTTCCCAAATGGTGAATATTGCGATTCACACCCATTGGGAACCTTGATTATGCAATGTGTTGTCGGCCAATTTGGGGATATAGAGAAACTAAACTACATAATAAATAGAATCTATGTGAAAGATGTTTCTATAGAAATTTGATAATAAAGATTCTTTGCAAAGATGAGACTTAAGCAGAATGAGGTCCCAGTGGGTGAATTTGGTTATGCTAGCCTGCTATGCGGGATAGCATCACTAAATTAACCGTCGGGTACCGTATTCTGCATTCTGCAAATGACAGGCACCATATAATCAGGTCTGTGTGAAATAGATGCTAAGCTTTATTTTAATACCAAGTTTGTTTAGCCTAATAGACATTGCTTTTTCGCTGTAAAAGCGCAATTCTACAGCTGTCCCGCACCCATGATTTTGACAATGTTTGGGTAGTTCAGCTGTGCTGATGGGGTCATTGTCACAAGACATTGGTCACATTCGTAGCCAGATTTTTAAATCAATCACAAATGTAGCCAGCTTTTCTGTTGCGATCACATTTGTAGCCAGCTTTTCATATTTAGGCGAACCTCAATGAACATGATCAGGTTAATCTCATTTTTCTGAATTTATAGATGAGCAACAACTTGAACTTTGTTTTTATATTAGTTCTTCTAATAACCTGAGGTTTCCGATCAATATCGTTGGATGCTTGAATTATATTGCAATATAAGTTGATAAAAGAAGTCAGCTTTAGACGTCAACATTTTAGTCACGAACGAGATGACGTCATAATTCGCGCCATATAAAGCATGCAATTAGAAAAGCTGGCTACGAATGTGATCGCCGGTGAAAAAATCTGGCTACATTTGTGAACCATTTAAAAAGCTGGCTACGAATGTGACCGGAGCCTTGTGACAATGACCTCATCGGCGTCAGTTGGTGGCCGAAACATCTGGATTGGTAGGGTTATTATACTTGGTTGCGGCAATTGTCAAGCTTTCGTCAGACACACAATATGAGTCCTTTACATGCTACAGTAATGCTCTAATTAAGCTACTCCATAACCACATAAAAATTATGGGTATCTTTGCAGGATTTAGTCGGAAATATGGCTTGTTGCCTTTTATCGGAAAGCTCTGTTCAGTTTTGGCAAGTAAAAACCCATATTAAGCATAAAATATGTCATATCAGTACTGTAGTTTGTCATTTAGATGACACAAAAATTCCACGAATTTTTTAAATGGAAATGTAATAGAAAATATGTGAACCGGTTCTTTACATGAAATTAAATTCCAAACATGGTGCAGTGTGATAGGCCTACAACCTCGTTAAAAGGATTAATTGGAACAATGCTGTAGAAATTTGTTTGCTGCAAAAGCTTAAAATTATCTCTGGGAAGGAATTCTAACCTTGCTTGTAGCCAGCCATCATCCATATCGAGAACAATGTCTTCAATTCGAGCGTTATTGGCATAGTGATGTCGCTTTGGTAACTGCGATGGGGTATACACTCTCATGTGACTGCTTTTACATGCCAACCAATCAGAAACAGTGCTAGCATTAACTGCAAAGAAGAAATTGGATGAAGAGAATGAGTTGTATTAACTGCCACAGCTTTCTCGATTCTCATTTTAATTAAGGGCTTTGTATGACCCAAATTATGTGAGTAAAGGGGGTACCCAATGACACTTGAGTCCACGATACGAGGTACCATGTCTTGCCCACCATTCGCTCGCCTATCGCCGGTCGGTTCAGGTCGCCCCAGGTTAGCTCCCAGGACTTAGCCTGCCCGGTGATGGGCGTGACAACTCGGCGATTTATGGGTTCTTTAATCCCCGCCGATGTTCTTTCCCTACTGCACGCGGGATCTGCCTTGAGTTGGAGTATCCATTGTTAAGGCACCCGTGTGTATTTTTTTTTTTGGATTATCGGGTCACATCTTGTGGCCCAATACCGTCCCAAGCCCATGTGACAACACAGCACAGCGGTACAGCTGCGACCGGAAAGAGGTGGAATTAGAGCCCTTCACACCGTCGCAGGGATACGGATAAGAAGGCCCGATGGAGGCATCGATCTGAAAGACGCCCCGATCCACCTCCCCACTCAGCCACTGAGCGGGAACACCCTTCATCTGCCGAGTCTGGAGACTCCAACATACAGCCGACTGATGTCATCCAGTTAACTACAGTGGAGTATGTGATGGAGGTGGAATCGTTATTAATAACACAGACGCTGGTATATCATCTGCGTCCTCCAGCACCACAGAGAACAACACCAACAACGGAATCCGCAGAAATCACCAGAAGTGCTCAAAAGTTCGTGGCAGAATTCAAAGTAAGAGAACAGCTGTAGAAACAACAGATAGACAAACAATCAGCAGCACATAACTCGCATTCAACACCAACAACTACTGCACAATCAACAACAACTACTGCACAATCAACAACAACTACTGCACAATCAACAACAACTACTGCACAATCAACAACAACTACTGCACAATCAACACCAACAACTACTGCCCAATCAACAACAACTACTGCACAATCAACAACAACTACCGCACAATCAACACCAACAACTACTGCACAATCAACAACAACTACTGCACAATCAACAACAACTACCGCACAATCAACAACAACTACTGAACAATCAACAACAACAACTACAGCACAATCAACAACAACTACTGAACAATCAACAACAACAACTACTGCACAATCAACAACAACTACTGCACAATCAACACCAACAACTACAGCACAATCAACAACAACTACTGCACAATCAACAACAACTACTGCACAATCAACAACAACTACTGCACAATCAACACCAACAACTACTGCACAATCAACAACAACTACTGCACAATCAACAACAACTACTGCACAATCAACACCAACAACTACTGCACAATCAACAACAACTACAGCACAATCAACAACAACTACTGCACAATCAACAACAACAACTACAGCACAATCAACAACAACTACTGCACAATCAACAACAACTACTACACAATCAACAACAACTACTGCACAATCAACAACAACTACTGCACAATCAACAACAACAACTACTGCACAATCAACACCAACAACTACTGCACAATCAACACCAACAACTACTGCACAATCAACACAAACAACTACTGCCCAATCAACACCAACAACTACTGCACAATCAACAACAACTACTGCACAATCAACAACAACTACTGCACAATCAACACCAACAACTACTGAACAATCAACAACAACTACTGCCCAATCAACACCAACAACTACTGCCCAATCAACAACAACTACTGCACAATCAACAACAACTACTGAACAATCAACAACAACAACTACAGCACAATCAACAACAACTACTGCACAATCAACAACAACTACTGCACAATCAACAACAACTACTGAACAATCAACAACAACTACTGCCCAATCAACACCAACAACTACTGCCCAATCAACAACAACTACTGCACAATCAACAACAACTACTGAACAATCAACAACAACAACTACAGCACAATCAACAACAACTACTGCCCAATCAACAACAACTACTGCACAATCAACAACAACTACTGAACAATCAACAACAACAACTACAGCACAATCAACAACAACTACTGCATCAACAACAACTACAGCACAATCAACAACAACTACTGAACAATCAACAACAACAACTACAGCACAATCAACAACAACTACTGCACCAACAACAACTACTGCACAATCAACAACAAGAGATCCAAGTGTGTTGTAGGGAGTCCTTTCAAATCCTCCCTCGTTAGATCCAAAACCCAAACAAACAAAAAACAAAAAACACCGGAAGCTGACATAAGCTAATGATAGAAAGAGCACCATGCTGTATAGGCAGTTTCAGTAGCAGTCATAAAGTTGACATAACATAAGCAAGAAAGCCCCATTCACGTCCTCAAGTATATTAGGTACCGAGTTTCCCATATATATCGTACCTGAATTAAAGGTACCCACATTTATAGATAAGTTTCCCAAATGGTATTGGTGTTGTCCCATACATAACAGTAAAGATTAAGTTAACTTTGCTGACCTTTGTGCAAATAAGATGTGTATACTTAGCATGATATATCAAGCACTAACACTAACTAGGAGAGCGACACAAAAAGTAGCTCTAATGAGGAAGTATAAATTTGTCCTAGACAGGAGAACCCTTGAAATAATTTTTTGTGTGTACATACGCCCTATTTTAGAATATGCTTCTCCTGTCTGGGACAACTGCACTAAATGTGAAAGCGATACACTTGAAAGGGTACAATACGAGGCAACAAGAATAGTCACTAGAGCCACGAAAATTTGTAACAACACAAATCTCCTTATGGAAACTGGTTGGGAAACATTATCAGAGCGTCGAAAAAATTCAAATTTATGCCAGTTCTATAAAATGTTTTTAAAAAAGACACCACCTTACCTCTATACATTAGTCCCGAGATCAACAGAAAATATGCATATGAGAAATCCTTCCTCCCTTCAACGGTGGAGTTGTGGAACTCACTTTCAGCTAACATACGAAATTGCGCAACTTTAGATGATTTAAAATTAGCTATAGGCAGCACCGATAATAACAAAAGGGAACCTTATATATATCACTATTATCATTACTCACGCCCATCACAAGTTCATCACTGCAGGCTTCGACTTGGATGTAGTTTTCTTAATCAAGATTTGTGCGAAAATCATCTAAGATCAAATCCTTTATGTGCATGTGGAACGGAAGAAACGGCGTCACATTTTCTATTCCATTGTCCGATATACCGAAAACAACGAAAGGAATGCTTCTCTGGAACCTTTAGAAATTTGACTCTCGAGTCTGCACTTAAAGGGGAAACCACAAAAACATATCTACATATCTACCAGAAAGCATATCTACCTTTAAAATAGTTCAGAAATTTATAACTATGACAGAACGTTTTTCCAACTAAAATTACGAAGCAGCAGCCATTAATGATATGACAAGCGACAGGCGAAGTGTTAAGTGCATTAATTACATATATTGCTCTCATTGTTCTCATTCAATCCAAATTTACACATGAAAAATTAACGTATAAATTCCCTGCCTCTAAGAAGCACAACTGAGTCAAATTGAGACATGGTCACTCGTGGAGACGGCAAATATAAGCCTTCAGGCTTACAGTCGAATCCACTTCCTCATTATACACAAGGAACACAATATTATATGCTATTGTAGTATACATGATGTGGTTTGAATGGAATAAAAAAATATTAATAAACTAAGCACTAACACTTATTGGACTCCAACTTCATAGCGAGTTGAATATAAACGCTCTTTATACTGGATGCATTAGCACTGGGTTCATCTGGGTTCTGTTATTTCAATAGGGGATTTATTATGTCAGGATTCCACACACTATCGCTAAAAGGTTTTATTGTTTGTGCGATTTCAGAGGTGTCGCTGTCAATGCGACACTGATTCGTGGGACAATACAAACATATCACTAATAATAGTACTGACTACTGGCACATTTAGTACAATGCTTATTAAGCGGCCCAATTTGGCCATTTTTTTAATGCATACATACGAAACGTTTGACTTATCGTACGAGCTTGATAACACAGAGGGAATCAATTGTTTCGAAAAGATTTACTACGTCCGGTTTCAAAATTGTGTCTTTAATTAGAATGTTGGTCCTATAAAAAAAATGCTGTTTTCAGGTCATCAGGTGCGCCTCTGGTCCTCTAAATAGACCAGTATAGAAAGGGTTAACTGTCAGACGTAATTTTTGTAAATATTTCCTGATAATTCAATCAAGACTGAGTTAAGTGTCATTTGCATAGCGGGCTAGTATCACCAAATTCACCCTCTGTGTAAGTCATTCTGGATGGCCTCATTTGCTATGGGAGACATAGACGAGGCCCCCACCCCCCTTTCCGTACGCCGTATTCCATGCCCTGTTATGAGGTACGCCGTATTCCGGCCTCTCTGGTAGGAGATATTCGGTATTCCAAAAATACCGGTATTCGTACGCCGACCTTCGACACCTTCCAAAAAATTATCATAATAATAATATAAATGCGATTTTTGTCACAATAAATTCACGGTTTGACATAGATCGTCGATTATCGTCATTTTAGATCACTTTAGACATGGACACTGCATGATGACTGACGTTCGTACGGCAATAGAAAATGTATCTGGAAAATTCCATATTGTTGTTAACTGGTATTCCGTATTCCACCCTCTGTGTTAAGTGGTATTCCGTATTGCAGGGGGGTAGGGGGTGGGGGCCTCATAGACTCAGATTGAAGTTCCCTAATACTAATAGTGAATATTGTGATGTACACCCATTGGGAACCTCGATTATGCAATGTGTCGTCTGCCAATTAGGGAAGATAGAGAAACTAAACGAAAAAAGAAATATAATCTATGTGAAGATTAATCTTAAGCAGAGTGGGGTCCAGGGTTCGCGCTGCCACTTGCCAAATTTGCCAATGGCAAAAATAATTCACATTTGGCAAAAAATATTTTCAATTGGCAAAAGTTTTGGCAAGTCACTTTTTAATTCCTCAAGAAAGTTGAAAAAATATTGGTCAATCAATAACATTTATTTCAGGAAACTCTTACAACATAATTATATTAGTTGTGTTTTATAAGGTTTAGAAAAAGTTAACACCTCTATTAAGATAGAGTTAATCTCATAGCATTAGTACCGATGGTTGGATGGATTACTAGTATTTAGTGTTGTGGTAGTGTTTACATAGCTAATCCTCCAGTGATGTGCCCTTCTGATGAAGCAACCCTTCTGCCATTTTATTGTTTGGTGATTGGCTTATTGTTATATGATACGCCTTAATAGAGATGCGAGTATAATTAATTATTAACAAACTGCATTTCTATCGATATCAAAACCACGAGTGTTCAAACCACGAGTGTCGAATTCAAGATAAGACTTAAGGTTGCAGAAAATGATACTATCCGGGATAGCATTTGGCAAATGTAAATTTTGGTCCAGCGCGGACCCTGGTGGGGTCCCCAGAGGGTGAATTTAGATGTTCTAGCCAATGGATTATCAATTGGTTTTCTGGCAGTCAGTATAATTATAGTAATCATGCTCGAATGAATACACACATGAATCGTCGATTGGTTTTCTGGCAGTAGAATTAGAGTAACCATGCTCAAATGAATACATACATGAATCGTTGATTGGTTTTCTGGCAGTAGAATTATAGTAACCATGCTCTAATGAATACATACATGAATCGTTGATTGTTTTTATTGCAGTAGAATTAGAGTAACCATGCTCGAATGAATACATACATGGATCGTCGATTGGTTTTCTGGCAGTAGAATTATAGTAACCATGCTCGAATGAATACATACATGGATCGTCGATTGGTTTTCTGGCAGTAGAATTATAGTAACCATGCTCGAATGAATACATACATGGATCGTCGATTGGTTTTCTGGCAGTAGAATTATAGTAAGCATGCTCCAAGCCCATCCTACCAAATGGTCCTTCGTACACGTACATCTTACTGAATGCGCTCGTGTCCATGTAATCCCGAAGTGCAACTCGGTGATCACATGATTTCTGTGACATCCCTGAATGAGAAAGCAGGTGTAGAAAAATGAGCAATAATGATCAAATTCACCTGTTAGCAATCCAGTGGGCCCACAGAGAGCCCCACATAGACTGGAGCAGACGACAATCTGTAGTGCATGCTATCATCTGTACGAGGCTCCCTGTGGGTTAAACATTAAATCCAGTGGTCCCACAGCAGTTAATTCACCTGTTGGCAATCCAGTGGTCCCACAGGCAGTTGGTTGCCAAATTGGCCAATGGCTAATATTTTTGGAGCTACATGTATATAGTAACGCTCTAAGTAATTGACCTCTTAACCACAGCTGAATTATGTGTAACTTTTCAGGATTTAAAAGTCATATTTCCGACTAAATCCTGAAAAGTTACCCATAATTCAGCTGTGGTTAAGAAGTCGATTACTTAGAGCATTACTGTGGTTTCAGCAGTTACTCACCTGTGTATGAATAGCAATTGATCAAAAGTTACACATGTTTACTAATTAAAACGAGAAGCCGGTCATTATCCGCAGATGTTTAACCCATACCTTAGTTACACATGTTTACTAATTAAAACGAGAAGCCGTTCATTATCCGCAGATGTTTACTAATTAAAACGAGAAGCCGATCATTATCCGCAGATGTTTAACCCATACCTTAGCGATAGTGATTAGATATTTTGAGCTTAGACGACAAAACCCATAACATTCAATGTTAATCTTCAAAGAATAAAACAATAAAAAAAATTAAAAGGGCCGTTAAAAAAAAAATTTTAATAGATATTTTTTTTAGATATTGCAGCTTGTATGGTGAATTCTAAGTAAAAGAATAATACCTCTCTAAAAAAATTGGATCAAACCTATATTTGAACTCGATCTGGTTTTTTTGGGGCTGAGAACACATTTACAGAATTTGGTTCTTATCAATTGAAATTAGTTTGAGTTATCACATCATACGTAAAGTGTCTACGTATAGACAGTGTTGAACGACGGATGGTTGATCCGGACGTCGGTATTATGTGTAACATACATGGTATGGTAGACATAATAATGATGTTTACCTTCCAGAACGGTGTCCTTTCTTAATCAAGTGACTGTACTTTACTGAATCATGATTTCAAATTAAGATAATATAGGTGATTCAGTGATCATTAAGATAATATAGGTGATTCAGTGATCATTAAGATAATATAGGTGATTCAGTGATCATTAAGATAATATAGGTGATTCAGTGATCATTAAGATAATATAGGTGATTCAGTGATCATTAAGATAATATAGTTGATTCAGTGATCATTAAGATAATATAGGTGATTCAGTGATCATATATGTTGATATAATAAGATAATATAGGTGATTCAGTGATCATTTATGTTGACATAATTCAGTTTCAACGGTTTCCCACCTGTGCCAATTTCCTTTATCATTTTTGTCCGACTCAAAATTTATCAGTTATTTTGTTTCAATGGTTTTGTGAGTGTATTTCATATTTTTGTTTTAGTTTTGGTTTTCTTTCGATAATACCCATATTTTTTCCAGTTTCTGAAAGACTGGCTGAACAAAATAAAAAATATGGCCAAAAGAATGTTCTGGTCAGCGTGTCTTAACCTTTCATGGCGGGAGCTAACCTAGTGCAGCATTAAAGATAAAGTGCCAGTGTATTTTCTTATATATGCGAGTCTCCCATAGGAAGCCTCGCATATATAAGAGAATGCAATGGCTTACAAGGTCAAGTTAAATATTGTTAGGCCAAAGTATTCTCCTGTGTGTGTGAGGCACCCAATGGGAGACTCGCATATACATGTATAAGAGAATGCATTGGCACAGGATTTTTGCAAAATTTCAGGAAGCTCCAGTCATGGAAGAGTTAACCTTCCCTTATAGAGCCCCTCACAGACACGAGCAGGCGGCACTCAGGAACACAAGCTGCCACCTATATGGGGCTCCATACAGGAAGCTCCAGTCATGGTAGAGTTAACCTTCCCTTATAGAGCCCCTCACAGACACGAGCAGACGGCACTCAGGAACACAAGTTGCCACCTATATGGGGCTCCATACAGGAAGCTCCAGTCATGGTAGAGTTAACCTTCCCTTATAGAGCCCCTCACAGACACGAGCAGACGGCACTCAGGAACACAAGCTGCCACCTATATGGGGCTCCATACAGGAAGCTCCAGTAGTGGAAGAGTTAACCCTGCCAGCGGTTACTCAAGTCAGAACTAGTGAAATTAAAGACATTCATGTAATTCATTTATAACAATTACCCTATTTTCTGACAATATGGATATCAAATTTATGAAAAACAGCTTTTGGTGAGATTATTTGTTATTCCGTTCGGAACACCTCAGTGGAGTGTTTCACACCACTTTAAGGAACACTTAACCCTTTGAGTGCCAGGTCCGATTTTTGTATCAACCCATATACCCTGTGCCAATGCATTCTCTATATATGCGAGTCGACCATAGGTCGCCTCGCATATATAAGAGAATGCATTGGCTTAACATTTTTTTTTTTTTTTTTTTTTTAAACAAATTTTTTCAATTTTAATAATTTATTCTTATATTCTTTAACAGACTTATTTTGTAATTTTAGGGCCGATGAGATCGGCCCCTGGCACTCAAATGGTTAACAGACTATCTAGGAAACATACACATCAGTGGAGTGTTTCACATCACTTTAAGGAATACTTAACAGACTATGTAGGAAACATACCGTGATCGGCTACTATCATGAAACATACCGTGATCGGCTACTATCATGAAACATACCGTGATCGGCTAGGAAACATACCGTGATCGGCTAGGAAACATACCGTGATCGGCTACTATCATGATGTTGACACAGTTCAGCAAACCGTTATTAAACAATCCCTTAAGAAGACGACTGATAGCTTCATCGACACGCTTCAATGCCTCAACAATCTGAAACATTCATTCCATTTTACATTAAAGGGACCCACAGTGCATAAATGTGCAAAACATACCAAAATAAAACACTAAAAATAACATGGAGAAATAGAAAAACTGTGTTGTAATATTCATTATAAATAGTTCTCCAATAATGAAATATCGCGTGTTGAAATCATTGTTTATGTAAACAAAACAGTGACAGTGTTACGTCAACAGACATCGCTAAAATATTTTATTACTGCAATTTCAATTTGACAGTAATGTTTACATAACAATGGATTTAACATGCTAAATCTCGTTAAAAGTTATTAATAAAGAACACACAAACACAGTCAATACAGTAATGTCCAAAAATAATCAAACCCTAAACCACAGCAGAATTGTGGGAAAATTTTCAGGATTTAGTCAGAAATATGGCTTGTTGCCACTCTCGGTGAGAGCTTTCAGATGAATGGCAACAAGCCATATTTCAGATTAAATCCTGAGAAATTACCCATAATTCTGCTGTGGTTATGGAGTAGATTAATTAGGGCATTACTGTATATATGAGAGTGTCATGAAAGGG